>VDFB02105785.1:111250156-111330476 GCA_007258455.2 Sequoia sempervirens
GAAAGTTGCACCACTTTGCAACTTTACTCTACTTGCATCTGTCAACTTTTCCCTCATCCGAAAAGTCATCACCATTGGAAAACGCCTCCGAGATAGCAAAAACTGAGAGAGGTTTTCGTAGATGGTCCCAACACGATCACATATCCTTCGACGGAGTGTCTATATGCCCCACGGTCTCCCAGAAATAGCCCTTCAAATATTGCTGCCTTTTAGCACTTTGGACTCTTAAGGGAAATCGCCGGTCCAATGTAGCTCGGAGTGATTCAGCGTATTTGGGTGCAAAAGAGGACCATCCCTGGCGTAAACGTACCCATACGGACGTGTTGGAACAGTCCGTTTGGTTGTAGGAGTTGCAGAATGAAAGTTGCACCACTTTGCAACTTTACACTGCTTGCATCTGGCAACTTTTCCCTCATCTGAAAAGTCATCACCATTGGAAAACGCTTCCGAGATAGCAAAAACCGAGAGAGGTTTTCGTAGATCTGGAATTTCTTGTAATATCTTTGTTGTAATCTCTATAAATTTGTTGCAATATCTTTGTTGTAATCTCTAGAATATCTCTTCAAGCAGCAAGTAGCAAAGAGGCGTGCAAAGTAGCAAACAACATTATGATAGCTAGGGAAGAGTGAATTTTATTGCAGTAGTATGGTGCACTATCATCAACAAAAAGGGCACACTATTCCTCAACAAAAAGGTGAAATTGCTAAGGTCAACAAATACACTAGGGCCTATTAGCATTTCGTTAAATTTTATAACTTGATTTTCATTTATTTTTCTTTTATATTTTAATATAAATAAAAATTCAACAACAAATAAAATAGAATAAAAAATTAATGAATCAAACATTCCAAAGACACAAAGATAGCTTGAAGAGATGAAACTCCCTCCCTCTATATAAAATTATAAATGCAAAAATAACTATAACAAATAGGATATTGAACCAATGAAATTTACGCACATTACCCACAAAGCCTCCAAAGGACACATTCTATGAGCCAAGAAAATCATGATGGTTTATCGCCAACTATTTTTTTGGTTGAAGCTATACTTTTTGGGTACATGTATTATTCAATGGAGCCTACTATTATAAATTATCACATAGAGAATTAAAGTGGTTCTTTGTGTTCTATTCAAAGAACAATAAGTTATTGTATGTTTTTTGTTTGTACTCTTATTATTATATTACAAGAAATTAGCATATCTTGAGAAAAGATACCAAGTAACTTATAAAAACCATGGATTTTTCTTTCCTTCCAAGCTACTTATTATTTTTTATAATAAGATGTATACAAGAGTGTATTGTAAATTAGAAGCAACTTCTAGATAAATTTGTAGGAATGTTGGAAAGTTCAAATAGTGCAAAATTATTATATTGACAAACTAAATTTGATTACATTTTGTAAATTGCAAAATCATTGTATAATATGTTTACAACATTCACATGTCTTAATAGTTAGTACACAGAGTAAGTATTGAATATAAGACTACTATTAGATATTTTAATTACTATACCCAACATTGTTTCATAATCATTTAATTCATATTCTAAATTATATATTGCTCCCTTCTCCTTTGGGTATGCCACATTGTACTATACCATATACGCTGCATTTTGAATAATGTTTTAGTCAAATTTGAAAGTAGTAACTGGGGTAACGAAATAAATAAAGGAAAGATTGCAAATTATGTTTGTTTACTTGCTCCTCTTGTTCAACCTGATAGTGAGTGACTAATTTGTGTGCTCTTGTGTTCTTGTGATTTTGTTTTTGCATGGGTTAATTAATTTAATTTGAAAGTCTAGGTATGTGTTAGCCTAGGTCTATGCTTTATCAACGTTAAGTGGCAGAAGGAGAGGTCTTTTATAGAGCATCAGCCAAAACATGCACCTAACTGGAATGTGAGTTAGCGACATGAGGCTTTTGAAAGTGTGCCTAGCAGTCATGAAGCAGTGAGCAGCAGGTAAAAATGGTGCCTGGGAGGATCTAAAATGATGTTTTGAGTGGCATGATGGATGAGAATAGGCACCTAGACTGACAAGACTAACTGAAATTGGTGCCTAGCATTTATTTGACTGAGCTAAAAGGCAAGTACATCAAGGATAGGTGCTTGGAGTGGATGTTTATGCAATGTGAAGCAATGGTTTGAGTTTGAAAGATGTGTAATGCAATGTAATCAATAATATGAATAAATTTTTAATTATTAGTTATGTGTATGTGAAGTAATTGCATAATTGCTTATGTTGACTTTGTAAAAACTATATTGTAATTCAAAATTTTTCATCTATCAGCATCTAGTTGTTACTTTATGCACTTGAGGTAATGCTTTGAGTTTGAAAGATGTGCAATGCAATGTAATCTCACCAATAAGGAATAAACTACATAATATAACCATTCTTTTTATGCTATTGTACATCAAGATATTTAACCATTGCTCACTTGATAAAATTTCAAAGAGTTTAATTATGCAATATGAAGAGGCAATTAAATTTTGATTGTCAACTTCTAAGTATATGAAATTATCCAATAATCAAGTGTATGTCCATATACAAAATGGCATCAACGCCTAACTCAAAACAAAAATTTTTACAATATGTGGCATATGCCATCTTAGTATCTATTCAAAACTTTACATGCCAAAATGTCTATCACATCCTAAACTAATGGTGGATCATCAAAATGGAGCCTCTTTGAAGCACCTGTTGGCTCTGAAGGTAGCTGCACAAGAAAAAGTCAAACCACAATGGAGATTAGTTATACTATATAATTTAAAATCGAATAATTAACATCAAAATCAATATACATTAAATTATAATTGAACTCTAAAATTGTAATCTTGATTACCTGAAATATCCGTCTCTTCAAAGGGTCGGGAGTTCTAGAATATGCCCCTCTCAAAGAACTGACCAAACCATCTTTTGTAATTTCAATCTATATAGGTGAACAAAAACATAAAACTGATCCAAGTTAGCATACAATTGTCAGTAATAGGAACATATAAATACCAAACACAAAATAAAATGAACATATACTTCTTTAGGTGTTTCACACCTCCTCCGAGCTGCTTCCCAACACCTACTCCCTTCGTGGGGTTCCAATAATGTGACTATCGGTGTTGTGGCCCTGTCAACAAGGACGAGTAGCTCATAATACCTCAGCATTACAAAAAATGACAAGTACATATGAAACTACCAATCTATGTCGATGTATGTATAATCACTATAAGATCTTAAAATTCTTAATTCAATCAAATTTGAGTTCAATTACCTTGCCCTTATCCAACATTACACTTCCATAGTCTGGACAAGGTTGCACCTCGCTCGCAGAAGGTATTTCCTACAAGAGGAAAATAAGATAAACATATAAGTTATTATATAATTTCATTTTAATGACAATTCAAAGGACAAGAAAGTATACAATAAATGAATGTAAATGAATGAGTGCAAAAATATATACTGTGTGTGTGTCCAGGCCAAATGAAATGGCCCTCAAGGTGCTATCTGTCACATTTGTCAGCTCCTCCTCGGACATCAACTATTAAATAGACCATGTAAATAAATATTAGTACATTATACTATCTCTTATTAATATTCATTTAAAAATAAATGCAAGTTATAAATTGACAACTTAAATTTTACCTGTGTCACGACTCCAATGTCCCCCTCTCTAGCAGGAGAGGACTCTGTATGGTGTGCTCCACTTCCCCCTCAAGGCCTGATCTATAATATCCACATCGCAAGAAGTCATAATCAGTGCCTAGGGGATGCTCTCTAGTTTCCTACAAGAGGACCCAAGCATATTTTACGCACATGGAGCAAGTATGTGGTACAATAAATATGTGTGGACCGGGTGAGGATGATGCGTTATATCCTCGAGCCATCACCAACATCACCGTATCGTGGCCGAAGCACTATGGAAGCATGCGAAACCAAAAGACCACTCAAAGAGTGAATAGCATCGATAGTCTATGTGGCCGCATCCTGCATAATATCTGGATGGTATACTGGAGGTGGCAGAGGAAGGGGAGGGAGGGGAACATGTGGGCAGGGTATTACTCTAACTGCCCCTTCTCTATCCTGGGGCATACCTCCACCAACGCCCTGGAAGGGTCTAATGTCAAAGTAATTGACATGATGCCCTAACACAAACTCAGCATATAATTTTTTTATAAAGTAAAATGGTACATCAAAATTGTTGTTCGGTGGTTTCAAAAAAACCATACACCAACGATCCCAAAAGTTTTCTACAATGTCTCTATGAGTGCACCATTTTATAGAAAGTTTTTTTTATTAACATTAACTGGCAAACCAAAGGTGGGGGTTAACAAGATTTGGGCTTTGGTTATTCCAAGATCTTTCACATCATCAGGACAATCCAATACGCATAATATTTCTCTCATGTTTCTCCAAATTTTAAATGAAATACATTATGTTATGCAGGAGAGGGCTTTATATTTTAATTATTTCATTCATTGTGTTTGGACATCGAAGATAATCGAGGACTCTCAGATAAACTTCTCGTAGCCCCTTAATTGTTGCAATTTTTCGGAATTAATTCTGAATTGATGGCTGTGGAGGTGGTGGGAGGTGGTGGTGGTGGGAAGCGGTGGAGGTGGAGGAGGTGGAGGAGGTGGAGGTGGTGGAGGTGGTGAGGTGGTGGAACACCCAGATTTTCATCATCAAAGAACCATAATGCCCGATTCAAATATAAAACAACCAATCTAATTAGAATTAGACAATATAAAATGAAAATATTATAAAAAATAATTCTAGTTTATAACAGCAAATCTTATAAAATTTTCTAATTTTAATCCAAATACATAAAACACTATTTTAAGTCAAAATCCATTGCAAACATTCAAATTTTATCAAAATCCATGCTAAATTCAAATTTTTCTATAAAAATCTATCAAAACCACCCAACTATTTAGGGTCCAACTTTACTGAGAGAGTTATCAAACCAATTATAGGAAGCCATAACCATCATGAGCTTTAATCATGCTTTTGATTGTTCATAATCATCTCGCGATAAAGTTCATGTACATACAATAACTCTTTTTTGATCATATTCACTATGTACATGGGATCAATGAGTATTCCCCTTTTCAGGTTTCTGCAAACTTGATATAAAGAAGACCATCGAGTGTAGTTATAGAAGAATCAATATATGTAAAATAAATGTCAAACAAAATATTGGTTTTTCCTTTATGATTTTGAATATTAATAATGTTTATAAAGATGGAAAAATCATTATCATCTTCTTCATTATCATTGTATTGAACAAAGTTTGTTGAATGAATTGGCAATGGGCTTGTAAATATTTGTAATTATTGATTAGGTGAAAACCAATTTATTTCCCTTTGTCATTAATAGGTCATCCAACTGGATTTGATTAGAATGAGGTCTTGCACTTGGTTATAATATGCTTACATCTTTCCATATCATGTCGAGGTGTAACGATGATATTGAAAAATGTTTTTGCATTAAAGTTTGGTGGTAAAGGTTTAATTGTTTGAATATGACTAATTGGAGGAAGTTGAATCATATTCTTGTTTAACAATTGCAACATGATCACATGGAGAGAATCAAACAACTATGAAAATTTCCTATCTCATGGCCTAAATTTATATTTAGAGTTATGTTTACAGTAGTTACTTTTGTCTCAATATTATGAGCAGTTTGACATGAATGTTTATCAAGTAATGAATATTTTGTTTTTCTTTTTAAATGATTGATAGTTGTTTTGAGGCATGACTTATATGATTGACCAATACGAGCCTATGAAGGGGTACCTTCATACCAACTAATCGATATTCGATAATCATGAAGGGTTATACAAAAACATGTTAAGGATGGATATTTCATTAGCAATTTCTTATCTTGAATATTAGGTTGTAAGTTATCTATAAACACCCTTTGAATGTCAACATCTTGAAGACTATAGGAGAATTTCAAATAAAGGGATTAGTATCATTTCATAAAGTTTTTTATTTTCTCTTTAGGTCCTTGATTACAATGAACTAAATTTGTTAATGTAACTTGAGGACTGATGTTCACTTGAAAGTGTTGAAGGAAATCATTAATGAGTTGTGTAAAGGAGGTAATTGATTGTTTGACAATGAACAAAACCAATCCAAGGCCATATCTTTCAATAATCTAGAAAAGAGTTTCACTATGAGTGAATCTTCAAAAATAAAGTCTCTACACAAGGTAGTAAAAACTAACAAATGGTTATTAGGATATTTTCTACCATTGTACTTTCCAAAGCGAGGTATTTCAATGTTTTGTAGTATAGGTGTATTTAAAATAGTGAACATTAATGAACTATGTTTAAGGTATTTTGGATGTTTACTATTGGTTTGATTTTGTTTTAAGTTTGAAATTTGTTGTTGTAATCAGTGAAGCATAAATCTGCAAAAAATCCCGATTAATCGCGATTTTTAAAAAATCTGCAGGCTGGACAATTTTTTCCCCGATTTTTTGAAAAAATCATTGACTTTTTGGTCAATGATTTTTTTCCGTTTCAAACTGCAAATTCGCCAAAAAAACGTGTTTAAAATCTGGAAAAAATGTGAATAAAATCGAGCTGATTTTCGCACAAGAAAAACCATGAGACCATGGCTTGTTGCTTACTATTATGCTTTGATAGATTTTTTCCAAGCATCCATAGCTTGTTTGAAAGCACCTGTTTTAGGCTTTTAGCCAGAGCAACAAGGAAATGAACTGTTTGATAAAATGCTTTGGTAGACATGTATGAAAAATAGTGGGCGGGCAAGGAACCGCTTGAGGGATGTTCCAGCAAACGTAGTCTCATGGTGATGGACGCCATGATCTAATGCCATGACAAGAAAATTGGGTTGGCGGATTGTCATGGCATTCCATCAATGTGAGATCAAGATTTCTTTGAGGCATTTTCTTCAAACAATTCAATGGCTTTGTCTATGTTATTAAGCTTACTATTATGTTTTGGTAGATTTTTTCCAAGACCATATAGCTTGTTCGAAGCACTTGTTTTAGGCTTTTACCCATAGCATGAAGGCGCTTGAACTATTTGATAAAAATTCCTTTGGTAGACATGTATGAAAAATGTGGTAGCATAGAAAGGTAGTGAACTATTTGAAAAAATGCTTCAAAAAAATGTGGTCTCATGGTGATGGAATACCATAACGAATGCCATGACAAGCAAATTGCTATGGATTGTCATGGCATTCCATCACCATGAGACCACAATTATTTGAGGCATTTTTTGAAATAGTTCACTGCCTTGTCTATGCTATTGCTTACCATTATTCTTTGATAGATCTTTTCCAAGCATCCATAACTTGTTCATAAGCACTTGTTTTAGGGTTTTAGCCATAGCAGCAAGGCAGTGAACTGTTTGATAAAATGCTTTGGTAGACATGTATGAAAAATGTGTAGCATCGACAACTGCCACCATTTGATATTTATGCAATTGTAGTATGTTTTGTGCAATGTAATCAGCGATATGAATATAACCAACAAAAATCTATTTTCTATAATTCATGGATTGAACTCTGTATTTTATTTGCTCTCAATGTCTGTATGCTATGGAAATGCCATTACATTTTTAAAAAAAGTAGTTTCTTACTATTTTTCTTCAATTTTTTATGTTTTTTTGTAAATCTACCAAAAAACCCTAGTTTTTCTACCAAAAAACCCTATTTTGAAAAAAATCAACTAAAAATAAACAAATCTAATTGAAAATTTGATAAAAAATAAAGAACTTTACCTGTTAGAGATGGACTCCAAATCGGATATCGGATTTCGCTTTCCACTGTGCGCCTGCCGCCGTTGAGTCGAAAATAAAACAAATGTGAATGAGTTTTTCCTGATTTTTTTTTATATATATACTTTAACAAAATCGGATATCCGATTTGGATCGGATATCCGATTTGAATTAGATATCCAATTTGGATCGGATATCCGATTCCTAAAACTAAGTTTTCCCTCTGCCTCGGTAGTCACCCCAGCTCCAAAAAGTCAACTTACCATTTTCGCGTTTTTGAGTCGTAGAAACACATATTTTTTTCTCCATTGCCACTTTTTGGCATACCATGATCCTACACATGCCCAAAACAAAAAGTGAAAAAGAAAAGGACCTTTCAGGTCAACATGGAAGAGACATAGGGTGTCTCTATGCTTTGCATCATCCCAAAAAGGAAAACACAAAACAAAAATTGAAAAAGAAAAGAGAAAGCACGACATATAGAAGAATAGAGAGACAAATAGAGGAAGTGCACAAAGAGAAGGAGAACATTAAACACACATTATTGGGAAAGAGAATACACACATACATGCTAAAAGAAAAATCCAAGAAAAGAAAAATGGAAAAGGCTAGCAAGGACAATGCAAGTCAACCATCTAGCAGGTCATCTACCTCCTAATTATGCTCAATGTATTGTGAGGGCAGTTGACTTTCCAAAGGAAGAATTATGAGTACCAAACTAGGGGAAGTGCTAGGTTCATCACTTGGTGTGAGAGATTTATCATTTAAGCTCATGGAAGAGGAAAATAAAGAATTCAAATCATTATGCACCTCTTCATCTATTTTATAAATCTCCTCATCATCATCATCATCCAGATTAATCACGATGGGAGGACGAATTGTAATCTCTAATGAAGGATGTATGAGTTGTGGTTGTTGTATCTAATAATTTTGTTGTGATGGTTGTATCGTACTATCTTGTGGTGGGTCGGGAGGAGTAGGGTGGTCAGATATTGCTTCTATCAAGGGCGGAGGTTGATTTTCTTTGGTTTCTTCTATTTGTAACTGATGAGCAAGGAGAAGACGTCAACGCCTACACTCTCTAGCACCGCGGTTCTATTTGATTCTATTTTGAAGTTGTGTAGATGTAAGAGCAGGTTGATCCATCATAGGTTCCTTTTATTTCCAAAGAGGAGGAATAGAAGGAACCAAAGGAGATGGGTCAATCACTTTCTCTTTTTCCTTATAAACTTGTTTAACGCAAGGTGCCATGGCGGGGTTGGTTTCATCATCTCTTGGGAATTTAGACGATGAAGGTGAGGTGTTTATGGTTGGTTACTCATGGGGTTGTATTTTTTGGTCAGATTCATATTCAGGTTGAAGCATTGTCTCATATAGGATAGGAATAGCAGAAGTGGACAAGGACATGTGGCAAAGAGATAATTCAGATATTCATTTGGCTTTGAAATTTTGATAGCTAATGAAAAATAAGTCCTTGCGAGGGGTGATGGGTTCCATAGGTTTAGGCCAAAAGTATTCTAAGGAAAAATTTCCTTTAGAAGACAATGGATTAAAACTGCTATGGTGTACAGTAAATATCTCATTGTCAAGCAGAAACTTCAAACATTTGTGAATTAGTGAAGGGACAAGTTTCATTGAGTGAAGCCAAGGATGACCTAGCTACAAACGAAACTAATCTGACTGTGGAATGATAGAGAATGTTATATCCAATGTTTTAGGTCCTATTAGTAATGGGAGTACGATTGATCTGATCGTAGGGCATGCAAAACCAATATGTTTTTTAATTGTCTGTAAGGGGGTAAATTGTCTGTTCAGGTCCCCATAGGTAAAGGGCACTACAGCTTTAACACCAGACACTTGATTAGGCATGGGTTGAGTTGGTTGTGGAGGAGGGGGATTGAACTATAAAAATCCTCTATTTGTTTTTCTAAAGTTTTACATGTTATTTTGGTTGCTTTGTTCAGACTTCTCATCTCGGTTAGAAGTGGGTTTTGAATCATGACTAGTAACCGAGTTATGGTAGTCACAAAGCGCTATGCACAAATGCATGAAAGAAGGAAATTTCATCATGGTCAACTTATCCTAAATTTGAGTTTGCAAGTTTTCAATAAACATCTTTTGGAGATGTGAATCAGGAATCTTGACATCTCTACTTGAGCATAAAATGACTGATAATGTCAAATGAAATCAATTACTTTTTCATCGACATTTTGTTTACATCTCATTAAATCAACCATTGCCTTTTTGGGAGTCATATGGACTTGAAAATGAATTATAAAGGAATCAAAAATTTCATTAAATGATCAAATTGAATGATTGGGTAGGTTTGAAAACCACTCCAAGGTAGTGTCTTTTAAGGTCCTAGGAAATTGTCTGGCTAATAGTTTATTGTCAAGGACAAAATCACTACACAAGGCGGTATAAGCATTGACATGATTAGTAGGGTCTCCTTTTCCTCCATACTTTTCAAACCTAGGAAACTCAATTCCTTGTGGCATTGATGTTCTTAAGATCTCCAAAGATAATGGGATACTATGGACATAGTATGTGGGTGGTGCAGTTTGATTTTGGTTAATGGTGGATATTTGTTGTTGCATGGAGGAAACAGTCTGAAAGAGTTGTGTAATGAGAGGGTCAATGTAAGTGGTATGAGGTGGAAGAGAGAATGGTGATGGAGTGTATGTGATGTTAGGAGAAGTGAAGGGTACACTAAGGGAGGTGAAGGTGGTGGAGGATAGAACATTCAATGCCACAAAAGAACTAGGAATGCTAGTTGGAATAGAAAAAGGAGTCACATGACTAACTTGTTGCATGCTTGTTGTAACTTGAGGAGTGGTATAGGTAGATATGGATGTTATGGTTGAAGAAGGAGGAATGTGAGATACTCCTTGGCTAACCACTGTGTTTGCTAGTTGAGATGTGTTAGAGGTGGAAGAAGCATATTTTTGGTGTAACTCAATAATTTGTTTCATGAAATCTAAACCTTCATCAGTTTGAAGCATTCGATGAATGTTGTCGATAGCAGGAATTGCAATGGTGGAAATTTTTTCAAGACACAAGTTTTGTTGCAAATGTGCTAAATCCTCATGAATGTTAATGAATTTATCTTGCAGAATAGGATCATTTTGTGTGGAAAAATGCATTGTATGTGAAGGTAAAGGTGTACTAGTGGTAGTATCCATGCCTAATGCACCATTTTCCATATGAGGAGTAGGAGCTCGAGACAACCCAAGGTCCACAACGAGTTTGTTGTCATAGGATGCCATGAGTCAAGAACTTCTCACTAAAGTGTTATCAATAGGGCACCAAACACTCATACAAATATGACAAGAGGTGGGGTGGATGCAAATGCAATGCAATCTAGGAATAATACACTGAAAATAAAGAAAATTATAGAAACTAAAATAGGAATGCAATACTAGAAAGCAGAAATGTAGAAATTACTGTTAAAATGACATAAATTGTAGTGCAAAAAGTGCAACTAGACTGATTTGCCCAGGGTGGCGAATGAGTCCAGGGATGGTTTTTTTGTGTTTTTTTTCAGAAAATTTAAAGTGAATTTTATGGTTTTCAAATACAAAATAGGGATGCAGATGCAAAATTTTAGTTTTTATAATGTTTTCAAGTGGAAAAATGAAATCTATATGAGATATTCACTAATGGAAATATGTAAATCCTAGGATGCAAAATCAATGCAAAAAGATAATGCAAAAGTTAATGATATGAGCCCTAGGATGTAAATGCAATGAAAATAAAAAATATGATGTTCAATATGTAGGTTCACCAAAATGAACCAACAATTTTTGGGTGGGCTCTGAAATTCTCTTGCACTCTTAGGGGTTTTCACCTAAAAGGAGAGAGATAGACCCCAAAACTGTGGTGGTTCACTCAAAATAATGTATGCAAGATGGAATTAAGCCTAAACACAATGATTTATATTCAGAAAAATGATAAGATTGATTGATTATTTATGCAAAACTAATGAAATATGAAGTGTTTGAAAACATAGTGTGATATGCAGAAATGAACTAGAAGCATAAACAAATGAAATCAGAATTGAATGAGACTGAACAGAGTGCACTTGGAGATGGAATCCTAATGCTAGAAGATTCTGGAATCTATCAGAAATCATTTTTGATGACCAATGGGACTCATTCGCCACTGATGGCGAATCGGTCCTTCTTCTAGTAAACTTTGCCAGAACCAGTTTTTGACTATCGAGAACTGAATTCTAATGAAATCAACTTTTCTATCCCGAAGGTGGGACTCCTTTGCCACTAATGGTGAATCATTCCTCTTCCAAAATTCTACAAATTCAAGGGTCAATTCTATGGGTCAAAATCTGCACTTGTCTTCTTGTCGGGTTGACGGAGTCAAATCTACAGAAAACAGACTAAATGTTGTCTCCAAGCTTGAATTAGGGTTTAGTTGACTTGAATCACTTTGATGAATTGTTGACCACTTTTCAAAACCTATTTATTTGACAAATTTTCTTACAATCTCACCTACAAACACACATGGAAAGATGGGGAAAATGGTTAAGGGTTAGAGTATAGGGATTTTCCTTGGTCAAATCCCCCTTTAAAAATCAAACCCTTGATAAAGAAATGGAATGAAAACAAGAAAGGAATGATGAATAAACAACATGAAAATGTCCTAAACCAACCAAAACCTTATTTTTGAAGTCTGAAGATATGTCAATGGCTACTCCAAGATGCTTGATAATTGCTTGATCAAATGATGAAATGATGCTTTGAATGCAAGAATGCTAATTGATGTTGAATGAGTGAATGAGATGAATGGGGGTTAAAATGGATGGAAAAATACTTATTTATACAAACTTATGCCCTAACAACCAAATAATACAATATCACAAGCCGACATAAGGTCTTAATGAATGAAAACCCGAAAGAAATTTGAATTTATTTTGAATTTTGTGCCAAGAGGGACTCATTCACCACCCATGGCGAATGGGTCCCACTCTAGGCTTACAAGTGGGTGTTAGGAATCAAGTTTCTTTTAATGTTGTTTTTCAGGTTTGTATTAGAAAAATACACTTAATTAAGGCCTATAAGTGTATAAAGGGGCCAAATAAAGCATAAGAAAGGTGTAATTATTGGTGACAAGCCTAGAAAAGTGTGAAATCTTGTTACAAGACTTTACAACACTTTGAAATAAGACTTGGTAAGGGATAAAAATGGAATATTTAGATGAATTATAATAAGAAGAGTCTAGAAAAGTGTATAAATGTGTTACAACACTTTTCAATACCTTCACAAGACATCATAATTTGAATATTCAGGACCTAATGTGAATGTTTAAGTTACACTGCAACATTAGATCTAAGCAAAATAAGTCAAGCATCACATGAAAAAGACCTAAATGACCATGAAAATTTTTGAGATCCATTTTTCTACGGTAAAATTTTTGAGGAGATTCAACATCTATCAAGTAAATTATCTAAGATTTATATGGGTAGTATAACATGACTTATCACATTGGCACAATGATTCTTGAGTATAATGGTTTATAATTGCTTGAGATTAAGCAATTTTATGGAGGAAGGACTTGTCATGTCCCCTTTTAATAAATTTCAAATGGTGAGACAATTAGCCCATTCAAACACTTTCAAAGAGATATGATAAGGAGTTAGGAAAGTAATTTATTTTATTTTTTATTTTCGTTCCAATTTTTATATTTTTCAAACAATATTATTTGATTCAATTAAATATTAAATATTAAATATATTATTATGGCTCCACTATTTAAGGAATTGGAGTTTTCAAGAGGTATTATTGACTCATAGTTTTAAAATTACCAATTTTTTATGAAAAATATGGAATATTACATGATAGGAGCAACATCCTATGATAGATATGACTAGTTATATGATAATTTGTCATTGGGAGTTATGGAGTATTTTTACCTAGGAGTTATGGGAATGAACTTTATTTATTTTACTTGTTTCCTATTGTAGTATTGTAAGTTATCACCCTGGAAAATTCCACAATATGTTTTTCTCCCCCTTAAGTAATCGAACCTAATTGTACACCTAGTTTCCTAAATTATGCATTTTGTGGCCCATTTTAAACATTTACCAATAAATTGCAAGTAGAAAACTAATGCATTAGCTTAATATTTTTCTCTTGATGCCTTAATTTCAAAAAAATAGGGCTAGGACATAGTCGCCTAGGGTGACTTGGTCCCCCTATTTTTCCTCCAAAATTGAATATGTTAGAGGTGGCATTTTATTATTTTAATTTCAAATGTACAATATCAAATTTGGGGATCTAATTTACGATAAATTAGAATAATTGCATAAAATAACTATTCATTTTATTATTTCAAATCCTAAGGAGAAAAGGAATCAAGAAGTTGAATTATTGTGAAGCAAGAGCATTATCAAGAAAGTCAAGAGTAGAGTTTTAGTGATATATTGCAGCAATTCAATATCATAGCATCATGTCAAATCTCATGCGAGTATGTTCATGTTCATGTTATCATATTATTTGTGGAAAATAACCATTGTAGGTCTTCAAGCAAATCAAGCAAGCTATAATCCATCCTTGAGGAGATTTGGATGACTTTTTTCCTTCAAGGAAGCCATTTGTGGGTGGTGAGTTGTAGTTCTTTGTTGATTCATCATTCATTTTTGTCATTTAACCCTATCCCTCAAAAGGAGAAACTTATTATCAATGAATTTTCCATTGTGGAAGTAGAAACTCTAACACATTGTTTGATTGAGGTAAGCCCCTAAATGGTACAAATATTCACCCATCTTTAAATGTGTAGGTTTTAGGTCTAAAGAAGATTGGGAGAAGTTGGAAGATGAATTGTTCATTATTGCAATCAAATCCTACACCTTGACAACTCACAAAAAATTAGTTATTTCAATATCTGACAATGATTAGATAATGCAACATGGAGGAATAGAAGTATTTGATCTGGCTGAAATTCATCTATAGGGACATGGTCACCCTGGGTGACTTGGTCCTCCAAAATCAGGTTCAAATTCATATCAAAAGTACATAGTACTTTTCTTAGTCCATTTCTATAGTTTGTTTATGTCTGTGACTTTCCAAATTTTCTATTTTTGCATCATAATAGTTATTTTCATACATATCCTAGTCAAATCATTGCATTTTAACCCTAAATCCATTCCAAGTTTGGTCAAGGGTAGGTAGACTCACCTTTTAGGTTGTAAGTCAATCCTATATTTTTTCCAAATCTATCAAACCCCCATAGCCAAAAAAAAAACAATCCCCCATCATGAAATAAAAGAAAATGATGGAAACCTCCCAAAATAGGGTTTTCCCTTTCTTTCTTTGTTTCATTTTGGTGAACGTAAATTGTTAACATTATAGACATTTTAGAATCTGAAGTAATTCATCCTAGATCTAAGTTTAGCATTGCATTGTTTTGCATTTTTCGTTTAGGCATTCATTTTGCATCATAAAAAGCAAAAAACTTAAATAATATTACATACCATATTACATTATAATTTAGAATAGGGTTAATTTCAATTATTATAGGCTAGATCTAAATTTGAATCGAATTTAAAAATCTACATTAGGTAATCTAAATTTGAAAGTGTTCATTGCATTCATTTAGGTATCTTCTACATAGCTCAAAAAGTGAAAAATTATATTGTTTTGTTTCAAAAAAGGCATTAACAACATCATATTCAGATTTAGGCATCTTAGAACTAGTTAATTGTTGCACCTTAGATCTGGAAATTGTAGTTAAAATTTTCATTTATTCGTAAAAAAATTTCAACATTATTGCACACTTACATTGGAGTTACACAGACATAAAATTGTGCAAAAATTAGAAAGACATTCAATTTCAGACATCTACATACATAGAAATAGGAACTTCACACAATATTGAAAGCAGTCAAATTTTTAAGTTTGCAAAAATATTTGTTAGACATAGTCACCCTAGGTGAACTAGTCCAAGCTATTTGTGCTCATATTTCTATAGAAGAGCCCTCTTAGGATCCTTTGTCTAGATTTGCTATCAATTTTTTATTTCACCATTGCATAAAGGTCTAAACCTCATTAAAAGAATTATTTTGTCATCATGGTTAAGTATTTTTGTAAAATATTGATTTACTTGAAATTATTGGTTGATTTTTTATGTTGTGTGTTTGGTAATGACCCTAACTTAGATAATGACACTCATGTTTCTTTCGTTGAACACAAAGATGTGATGAGAGGGGGGGTGAATCAACATTTATTAAAACTTAACCATTCCCATTCGTAGATTAATGATACACCACATTAAATGAAAAGAAAAAAAAGGAACACATGCATCACATGAAGACACCAATATTTTTATGTGGAAACCCCAATGAGGGAAAAACCATGGTGAGTATTAACTCATAGTATAGTAGCTCACTACTAGTAAGAATTATAATCTTTAAGGCTCATTGTCTATGGACTTGCAGACTAAGGTACACGAGTTTAGAGAAAGATACAAAGGACCTAATGAGATTCATTGTATCAGAGTAGGGTACATGAAAAATCAAAATGAGAAAATTGATTATGAATTGCTTTGAAGAAGCATCTAGCACATGTTGAAGTTGTAGTCACTATTTTAGATAATCTTCCCTTAACACTAAGTTTAGACACTTCATCTTTTTCATTTTTCTCTACTAGAAAATCACTATCAATATTCACTTTTACAAATTAATTTTATGTTCTATAAATATCCTTCAAAAAAACTCAACAAGTTTCAAGTAGGTTGGCTCCAATATGAACTTTTTGATAAATTAAATGATATAGCATAGGTCCAATTCAATTATATTCATCATGAAGGGATAAATACTTGTGGGTCAATACATGACATGTTAGGGCCCAACTGCATCAAAAATAATGTCCAAAAGAAGATTAATTGATTAGAATCAATAGGAGATAGAATAAATAAATCATGTCGGCCCAAATAGTATTAATACCATCAACACTATCAGTGTTTGACTTTACACCACTGACGAGATAACAAAACACCATGTGGAAAAAGATGTGAACCATGTAGGTAATCATCAACATCCTCCGAACCTTATCCAAAAATATTTGATCATATTATGCTACTGCAATTAGAGAAACATATAGAATAAACTGAAATAGAGCAACTTCTACAAACTGTAGAAATTTGTCATTCAAAAACTTAACTTGCAAACCATCAAAACTCTAGATACTACTAAGTAGTATGTTGGGAAAACCAATCAACATGTTCAAAAAAACACTAGACCAATACTTCAAATTCGAAGGAATGTGGATCATTCTAGTAGGCCTTCATTAGCACAATACTCTGCTGGACCACAGACCAAAAAATATTACTTCTTAACTTTCACTAGAGAAGGTGTGATTGCTTGATTTATTGGATATGGAACCTTCATAACTTGACCAAAATATCATATAGATTTCAAGAATGATTCTTGAATAGTGAAAATATGTGGATAAGAATAACATTACTCTACCTTAGAGTCTCTACAATGAATGCCTCAGTGAATCTTTTGTACCTTGTCTCTATGTGTAGTACACCAAATTGATATGATATCATAGTAGACATGTTGGAAACATATTTACAAGTGTACCCACCTCCACATCACACATAGATCACCATTCCTCCTTATACTGGTTTCCATACATACACAACAACTATTTCCAGATTATGTACATACTTTAGCAACACTTCTAACATCAATGACAACCCATATTGAGTTTACATCAATGATAAAAGTTATTTGCAACAATCTCCCCCTTCTTCGTTGATGGAAGCATATGTATGATTCTCTCCCCCTTCAACATCAAGGGCAAAGAGCATGATATCTTTTATTTACAATATCCAAATATTATATGAGCTCCCTCTTACTATATGTAATAACGAAAAAAGTATCTCTTTTTCTTACTTAATTTGGGAATAATTAATATTAAACTAAGCCTAATGTTGTCTTGATTTAGTGTTGTAATGTGTTTTACAAATCCAAATTAAGCTTAGGGCCCTTTCTGATGCAGAGTGACAGGGAAGCAACTTCTTTTCCACAACACTTTGACACACTTATTCAACTATACCCTTCAACAAGGTAATGTAATCACACAACTTGACCTTTACATCCAAACAGGCCAACACGACTTGGGGATGCATTGAATAATTTCAACATGACCAAAACATGACTACGCAACCAGACTTTGCACTCAAAACCTTATATTCATCCATCTCTTCCTTACAAGCCAATGCATTCATGTAGCACTGCCCCAAGGGGACAGTCAAGATAAAATCTTGTTAAAGGCCATACATAGAGAAAGAAACTTATCTTCATACATCCAACATAGACCCCTAAAAATATCCAAGAACACAAGACCAAATACTAAAAGAAGATATCTCAAGTGACTGATTTACAAGCCACAAACAAGGCTTAACTAGGCCTGTACAAGGAAGCCTTTATCCTACCAAGGCACACCCCAACACCCCTAATGCCTTTAAAATACTTTAAAATAATCCCCAAAACCCATTTCACATATTTTATCCATTAATATGGCTCAAAGCCTCAGAAAAACAAAAGAAATGCTTTCAGAACATCATTTTTTGGACTGTCACATATAAAAACTAGGCTTAGGGCATCAGATATGAAACCAATTGCATCATGTCAAGGAGCCCTAAATCCACTATTCCACAAAAAATCAAAATTTTTCCACAATGGAATGGTGAACTATCAACATATTTGTAACCAAACCCTTGTTTTGTAGGGTTTCAGACCCACTTTCAAAGAAATTGGTGTAACTATTTCAATTCTTAATGAAATTAACTCAAATCACCACCAAAAGAAAGTAGATTCATCCCTATAACAAACCATGAACACCAAAATATTTTATAGTGATTTCATTGTCCGTACCATGCACAAGAATAGGAAAAAACACTGTAAAATTAGGAAAAAATAGAGTTTTATTTGTATTGATGCTTTAAAACTTCAACAACCTTTACACCTCGACCCCATGGAGGCTTGATAAACATGTTCCCATCCTTTCCAATGTCCTTTAACTATATTTTGAATAAAGGAGTCATTGTTAAGGTGTTTACAACTTTAATGATGAGATTACAACCATTTACATTATGACAACATTGCACCTTTGAAGCAATTTTTCAATCCTAACACCTATGACCTAAAAAACCACTCAAAATGATTTAAAATAGTCTTATTACATCATGACTCCAATATTGCATATCCATGTGCAAATTTGAGATTTTTCTTTAATAGGCTACAAAATAAACTTTTGGTACAAGATTGTATTGTTTCACATTTTGACTTCAAGACTCAAAAAATCATCCTCAAACATAACTAATGGTCTTGTTAGAATTTATTTAGAAAAAATTAAACTCAAAATACTAGCATTAACCTATTAATCATTCAAATGATCAAAAATTGATGTTGTGGTGTAGGTGCTCCTACACCACTTTCAAACTAAATGAACTTAATTGTGCCTTATTTAGGGTGTTGTAAAGTGTATCCTTACACTTTTACACTAATATAGGGATTCATTAACTAATTGGGGATAATTGGCCTTAATAAGACCCTTTATTACGCATCCCAAGGCTAATTTCAATTGAAATCTTGACAAATTCAATAAATACATTTAATATTCTAAATTCCCGACATTCTCTAACCCCAAACATCTAGGGTGGGACCCATACAACACCTTGGGCATATGAGTCCCCCTAGGTGGGATCCATATGCCACCTTGGGGGTATGAGTCCCATTTGGGGCCTTATTAGGGTTTTGAGGGAGAAAATAAGGTTTTCAATTTAGATTTTGTGAATGTCAACATTTGGGATCTAATAAATAGTAAATTAGATGGAATTTCTATATAGCTAAGGTTTCAAATCATTATTTCACTAAGAATTTTCAAGCAAGAGAGTTCCACCTAGACCTAGAGCTTTCAAGAGATATTTTCAAGCATTCAAGAGCTGATTATCAGGCATTTTTGAGCATCAATTCAAGATTCAAGCATCATGTCAAGGTCTTCATACATCACATGTGTGTTTGTGAGCTAGCATGTTGATGTAGCATTTGTGATCCAAGTTAAAGAATTCAAATTCATATAAAGTTTCATGATAGAGATCTACATCCATTGAAGCCAATTCATACAAGTTGTAGATCTACACTCCAAGGATTCAACAAGGTTTGGTGAGTTGTTACATGCATTTGCCCATTGATCATTCCTTCATGTTATTTCAATTCATTTCAAAGTTTGATTACTCAAATGAGGTCTCACTGAGGCAAACTCCCATCCACTAAAAAAATAACATTTTTCTCTCTCTCGTGATGTGTATTTTGAAAATTTAGGTGAACGAGACTCATTCGCCCAACCTGGTGATTTAGTCCCTAATATAGAATTTTGACAACATTTGATAGTGTCAAATCTAGGTTCAGAAGATCTAAAAAGATCGTCAGAAAAATCTAGAGTGGTACTCATATGCCCAACCTGGCATATTAGTCTCGTTATAGTTTTTGATCACTGTTCAACAGATCTTGATTAACTCCCAAAAGATTCCAGATCCTACCCAAAAACCACAGACTAGGACTAAATTTCCCAACCTAGTGTATCAATCCTAGTGCACTTCAAAATGCAAATTTTCAGAGTTTTAGACTTTCCTTTGACTCCATCATTCTTACAGGAACTTTTTTCTTTCATTTTATTTATTGATCCGATTTCATGCTTTCAAGTTTCTAAGGTTTTGTGCATAAATGTTTTCATTTATCCTTTGAAGCTTCATTTAATGGTGAACCCCATTTAATTACACAAGGAAACCCTTAGTCCCTTCCCTTAATTGAGTCACTTGGTTGAGGGATCTTGGTTTCCTAATGAACCAAAGTGTGAAATAGGTCCCTAAGTTCCATCTCCTAAAAGGTGGACTCCTATTTCCTTTGGTTCATTTTGGTGAACCTGACGTTTGGACCATTGAATTTCTAATTTGGAGAAAATTGTAGTCCTAGATCTAGACTCTGTTAACTTTGCATTATATTTGCATTAGTTGAATTTCATTTAGGGCGTCTAAATATTGCATTAGTGAAAAGTGCATATAGGTTGCATTTTTGAATCTTGCATCATTCAATTTCATTGGAAAACTATACTTGAAAAAAATCATTTGGCCATACAACCTATAAACCTTAATATCAACTCTTAATTTACTGAATCTAGTTTGAAAACCCTAATCTAGGACTCATTTGCCCATCTTGGTGATTTAGTCCCTGTACAGGTCTTTTTCCCAGATTTTTGGGTATTTTGTGTTGTCTTTTTTTCACTATCTGAACATATCATAAACCCTAATTGGGACTCATTCACACACCTAGGCGATTTAGTCCTAAATCAACTTTGAATCTACATTTTATAACATTAAAATCTTGTCATTTGTGCTTTTGGTTACTTTTCTTTAGATTACTGTTTTAGTTTGCAGAATTACTATCATTGGCAATATTTTCACAATTAGTTTCATTTCAAGTGCATTTGAATTGGAATTAAGAATATTATTTATCTTTTGTTCATGGAAAAAATTATTCCAGTCATGAAAATCATCTGATCTATTAGATAATTGTTTGCATCTCCAAACATTGCATAAGTTTTTTTTTTTTTTTTTTGACAAAAGGCTTGAGCCTAAGTATTTAATATTAAAAATATAGATAAAACTTACATAAACCAGAATTATAGTACTGGCATGACTAGTACTAGTAGGACTATATCATTGAGATACAAGATACAAGATCAACTTACTACTATCCATAATATAAACATAAAGGAACCAAAATAGAATACAACCCCATAATAACCTTGATAACAACCTTATATCACACTGCAAATTACTAAACCCTATGTCCCCTTCTATGCAGTAAGTAAGAAACTGCAAAGTACTTTACTTTAAACCTTTCAATCATATCTCCACCCAAACTCTTTACAAACTGAGAAAACATTTTATATAGAATACTTGGATCATCATATCTTAGTGCCCCTTTCAATGTAGAATATACTTCTGCAAAACCTTTGATCTCTTTCAAAAACTTTTTTGAGAAAATGCCTGCAATATTTGCTTCACCTAAATCAAAATTATATTTTTGCACAAGACTTAATAATTCATCATCATCCAATATTCTTGGTATCACAGATACTGATACCACAACTCTTAAAGCTTCAAAGGATTACACCATATCGAATGTGTTTGATAAAAATACGAACAACAGGTTCTATGGGAATATTATCCTTGGAGATTCAGGATGAATGAAATCTTCCCCAATTATTTTTCTTATACAATCAACCATAGATGGGCTTGATGTCTAAAAAATCTATGCCATGTCTTTTACTGTTAGCTCCTATGAAAAAGGTAATTCATAAGCTTTCACACTCACTGGAACTCTAAAATTCTTTACCTTATATTCCTTAGCCATGTTTCAATCTTGAAATTGAAAAAACACACCAGCACTCTGTTAAACAAATTAAGCAAGGAGTAACAACAAAAATCAACCCATCACAAGGAGTAACCGTAAACTTTGAAACTTAACCTCCAACACTCCACCCTGAATTGCCACCGATACCTAGAACAAAGAAAAAATTTCCCCAAACCAGCTCAAGATGATGCTGATCACAATTCCCCACATACCATATCAAAGGATAGGTACAAAATTTGACAAACATATCACTTACAAACAATCAACATCCATACCCTTAGGAATTATACACCAAAGATTTGTAAAAGCCCAAAAACTTAGATATTAACATCTCCAAGCTACCAATCGAACAACAATAACACTAGCATCATGAACTTGAAAAGAAAACCAAAACATATTTCACAAGAAACATAAACCACCCACACAATAGCCAGAACTATCAATAACATCAAGAACCAAAGAATTTGCAAATGAACAAACACCATCCTCACAACTGCCATCTTCTTCAAGAACATGAGTTCCAACCATCAATAAAAAGAACACAAAAGTGTGTTGCCCAAAATGTCACCTTAAAAGACTAACCCTATGCCCACAAACCATACAAAGCATAACTTTCAGAAAGAAAGCATAGAATATGATTAAATTTAGAAAAAATGAACAAGAGAGCTAAAGTAGCAGATTTAGAACGATGCCCACTCAAATTTGAAAACTTGAAGGAACTTACAAACTTGAGCTGTGTTCCACGAATTTAGTCTTTCCTCTACCCTAACCACCTTTTACATTTTCCCACCGAACCCAAACTTCCCTTAAAAGGCAGAGATAAATATTCCCAACTCTTTAACTGCTTAGAATCCCATTCTGTAAAAACAGAGCCCACATGCTTATTACTTTGCACATAACTATTAGTGACTTCAGAAATTTCCTTTTGCAACTTAACCAAAACCGATTCCAAACTAGATTTCTCTTTTGTAAAGATCCTCTTATTTATTTCCCACCAAATACACCATAAAATTGATGAAGGAATTACTTTCCATAAACTTGCAAACATAAAAGAATTATACAAAACAGGCCAAGACATAAACAAATCCAAAATTTTGTGAGGAAGAGGCGATATCCACCCAAGTTTGGATTGAACAAAGCACCAACATGAATTTGCAAAAGAACAATTTAAAAATAAATGATCAACCTCTTCAAAAAATTCTTCACAAAGCACACATTTAAATAGATTAGCTATTCCCAGTTTTACCAGCCTGTCACTAGTTAAGATCCTATGCTTCAAAGCCAACCAAGAAAAACACCCTGCTTTAGGTAGAACCAATGAATTCCAACAAAACAAAAGAGCTATTTGACTACAACCTTGATTTTTATGTGACATAACAACCTTATAACCCATTTTAATTGTATAAACACCAGTTTTCGAAGGCGTCCAGAACAATTTATCATTATTATTTCCTAAGAAAAATGTTCTACTCTTAAGAACATTTGCAAATTGCTCCTGTTGATCATTAGGTATGATATCAGATGGAAAAAATTTCCATATTACAACTCCTATTTGGCCATCTACTTTCATAATAAAATCTTTCAATTTTACTCCCCAACTATTTTCTAAATAAGTAATTGCATCATGAAAGTTATACAAGTTTACCAAAGGTGGCATCCCATTCCACGAATCATGCCAAGAATTTGCATTATCCCCATTATGAATTTCCCAAGACAAATAGTAACCACTTTACGAGAATCAACTAAGAAATTCCACATCACAGATCCTATAGGAGGATTTGAAATATTTAGAATATGAGTTGGATTATTCGTATCTAGATACTTACATTGCATTATTTTACACCACTTTTCTTGTGGTCTTGTATACATGTGCCACACCAATTTGGCACCCAATGCAACATTTCTTACAGACATATCATGTAACCCAACCCCTCCTTTTTGCTTATCTTTACACATATTTTGCAAAGATACTAAAGGGATTTTCCTTTTTGAATCCATATTACCCTTCCATAAAAAGGATCTAATTATCTTTTCAACTTCAAAAATAACTATTCTAGGAGCTTTTAATATGGCCATAAAGTAATTTGGTATAGAAGACAAAACTGATTTAATGAGCAATATTCTACTAGCCATAGATAGCCATCTCCCCTTCCAGCTTGATATTCTTGATTTAATTGTCTGAATTATCTTATCCCAATAAGACACTCTATTCTAACCAACAAAGAAAGGAATACCTAAGTATTTACAAGGAAGCTCAACAAATTAAAAACCCATAATGTGAATAATCTTTTCCCTTAACAGTTAATCGGTATGAAAAATGTAATTTTTTTATTTACTCGCATTCACCTTTTGTCCTGATGCCAAAGAATACCTTTGCAAGACTTCCTTAATCTGCTTAGCTTCCTCAATAGTTGACACCCCAAATAAAATTGTATCATCAACAAATAAAGAATGAGTTATTGATAGCCTTGTATTTGACAAATGAATACCTTTCCATAGCCCAACCAAGTGAGCCTTTTTAACTAATCTACTTAAAGATTCTGCAAGAACAATAAACAAGAAAGGTGACAATGGATCACCTTTCCTTACCCCTTGTGTGGACTTAAAAAACCCTGAAGGTACTCCATTTATTAACACAGAGAACATTGCCCCAGACAAACAAGAATAAATCCATTTACACCATTTCTCATGGAAACCAAACTTCTTTAAAATTTACATCAGAAAAGACCAATCAACCTTATCATATGCCTTCATCATATCCAACTTAAGAACAAATGCAGATAAAGAAAAAGAAGATACTGAATGCAAAACCTCATGAGCAACCAAAGCCCCCTCAGATGTTTCTCTACCAAACATGAAACCTCCCTATTCCTCTGATATTATCCTTGGGATTATCTTGACTAACCTCAAATAGATTTCTTTAGAAACAAATTTATAAATTGTGTTATAGAGTGAGATGGGTCTAAACTCAGAAAATGAGGAAGGGTTATTTATCTTAGGAATCAAAGCAATATGAGTTACATTAAATTTCTTTAACATAGTCCCAGAACTTCAAGATTCCTCCAATGCTTTCAACAAACCTACCCCAATGAAATCCCAACATTTGTGAAAGAAAAGTGAAGTAAAACCATCTAGACCTGGTGCTTTATCAACATGCATTGAAAAAAAACCAACTCTCAACTCCTCCAATGTAAACGATTTCATTAGATGCAAATTATCTTCTAGCAAAACTAATAAAGGGATTTTGCAACACTTCTTCCCTTACCAATGTTTGATGATTTGATATAACATTTGATTAAAGAAAATTTTCAAAAAACTTAACTCCTTTTTGAATATCCTCCTCTCTAGTTAACCTTTCCCCTGTGACACTATCATCAATAGGAAAAAAGAGAATTTTTAACCTTTTTTATTTGGGCTGATCTATGAAAGAACTTAGTGTTTTTATCACACTCTTTAAGCCACATCTCCCTTGATTTTTGATGCCAGTAAATTTCTTCCCTGACAGACAACTCTTCCCATTCTTCCTACAATTTTTTTTGAGCTTCATATGAATGAGGTGTTAAACCTTGGACTAAAATTTCAGAATTGACCAAAGATAATTTATTGAATACCTCATCCTTCTGCTGAAAAATGTTTTTAAAAATAGTAATATTCCACTGCTTAACCTTACTCTTTATAAACTATAACTTGCAACAAAACCTATACATTAAAGTTCCCTCCACTCTTGGCACCTGACCCCACCATTGCTTTAAAAGACCCAAAAAAAGTGGATGCCTAAACCACATTTTTTCAAATTTGAAAGAAGCTTTAGAAACTAGAGATACTTTCTTCCTCTCAATTTCCATAGAAAGAGGGAAATGATCAGACCCTATCCACGGTAAAATTTGTGAGAGAAGAGAAATTTTCTATGTGAACCAGCTAGAAGACACCAAACTTCTATCCAATTGCACTGCAATTTGTAAAAAATCTTTACGTTTTTTTGTCCAAGTGAAGTTCCCATTGCCTAGTTGCACATCTACCAAAGCATTATTCACTACAAAAGCATTGAAATCTTCAACTGTTTTAGGAGGAGGAATGATCCCACCCTTTTTATCTTTCACAGGTAATATCACATTGAAATCACCCATTAAAACAACCTTCTCTGAAGCCAATTGCTCCTAAATTTTAGACAAATCATCCCATAGACATTTTTTACCAGCAGTTGAATTAGGAGCATAAACATTGACAAGATAAAATTTTAACTCAAAATGCACCACCTTTACTAACTGCCAATGGTGTTGCGAATTTATTGGTTCAATCAAAAAAATTTGAGGCTTCCACAAAATAAGCATACCTCTAGAAGCCCCATGCGCTTATGATTGAACAGAGTTCCAATCATTCCATTTACTAATGACATCATCAAAAGTTTGACTAGAAAGTTTTGTTTCTTGCAAGAGAACAATATCTGGCCTAGACCCATCAATTTGATGTTTCATACAGGCCCATTTGTTAGGATCATTAATGCCCCTAAAATTCCAAGATATGATCCTCATAAACTATTTAGAGAGCTACATGCTCCCCTCAAGCGTTTTTTAATACTCCCATCTAGAGTTGTTTGCTTGCCTGATGCTATTTCCTCTTTCAACTTTGTTGCATTTGACTTTCTACCCCACTTTCCTGGTGACTTTTGAGGGAATAAGATCAAAGCTGGAGTTTTCTCAATTGAAAAATTATGTGAAAAATCAAAATCCATGACTCCTTCTACATGATCTTTACTGACTTTATTTACTTCAGATGAAATTGCAACCAAAGAAGACAAACAATCCTTCTCCTTTAAATTTTCCAAATTGGTTAAGGACTGAACTTCAACATCTGATGAAGCTATTAAAGACTCTGATGTTTCTAATTCCTTAGACATCTCATCAATGAAATTCAAATCTACCTTATGAAGAATAGATTCAGCAAGATCCTCCCAATCATCCAATTCAAGAAATGAATGAAAATCCAAGGTATCAACAATATCAACCTTATTTTCTTCCCAAGGTAGTCGAACTACCTCTAACTTAGACTCCATTCAATGATTCCCCACATAACTTACTGAGGAAGAACATCTACCAAAAAAATTCTAGACTAATGAAGATGAAATACCTGCACATTGTTGAAGAGAAATGTGAAAAATCAAAGGCACGTATTTATGAAGAACACTAGCTTGAAAAAAACATTGCATCCTTATAGAAACTCTTGCTGAATTAGATCAAACTGAAATACCAGGAACCATGCCTTTACCATGAGAACTCAATTTCTGCACAGAAAAACTACATTCACCTTTTAAAAGAACAAGGTTGTTTTTACTTACAATGTTTTGAGAAAACATTTTTAACTTACCCTTATCCCTCCTTACTTGAACCATTCCCAACAAATTTTCAGTGAGAATGTTAACTTTCTGAAATCCCTTAGATTTCTCCAAATTCAAATTTAACTGATTAGAAATGAGAGAATCAATAGGCTTAACACGATCTCTCTCAACCTTCCTTGCTTTACAATAGGCAGCTTTATACCCCAGGATATGGCATTCTTTACATACATTTTTTCAATTTTCATAAAATATTGATTTGCAAATGAACCCTCGATTTCGAAAGAATTTTAATACTTAGAGGTGAAACATTTGAGACATCACATAGCACACAAACCCTAATAGGAAGAGCAGGATTGGATAAAAAAACCAAAATGATGTTTTAGATATGTGCCAACTTGATTTGCCAGATTTTGAACAATGCCTGGTTCTCTGTATTCCAATGGCAAAGAGTGCAATTGGATCCAAAAAGGAATAAATCTAGGTTTAACCATTTTAGGATTGGAATTTGGCACCCAAGGTTGAATATACAATCTAGAACCCTCAAACACCCAATATTTTATCTTAAAGATCTCATCTCTAGCATTTTTAGAGGAGAAAAACACAACAAAAAAACCAAATCCCCTATCAATGTAAAAGACTTGATTAGCCCCATCCCAATCTTGGAAAATTAGATCTTTTCGCATAGAAATGGAAGGAGAGAATTCCCAAAACTTACAGATTAATGTCATTTTAGACAAGTTTTGTAATTGATCCTTCAAAAGAACATCATGAATCATTACCTCAGGAACCTTCTTAGTATGCATGCATTGAGAAGCATGTTGGATTTTAAGAAACCCTTTGGGAGAAAAGTGACCTCCATTTTTCACTTGGATTTTCCCTTGGTATTTCTTCAAAAAATACTTACTCTGATGAGAAACCATGTGGTGATTCCCTCGCATTTCCCAAAGGTGGTCCTTTTTTTTCCTTAATCCCCAACTGCACATTATTAGGAAATGTAGCTAGAGAAGATGCGTGTAGAGGAATGTTATTTGGAAAGGTTGCAGAGGATTCCCCATGCCCAAAATTTTTTGAAGTAAAACTACTCCTTTTCACATTCTGTAACTGCAAACGAAGAATCCTGTGGCAAGCTTCTTCACTTCTCACAATATTATTTGGAGAAGAGGCAAGAAAATTTTCTGACTCTGCCTAAATAACATTATTAATTTTTGGATTGAAGGGAGCTGCAGAATGCTGAAACCATTGAGAATTCACAGAAACATCAGACTCAAAAATTCCCTTCTCTTTACTAATAATCCCTTGACCCGAAGCAAACTCTGCATTATGAAAAAACGGCTATTTTTCCAAAGAAACAGGCTTGCTAGAATGTGAAGGAGGAGAACTACTGCTAGAAGAATGAAAAGACCTTGAAGCCGAAAACAAAATAGAAGATGGATCCTCATGGAAACCCTTCGAATGCACAAAAAGACTCATTTTTTTTGAAAAATTCCCGTTAGGCATGATCCGGAAGTTGCGGTCCATTCTTCCTCCTATCCTTCAATGCTTGATGTTACAATTAGGTCTTCAGTCCCTTCAAATTTCCATTGCATAAGTTGTATATGGGTGATCCCACAAAGCTGGTTTACAATTTCTGTGAGATTCTATTTTTTGCTTAAATCACATATTTTTAGAAAATATAATGATTTAAGCCTTAAAATTTACATTTAAAGCATTCCAATTGAAGAGGGTTTGATCAAACTACCTTGGATCAAACCCCCTTGGATAGAACCTCGCTAGTTTTAAACCATACCTATAACGAAGTCTCCTTTATGCCTATCAAAATGTTGATAAAAAACCACTTTTGATTTACCTTTTGAGGGATCAAATGAATTCATTTAAAATTTATTTTTTGTAAGTATGTAGTCCTTATTATAAGCTTCCCAAAAAGTACAATTTTAAATAAATTTAATTTCATTATTATATTTATTTTTTATTTCTTTTGAATGTAAGTTTTTCACCGAAAATCAAGCTCTATGTTCTGAACATGTGGAAAAATAGAATATGATCAAAAATTTAAAAATTATGAGTGCACTAGCTATTGAATTCCTTGATCCAACAAAAAATTGAATTTCAATACAGACAAAAAAGTTGTGTTATATGGTGCCTATGTCGAATTGTAATTGGTTTGACTTGAAAATTGATTAAGGAAAAAATATTCAATAAAACACTATGAAACCAATTGGAAGCACTAGATATTGTAGTTACAAATCTAAATTTGAAAAAAAATAATAATTTTATCCTTCATGGAAAAAATGTTGTGTTATACAATGAGTGTCACTCCTTAAAAATGGTGTTTACTGAAAAAAACTAGTTTTCAAAGGAGATGGAAAAAGAATTACAATATAATTCCAATAATTTTGAAAAAATATATTTAGAATCTACAGAGAAAATATCACAAATCACTAGTTTGAATCATCTTCAAATTCCTCACGGTTTAGCTACTATAGGTTCCTGAAAGTGAAAATTTAGTTAGAAAAAATTAGTTCACTGTCTACTTTGGCCAACAATTGTAACTAGTATTGTGGGATCGCCCATATATTACTTTTAACAATTTCTAATATATTTCTTTTCCAAGATTGCAAAGAAACAAGTCATTAGCAAGAATGTTAGTCACAAGAATATCTTAATGAAAGAGATTGAGCTTGTTGACATGTATTACATGCTACCACATTTCCCATCATCCCCTCATCCCTTAATATCTCTCCTATTTGTGTGAAGGTTCTGGTAAAAGAGGATGTAATAATAGAAAATAATGATAATCATAGTTGTGCTTCTCCCAATACCTTTCCTATTTGTGGTGAAGGTATCTTGGTGAAGGAAGATACAATCATTGAGAATCATGAATTCTTGTTTGTCCCTCTCTTCCTCTTCCTTGGGAAGATATTATCATTGAAAATACTTTACCTAGTCTCCATTCATCTCCCAACACCTCCCCTACTTGTGAGAATGCTTTAGTGAAAGAGGATACGATCATGGACAATTGAATGAAAATAATATTTGTGAGGAGGAAATGTTATTTTTAAAAGATCCAATGGTTGAGAGCTATGAAAATCCTACCTCTGCAACTAGGGAAGATGTTATACATGGGGATGTAATTGTAGATAACCATGAAAATCAAATTTTTTCTTCCCCTAATATCACTCCTAGATGTGAAGATGATAATTTGGTGTTAGAAGATACACTTATTGAGCATCATGAGAATATTGTTACTCCCTTACCTAAGGCTCCTACCATTTGGAAAGATCTATTTGAATGAAAATTTCCAATCATTGGTGAACATGAAAATCATAGTCATCCTTCTCTTGATGCCTCCCCTATTTTTGATGAAGCTACTTTACAAAATATAAGCATGGAATGTGATGAATTTTTTTTTCTCCTCTCCTAAAATATCTCCTACTAGGATAGATATTATGGAACAAGAGAACAAGACCTTAAAGAGAAAGGATGAAATCATGGAAAAACATAACAATCAAATTGGGATTTCTCCTAATTTATTTGTACTATTGCTAAAGAAGATATTTTGATGTTAGAAAATCCAATCGATGAGTCATGAAAATATTACTTGTCTATCTTCCCCTAGCGAAAACCTTGTTGAACAAGAGAATTCCATCATTGATAAGAAAGAAAATCCAACCATTGATAACTCCCTTACTTGTGATGAGGTAATTTTAGAAGAACCAACCTTTGAATGTCACAAATATCTATTTTTTAGTTCTAAAAACTCTCCTACTAGGGAGGATATCATGGTGAAAGAAAATGAGAACATTGACACATGTCTTTCAACAAGTAGTGATCTCACTTCATTAGATGAAGATGATGAAGTGATGCTAGAATCCCCTTCACTAATAGATCATGAAAATAATGATAAGTTTGGTGAAGTTATGAAAATTAGAACTCCCTCAAGAGGGAGTCCTCTAATTATTACAAATCCTCGAGATACTTTGATTATTGCACCTCTTGAGGCTAAACTCGTCCTTTACCCACCCTCAAACCAAACAAAAACTCAAAAAAAACCCATCCTCATCCTCGAACCACCTAAGAATAATATGTCATGACAGTTGAGTTATAATACCATTTCTCATACATATAACACTAGAAGAAATCCACAACCAAGACAAACAACTCCAACATCCCTCCCATTACCTCAACTTATCTTGCCTAGTGCCCCTCGTTTTCCTTTACATAATGGAAAGGAGTATGATCTTGTTGAACAACTTAAGAACACTCCCACTAAGATATCATTATGGAACCTTATTCAATCCTCCCCTCATTATCATAACATGATTAAAAGTTCCTTACAACAAGTTCCTACCCACCTAATGTGCAATCAAATGATGTTGCAGCCCAAATTCAAGCTACAACTCTGATCAACTTAGACATTGCTTTCCATCAAGATGAGTTACCTTCACTAGAAGTGAAAAAAAAAATGAAGCTTTCATGATAATAGCTATTTTCAGTAGGACAGGGATAAAAAAAAACCCTTGTTGACAATGGCTTAGCCCTTAATGTGTGTAGTGTAACACTTTTGGATAAGCTTGGCATAGATAAATCAAGAATTGAACCTGATTCCTTATCGATTCAAGGATTTGAAAATGTAGGAATACAACTGCTTGAAGTGATCACATTACTTATTACAGTTGAAAAAGTTACATTACAAGCCTTGATCCATGTTATGCCTCATGATATTTCATACAACATACTTTTACGAAGACCATGGATTCATGAGATGCATGCAGTGCCTTCAACTCTTCATCATAAAATGAAATATATCTACAACAAAAAATCACATACGATCAAAGTAGATCATGAGCCTTACAATGTTTTACAACTTGAAAAAGACAAGGAAAATCCTTTGAAAACATTGACACCAACTACACAAGTGAAACATGTGCAAGAAAATGATAAAGAAAAGAATATTGAAGAAGTTACCAAGTTATTGGAAGATGATTGGGGTTCCTTAGATTTCACACCTACATTCATGGGTGAATACAAGATCATAACAAAATATTTTGAAAAGGGAAAAGAAAAAGTAGTAATGTAAACACAAAATTCAAAAGCATCCACCTCAAAAAATTTAGAAGAAGAAACAAATTATACAAAAAACTTTGATAAATTTGATTATGAGAAACCACCAAATCTAAAAGAAATGAAAAAGCTTTATGGAAGAGGTTATGAACTTATGAAACAACTTGGTTACAATGGAAAAGGACGTGGTGCTAGAGAACAAGGTATATGTGTCCCCATTGAGTTTAACATGCAAGAAACAACTAATGGTCTTGGTTATTGTCCCTTGAAAGAAACAAATCAGCCTTCTACCAATACCAACACTATTACAAAAGATTCTTCTAAGACAACTTTAACATTAGTTCATCTTGAATTGATAGAAACTAGTGGTCTTGGTTATTTTCCTTCGAAATAAATGAAAGAAACAAAGAAGTATTCACTTAACATTAATTTCATCACACAAAGCACTCCTAGGACATGTCTTAGTAATGATTGGAGTTCATTAGATTTTACACCCTCCTTTCAAGGAGAGAAAAAATATCACCATCTAAAGAGTCTTGTGTAAGTATGACACCTAATACTAAGCAAAAGATATCTTTCTCACAAAATAAAGGAACATCTTCTATTGATCAAGAGAGTATCTTGTCAAGACTCCTCCAAGATCATTTGATATCTCTCCCTCCGAGAACATGAAAGAAATTTTACTACAAGAGTGTATTTTTTGCATATCATAGAGTTCGTGGTTATTATACTAATGAATGTACGTAATTGAGTAATAAAATTCAACATCTTAATAATTTTGGTACTTTTCCTTGTGTTGAAGCACCTAATTCCTCTAATTGATACTGATTTCCAATTTTTTCATCAATCACCTCGGCTCACCCTTGTCTTGCACTAAGTGGGGACAAGAGGTTTAGGTATCCTTGTCCTCATATGAAACTTTTCATTGTCTCTTTTGGCTAGTTGACTACCTTCCATGTATATATATAAGAGAAAGCTTGGGATGTGGATGGCATTCCTTAAGTGTGCTTGCATGTGACGTACTTTTCTTTCTATGTTTAGCATTACATTTTGGGGGAAACCCTTTAGTTAGGATGTAGTTTCAATCAGGAACATCTAACTTGACATAGGGATTTATGAATAAGCTCTCATGTCTTCTTCATTGGCGGATTTAAAGAAAATTTCTCACAACAATGGTGTTAGCAACTACTTTAAAGTGGTGGCATACATTGACACTCATGTTTCATTGTGTGATTTTATTTATTCTTGTGATGCATCCTTTTTAGGTGATGTCATTGGGCTTTATTTCCTTTAAGAGTGTGATATTTCTTTGATTTTTCCTCTCTTGGAGACATTAGGCTCGATGTTCCCTAAGAAGAGACCTTACATGAACTAAGAAAAGTACCTTTGAGAAAATTTTTACTTGCATGTTGTTCATAAGCTCAAAGTTTCATTTTGTGGCACCTTATCAAAATTATCAGGAGATATAGCTCTGGTATGGTTAGTATGTATGGCAGCCAACCATAGGCATGAATTTCCCATCACCACTTTATTGTTTGTGTGTGAGCATATACCAGCCATGTGCATATGTCTCTCCTTTTTGGGGGCTCACCTAGTGGATACCAGATTCCACTAGCTCATGTGAGCATGCATTTTGTTTGCATAGTGAACATTGTGTTCCACTTGTAAACATTTCTTTTTGGAAAAATAGCTTAGAACTGGTCCATATCGTGTTGGAAAGAGTGTCAAGGCTTGATCCACCCCTTTCTTTTTCCTTTTATTCTTTCTTCTTTGACAATGTATGCTTGTATATTGTTGTTGCTTCATACATCATTTAAATTTTTGTCCCTTTGTGCTTATGTTGGTTTGACGTAGGATCTTGGATCCTAGGGGCTTGACTACCCCCTTGATCTTTGTCATTCTATACCATCCACATTGGTACACTTGGACACCTCTTGAATGTCTACTTTAGTGTGATTTTGAAGCAAGTTCCTCATCTCACTAAAGTGGGGGCTAAATGTACTAATGGAAAAAGTATCCATTTTTCTTACTTAATTTGGGAATAATTAATAGTAAACTAAGCCTAATGTTGCCTTGATTTAGTGTTGTAATGTCTTGTACACATTCACATTAAGTTTAGGGCCCTTTTAAACTAAATGGACTTAACTATTCCTTAGGGTGTTGTAAAGTGTATCCTTACACTTTCACACTAATCTAGGGATTCATTAATTAATTGAGGATAATTGGCCTTAATAAGACCTTTTATTATGCATCCCAAGGCTTATTTCAACTGAAATCATGAAAAATTCAATAAATACATGTTTAAAATTCTAACCTCCTGACATTCTCTCACCTCAAAAATCTAGGGTGGGACCCATATGCCACCTTGGGCGTATGAGTCCCACTTGGGGCCCTTTTAGAGTTTTGAGTAGAAAATCATTGTTTTCAATTCAAATTTTGTGAATGTTTGCATTTAGGATCTAATAAATGGTAAATTAGATTGAATGCCTATATAACTAAGGTTTCAAAGCATTATTTCACTAAGAATTTTCAAGCAAGAGAGTTCCACCTAGAACTAGAGATTTCAAGAGATATTTTCATGCATTCAAGAGGTGATTATCAAGCATTTTAGAGCATCAATTCAAGATTCAAGCATCATGTCAAGGTCTTCATGCATCATGTTTGTTTGTGAGCTAACATGTTGATGTAACATTTGTGATCCAAGTTCAAGCATTCAAATTCATATCAAGTTTCATGGTCAAGATCTACATCCATTGAAGTCAATTCATATAAGTTATAGATCTACACTCCAAGGATTCAACAAGGTTTGGTGAGTTGTTACATTCATTTGTTCATTCATCGTCCATTCATGTTATTTAAATTCATTTCAAAGTTTGATTACTCAAACAAGGTCTGACTAAGGCATACCCCTATCCACTAACAAAATAATAATTTTCTCTCTCTTATGAAGTGTATTTTGCAGATTTAGGTGAACAAGACTCATTTTCCCAACTTGGTGATTTAGTCCCTGACATAGCCTTTTGAAAAAATTCAATAGTGCTAGATCTAGGTTTGAAAGATTCAAAACAATCCTAAAAATTGTAGAGTGGGACTCATACGCCCAACCTGGCATATTAGTCCCGTACAATTTTTTATCATTGTTTAATAGATCCTGATCAACTCCCAGAAGATTCTAGATCCTACCCAAAACCCCTAAACTAGGATTAAATCACCCAACCTAGTGTATTAGTCCTAGTGCACTTCAAAAGGAATATTTTTAGAGTTTTAGACTTTGCTTTGACTCCATCATTCTTCTAGGTACTGTTTTGTTTCATTTTTTTTATCAATTTGATTTCATGCTTTCAAGTTTATAGGGTTTTGTGCATAAGTTTTTGCATTTCACCTTGAAGCATCATTTAATGGTGAACCCTCGTTTAATCACATAAACCCTTAGTACCTTCCCTCAATTGAGTCACTTGGTTGAGGGATCTTGGTTTCCTAATGAACCAAAGCATGAAATAGGTCCCTAAGTTCCATCTCCTAAAAAGGTGGAAAACTATTTCCTTTGTGTTCACTATACACTACCCCTGAGATGTAGATTATCCAAAAAATAATGCTATTTATAGAAATATTTTCAGTCAAAAACATACTGCACTTCTCTGCAACAAAATATTCAAGGGAAAAACTTAAATTACTCCCTTACATCATCTTTAGAAGGTAGGATATTCTTATAAATTACCTTTTATTTCTCTCGAGTTGCAACCCAATTTTATTTTCTAAGGTGATAATATGACTTTGTCATTCAAATTCCATGCAAAATTCTCGAGCCTCATTTATTTTTCTAGGATCTTTCTTTTTATTACCCACCCACATTACTTTGATTAACACTCCAGATAATGATTCCAACCACATATAGACTGCTTCTCTTAACAAACTGAATTGTTTCTTTAATTGGTCTCTCTGGTCTAGAAGAAATATCAACTGCACATGAAGATTCTTAAATTGATCCCTAGTGGATCCATCCATATCTCTTGATAGATCATAGCCTATTGCGTCGTCTGTAACTCAATAGAGTCAATCTAAATTTTGATATCTTTGGTGGAGCTTGGCCATTTCAAGAAAAAATGATAGATTTGTTACCTCATTCACAAAACCTTTAAACATTTGTATTTTTTCCTATAATTTATTGTGTGCATTAGAACACTGGTTAGAAGCTTCACCCATTTTCTTATCTTTTATCTTTCTTAAGGCCTCTTGCTCTTCCTTTTGTTCTAAGTGAGAGGAGAGATCCTTGAAAGAATAGATTAAGATCTTTAGCTTTTATTCTGGAGGTAGGGAGACATCAATGTTTACTTCTGGTAGACCTTAAATAATTTTGACTGCCTCATCAACTAATTCTCTATTATTTGCATGTTCTTGTAGTATTTATTTTCTTGCGAAAGTATGCAAAACATCACCAAGTTGTAGCTTATGGAGGGGAGATATTTTTTCCAAGTCAACTTGTCCCTCATGTTTTGGAAGTTTTAAAAGTTGAGGAGTTACCATAGGTTGAAACTACATCTACAGTCCTATAAGGTCTTTGAAAGAATCTATAGAAGAACCCTAACCTTTGTTCACAGAAGCATCTTTCTTCTCTATTGTAACCTCCTTTGCATCCTGATTTTTCTCAGGGTCGCCTCCTTATTTTTTCTATCTTCATACCACAAACATCTTCCGATTTGTGCGTATAGGAAATATCTTCTCCTTCTTTCTATATAGAGGTTCCTTGTACTTTTTGTTGATCTGATTTGTTATGTTCATTTGTATCTTCTAGAGAAGTCAAATCAAGAAGTGTTCCTTAAAGGGGAGCCACCCATTTCACCTTGATCATTTTGTGCACTTTTGTTCATGTTACCTCTAAAAATTGCACCGTATGCAAAGTTATGAAGACTAAGATTTCTAGAGAAACATGGGATCATCTCAAGGTTGTGGGTCACCTAAGATTGAAATGAACCTTCGGAGAAAGCCGGCTTCCGTTGGTGTCACCTAAACTATCAATTCTATGAAGGGAAAGGGAGAAGGAGTACATGTAAATAAAAATAACTAAGGTGATACACCGAATTGATGAGATTAATGGAATACCTAGACTGTGCTTGAAAATTGTCGATGATCATAAGGATACACATCAAATTCTATGAGCTACACATTCACATATCACAAACAGGTTTGATGCACACACTTTTTCAATAAGGGAAAAGATTTTCACAGAATAGAATCTATGTGTGATTATGTAAACACAGTTTGTGATTCGTGTAATGGTTCTTTTTACAAAGGAAGGAATGAAAGAATTCACAAGATGACTTGATCGTTAACCTTAAATGCACAACACTTTGCAAGAATGGTGATGGAAAAAATGAAGCGTTAATAGAGGCCAAGATAGCTCTGTCCTTTGTATTCCAAAAATTGAAGTGAGTTACAAAGCATACACCAGATGAGGAAGGATTGCTAAAAATCACTAACTCTTTTGAATGCATTATCTGAACTCCCTTCAAAGAGGAAAAAAAAATTCCCTATATACATAATACATCGGCCCCTTAGGGCTTACAAAAATATCAGAGTTTTTTTGGAATACCTCTCCCTTAGATATTTTAATGGAGTTAATGTTGTGTTGGATTGCATCCCTACTGTCCATGTATGTGAAGAGTCATTCCCCAGAGAAGCCTTTAGATCTTTTGTAGCTACCAAATGTATTTACTTCTGGTCCTCGTGTCCTCCTTGAACCTCTTCAGCCGAGCTACCTTGAATGCTTCTGACTTCATAGCAGATCCGTGTCGATTCACATTCTATTGATCTTCTTGGCACTGGTCAAGCTGCCAATGATTCACCCGTAGCTCTCTCTGATTGGCTGGGCACATTCCACATGGATTCCACTACCATCAAAAGCTTGTTTAGTTAGAATCACATCTCGGTGAGACACTGTAAGTGTCTCACTGATGCGATTATCCCCCTCTGCAACTATCAACATAACATGGAACTGTCGATGAGAGCTCTTATCGAGCTCAAAAGTCATACTGATATCCCTGAAACCATCGTCAAGACACAACTCCTTCACTGAGACATCATGTCAGAATCCCCATTCTTTGGCGAACTCCTTCATTTTGGGGAGACTTCGATTGGTCATTGGGACATCACAACGATGACACCTTTTTTCCCCCGAGCTCCAAACTCTTTCAGCAAGAGTCGACCCCATTGGCCGAACATCTTAGCGAAAGTGCAAACCCTTCGGCAAGCTCACTTTGCTTCGGGGAGACATCCCTATGTTGACGAGACGTCATGGTGAGCTCCCTCATTTCTTTTGAGCTCAAATATTTCATCGATGAGACTCTTCGCTATCGGTGGGGCCTCTCATTGAGCTCCAAATGTTATATCGAATGCACCCCTTTGTCGGCAAGAGTTTATTGATGTCACCCTAAACGTATTCCACTCTACCAAGCTCTACACTTCTTTTAGGAAGACTCTGGCAGGTCAAGAAAACTTCATAGTGAGGTCCAATAGTCATACCAATATCCGCTTCCATCGCTGAGACCACACCATGTCAGCAAGACATTGCTCCAACGACTGGAAGTTATGCCAATGTCATATATGTTGGGGAGACCTCCTACATTCAGTGAGACCCTATGGTGAAGCTCAACCACTTCCCCGGGCTCAAACATCCCTTCAGTGAGACACTAAGCCCTCAACGAGACATTGTGCCGATATCAATTTCTCTCGGTGAGGCCCTTGCTAGTCGTCGAGACATCTTGGGGACTTGACCCTCATTTTAGCGAATTGGGGTCCCGTCATGGTGACTTTCATGTGTCAGCAAGACTTCCTACAGAGCTTCTCGTGTTACATCGAAGGCACAAGGCTTGTCGGTGTGACTTTTCGTTATCGATGAGACCTCCTACCGAGCTTGCTTCCCTTCGGTGACACTGCTTTCCTTCGGTGAGACATTGCTTGTTGGTGAGACCTCCTACCAACATCCTCCCCTCTCAACGAGACCTTTGCTATTGGGGAGACACCCACCGAACTACTTGCTGTCGCTGAGACCTTGGCCCGTCGGTAGGACATTTTCCCGAGATGTCATCCCCCACCGAGAGCACTTTGTTTTGGTGTGACCTTGTTTGATCAGCCAGATCTCATGGCAATGATGCCCCCATTTCAGCGAGGCCCCTTCTAGTCGGTAAGACCTCTGGAAAGTCTTGGCAACTTTCTCCTTAGAGGATTTTCATGCCAAACTTGAACAAGGTAGGCTTTCCAACTGAGCTCCCTGTGACCTAGCATCAGATGCATGATTTTTCCCCTTGTTGCGAATGCTCCATTTGGCCTTCTCAAACATTTGTCACATGATTTATCCTGCTTGATTGAGCCCATGGGTAAAAATTGGGCAACATTTCTGGTGACCTTTGCTAGATGTTTTCCTACTAAACATGGAAAACTAGTAGCCAACACTTGTCCATTGGGTATGGAGTCATTAGGAAGCTCAGAAAATAAAACATCAACTTTGCACATAGCTGGAACTTGCTTGAGACTCATAGAACACAACAGGTTGCTAAAAAACAACAAAACTGGAGAGGCTGAAAATGAACTATATACTGTGCTGGAACAACACTAAGGAAAAAGAAAACAATTAAACTAAAATGAAGAAGCACTTATTAGAAAAAAATCCTAAACTAATATGTACAATGGTGGGACTCATCAAACTTGAAAACAAGGCTTGAGGTGTATCCCATTAACTGGGATAGGAAGTATTTCACCTTTTGTTGTGGCAAGTTGATAAGCATTGTGTTCTTTGCAGTGTTTGATAATGAATGGGCCTTTCCATATATTGTCAAACTTGGTGTGATGGCCTGGCCTACTTTTCAGAACATCCCATTTGAGAATAATATCGCCCTCTTTAAAATTCTTGGCTGTAGCTTTCTTGTCAAACGTTCTCTTTGTTTGGAGCTGATGATACTCCAAAGCTTTCATTGCTTTGTCTCTCACTTCCTGGAGCTCCATGAGCTCTACATATCTCATAGACATTGGGTCCTATTCCTCAAACATCTCCAACTGGTGAACAATGTCTAGAGATGGAAGCTCTATGGATAGAGGTAACCTAGCCTCCTTACCGTAAACAAGCACATATGGTGAATTACCAATATACCCCTTAGGAGCCACTCTGTCTGCCCAAAGTGCATACTTTAATTTAATGTGCCAGGTCCTTCGATTATCCTCCACTGTTCTTTTGATAATCCTAACGAGATTCTTATTTTTTCTTTCAGCTAAACCATTACCCTGAGGGTAATAATTTGAGGATGTATTCAAATGAATGTCATGTTTAACGACCCAATGAGTTACTCTTAGACCTACAAATTCTAGAGCATTATCAGATATGATAGAGTCAGGAACTCCAAATCTGGTGACTATATCCTCATAGAAGCTCAAAACCGAAGACTCCTTTGCTTCTTTCAACGATGTCACCTCTATCCACCATGTGAAATAATCCATAGCAGTGAGCACCCGTTTGTGACCAACACTAGATGGTGGGTTAATCAAACCAATAAAGTTGATGCCCCATCTCATGAAGGGCTGGTCCACTTGAATTAGATGTAGAGGCATAGCAGGAAACTTTTCCTTTCTTAAAAATAGAGCACATTTGACACACTTTCTTGACCATGCATAAGCATCTTTCAATAAGCTGGGCCAATAGTAACTAGCTCTCATTATTTTCCATGCAGTAGTTCTGGGAGCAAAGTGACCTCCTGCAGCTCCATTATGAAACTCATAAAGTACCTTTTCAATCTGATCACTGTGAATACATCTTAACAGAACACCATTCATATCCTTTTTAAGCAGAACACTATCTACCAGCACATAGGGTATGGACTGTAGTCTGAAGTACCTTCATTTAGCTCTGACTAAACTTGGTGGACACTCACCAGTTTGTAAAAAATGGGTCATGTCTTGAACCCAATTACTTGTTACCATAGGCACATCATTCTGAGCATCCTGAAACTCATTCGTATTAGCAAACAAAACATCCTTTCTTAATTCATTTTCACTGCTTGACCCTGTAGCAAGCTGTTCACATAGACCTTTACCTCTAACCAGTTTGGTAATTTTGATATCCACATCATATTCTATGACCTTAGTGATCCACCCTGCTCTTTTTTCATTTAGATCTTTATTCAACAAAAATTCCTTGACACTTAGGTGTGCAACCATGACATGAATTTTATTATTAGAGACTAAAGGCTTGAATTTCTTTAGGCTTCTGATTACGGAGAGAACATGCTTCTCAACAAATGTATACCTCTCTTCGTAATCAACAAGTACTTGACTAAAGAAGGCTATGGGTTGTTCTAAATTATCATTATTCTTCTGTACCAAGATAGCAGAGATTGAACCAATGTTTCCAAAGGCATACAAGAAGAAATATTTAGAGAAATATAGATTTACCAATGTTGGGACTGATGCGAGCGCCTCCTTGATCTCTTCAAAACTACTCTTTGCTTCTTTTGTCCAACTAAAAAATGCACTCTTTTTAACCATGGAGGTCAAGGGTTGTAGCAAATTTGCAACATTAGGAATAAATCTTCTTAGAAATTTTATTCTCCCTAAAAAGCTTTGCAATCCTTTCTTGTGATTGGGTAATGGCAGTTCAAGTATAGCTTTGACTCTTTTAGGATCAATGGTAACTCCATCCTTTGATACTATATGGCCTAATAGTTTACCTTCATGAACTGCAAAAATACTTTTTGTAGGATTGAGGGATATCCCATACTCCCTACATTTTTCAAAAACTTGCTTGAGATGTAACAAATGCTCATCTGCCTTATTTGAATATACAGTAATGTCATCTAAATAAATCAGCATAATCTTATTGATCAAACTTTGAAATGCCATGTCCATGCCCCTCTGAAACATGGCACAAGCATTAGATAAACCAAAAGGCATCCTTTTGTATGCCATGGTTCCCCACTTAGTTGTAAAAGTAGTTTTGAACTCATCTTCCTCTTTAACTAGCACTTGATTATAGCTTAAAAAACCATCTAACAAGGAAAATCTTTCAGAACTGGCAACTACTTGTAAAATTTGTTCCATGGAGGGCAGTGGGTAGTGATCTTTCAAAGATGCTCAGTTAAGATCCCTAAAGTCTACACAAAGTCTTATTTCACCATTCTTCTTCCTAACCGGTACAAGGTTAGAAACCCATGAAGTATGCTTAATAGGAAAGACAATACCCCCCTCAACTAATTTAGTCAACTCTTTAATCATTAAGGGCTCAAGCTTAGGATTCAAGGGCCTTTGTTTCTGCCTTACTGGCTTAGCATTAGGTTCTAACTCAATTGTGTGCTGAGCAATATGGGGATCAAACCCTTTCAAATCTGAGTATTCCCAAGCAAAGACATCATGAAATTATTGGCATAAGGAAACAAAAGATTTTTTATCTTCATGTGAACAAATTTTTCCTATCTTTAGGAGTTTACCTTTGAAAATCTCCAGTTCTTCATAATGCTCTTGTCTAATTTGCAAGCCAACTTTACCCTTTTTAAGTTGATCGTCAATACTAGAAATTGACTCTAGGGTGACAAGACCCTTGGGTAATTTATTTGTCTTCAGCTGTATGAATTGATCATCATACTTATGCTTAAGTTTTGCTTGATTAACTATGGAGAACTGATCTTCCTCGAGCAAAAAAGAAAGAATTTTTTCATCGCTGTCAAAAACCTGCTAGTGAATGTTGTTATCAGGAATTGATGGCCTGACTACAACCTTTACATACTGCTGTACTTTCTCTTTTCTAATGTCACCTGGAATATCAAATTGTGCCCCAATGGTTGCAAGCCTATCAACATGTTTGTTCTGGTTCCTCGGAATAGACACTAAGTTAAAGGCATCAAAATCCTCAAGCATATTCCATACTCTGTTTCTATAAGATTTTAGTGTGTCATTTTTAGCAACATTCAGGCCTCTTATTTGATTGACAATTAATTCATTGTCCCCATGAACCTTCAAGCAGGTTATTCCTCTCTTCCTTGCCCACTCAAGACCTTGAACAAGGCCCTCATACTCAACAATATTATTAGAACATGCAAAAGAAAAATGAAAAGCTGAAAAATACTTATCACCCTGTGGAGAAATCAACATTGCACCTCCACCTGCTCCATTCTTGCTTCTAGAACCATCAAAGAACATTTCCCAAAGTCCACCTTGCTATTACAGTAGCTGACCTGAATCCTTTTCAAGGTTTGGAATCTCTGCGTCAGGCTCAAGTATGACATAGTTACCCATACCAACATCTCGAATGAGGTCTTCAAGATTGTCCAACACATTTTCAACTTCCCATTCATGTAGAAGCACATCAGGAGCAACTTTTGCTTGAAGTTCTTGAGTAGCAGCCAACTCACTATCAGTGAAAATGACACAATTTGTGTCTGTAGCAATAGGAGAAACATTGATGGGACTTGGGTTATATGGCTCAATGTGATCTTTAGCCAACCTTTCAAATTTAATGGTAACCCCGGTTCCATATCTTATTCTAAATAGCATATGTGACCAATCAGCTGACACATAACCACCTATCTTAGCTGTAAAGTCTCTTGATAAGCACAAGGAAAAGAAAGGTGGAAGGTCTATGACACATATGTCTTGGGGAACTGAAAAATTAGGGCAAGCATGAAGGGTAAGACTCAAATCTTTAATGATGCCCAATGTATTAATGAAGGTACCATCTAATAAGATTAATCCTTTCTCTAAAGGTTGATACTTTAGCCCAAGCTTGTCAGCAATCTGCTTTGGCATCATAGAGCTACTAGCTCCACTTTCTACAATACAGTTGTGAACTAACTTATCACCAATGATCACTGACACGTAAAAGGGAGGTGGTTTGACTTCTTTTCCTACCTCTTTGCTGGGTTGTTTATCATTTTCTTGAAGATTATTTGTCAAAACTGTCCTAACTTGACCTATTGGAGACTCAGATTCATCAGACATTTTCAAACTTGTCAAGGCTGACTATAACATATCCTTTTGACCTAGGATGACTAATGAATCCCACATAGACATCATTACATTTGTCTTTTTCATACTATCAAGAATGTTAAAGGGTACTGCTGGGTTTACCTTATGATGTACCTTTACGCCAGCATGATCAGCTTGCAAGTGTGGCTGCTCCTTCAGTGGGAGTTGTTGATTTCCTTGCAAACCACTTGTCACTTGAGATGTAGATGGTTCAACAGCTGATGCCTTTCCTTTGTTGGCTGCTTGATCAAGCTCGAAAGCTCTTTTCTTTTCCCTAGTGTTAGCTATGATTAAGGAATTATCTACATTCAATCCATAGAATTCTTCATCTTGCTAGTTGAGTAGGGTAGCATCATTTGCAAATTGATCTTGGTGTTGTGGAGATGACTCATTAAGTGCGTGTTGTTGTGAGCTTGATGCATTTTGTACCATCAGTGCTTGATTGATGAGTCCATTTGAGCAATTAGCTCTATTGTGAGGTTGGTTACAGGGGTAACACCACTCATAATCTGTTGCTAATTTATTTTGAATTGGGATAAGATTCTTGACTCTACTAACAAGTGCTGGAGCATAAGCCTAAAAATGTCTTGTGTTCACATTCTTCCTTGGGCCCTGGTAATTGCCTTGGTAAGCTTGTCTATTACCTTGATATGCTTGTTGCTAACTTGAACTCTACTATTGATAAGGGCTGCTATATAATTGCTGCTTCAAATGCGTCTAGTAGAGAAACACCCCCCATTGATTATATCATAACTAAAATATTGCTATTTATATCTCTAAGATAATATAGGAAGGCATACTCAGGTGAAGGCTTCACCGTTGTAGGTATTCTATCCCAGGTTCTTTGAAATCTGAAATTGAAGTCATTCATCTGCTCTTGAGGGGCCCTCTTAATCATAGTCAATTGTTCCAACAAGGAAAAATTATCAGACCTGTCCTGAAATTGTTTATGCAGCTTGTCTTCAAATTTGTCCCAAGTTGTAATTGAATCGACTGCTAAGCCCCTATACCATTGTACAACTCTTCCTTTCAATGAAGTAACCAATAATCTCACAACATCCTCTTGAGTTATGTGATGGACTCCACATAACGAAGCCACATCTCACATGTGTTCAACTGAGGTAGTCTAATCTTCCCCAGTGAAATTTGGCAGACTCTTCAAGGCTGCCATTGGAATGTTGTTGTACTGTGCCAAATTTAAGGGACTCCCTCCATTGAAAGCAACAAATGGTTGATTTCTTGGAGCAGCCATTGGAGGTGGCTGAGGTGGATTTACTGGCACTCTAGATGAAATGAAAGATGGGATAGTAATATGGAATCTCACAGATGGAGGAGTAGACTTGGCTCTTCTAGTATAAGAAAATGTTTTCCCTGGCCTTTCTGTTGCTCTGCCTTGTCTTCTTGGTGGTGATAACTGCAATACTTGAAAGGAACTAAGTTGCTCCTTGTCTGAACTCTTCTCATAAACTATAGAAGGCACTGATTCTAAAATTATTTCTCTCTACGGAGTCGCCAAGTATGCACAATTGACTTTTGTAAAGTCTGGAACTCACCAGTTGCATACTAAACTAATAGCATAATGTGGAGCTTGTCCCACCAAGTGTGCCAAAATTGTTACCTCTAAAAATTGCACCCTATGCAAAGTTATGAAGACTAAGCTTTCTAGAGAAACATGGGATCATCTCAAAGTTGTGGGTCACCTAAGATTGAAATGAACCTCCGAAGAAGGATGGCTTCCTTTGGTGTCACCTAAACTATCAATTTTGTGAGGGAAAAGCGAGAAGGAGTACATGTAAATAAAACTAAGGTGATACACTGAATTGATGAGATTAATGGAATACCTAGACTGCGCTTGAAAATTGTCGATGATCATAAGGATACACATCAAATTCTATGAGCTACACATTAACATATCACAAATAGGTTTGATGCACACGCTTTTTCAATAAGGGAAAAGATTTTCATAGAATAGAATCTATGTGTGATTATGTAAACAAAGTTTGTGATTCATGTAATGGTGCTTTTTACAAAGGAAGGCATGAAACATCAGTTAAAGTTGTAAAGGAATGAAAGAATTCACAAGATGATTTGATCATTAACCTGAAATACACAACACTTTGCAAGAATGGTGATGGAAAAACTGAAGCATCAACAGAGGCCAAGACAGCTCTGTCCTTTGTACTCCAAAAATCAAAGTGAGTTCAGATAATGCATTCAAAAGAGTTAGTGATTTTTAGCAATCCTTCCTCATCTGGTGTATGCTTTGTAACTCACTTCAATTTTTGGAATACAAAGGACAAAGTTGTCTTGGCCTCTGTTGATGCTTCAGTTTTTCCATCACCATTCTTGCAAAGTGTTGTGCATTTCAGGTTAATGATCAAGTCATCTTGTGAATTCTTTCATTCCTTTACAACTTTAATTGATGTTTCATGCCTTCCTTTACATGAATCACAAACTATGTTTACATAATCACACATAGATTATATTCTGTGAAAATATTTTCCCTTATTGAAAAAGCATGTGCATCAAACCTGTTTGTGATATGTTAATGTGCAGCTCATAGAATTTGATGTGTATCCTTATGATCATCGACAATTTTCAAGCACAGTCTAGGTATTCCATTAATCTCATCAATTTGGTGTATCACCTTAGTTAGTTTTATTTACATGTACTCCTCCATTTCCCCTCACAAAATTGATAGTTTAGGTGACACCAAAGGAAGCTGGCCTTCTCTGGAGGTTCATTTCAATCTTAGGTGACCCATAGCCTTAAGATGATCCCATGTTTCTCTAGAAAGCTTAGTCTTCATAACTTTGCATAGGGTGCAATTTTTAGAAGTAACAGTTCACCTAAGGAGTAGTCACCTCATTCAACTTATCATTTTTTTTCTATCCCATCATCACCAGTTATATACTCTCAAAAGTAGATAAATCTATGTCTTGTGTAGAAACATCAGGTGTGTCTTGCAGAATGATATCATACAAAACATGTTCCAAACTTCTCATCTTATCCTTCATCTCGTCAAGGATCTTTGTTGTATTTTCTTCGGTTTCTTTCAACATCCTTTCTATCTCATCTTTGTCACTCCCCATTAGAGTGTTTACTCTCTCCTTGGTCCAAAACTCTTGTGCTTTATTTTGAGAAAGTTTCACTCTTTTGTCATGTGAGATGGATAGACCAGCCTTCTTTAAGGCTTGTTGTCTTATTTTAGCTTCTTCTGCAATGGATTCATTTCTTTTGTTGCTAAGAATACTGTAAAACTTGGTAGAAGTTGATCAATAATCTCATTAAGATCTATATTAAATCTCATCATATGCATGGCTATGGAATTTTCAATTGTAGCCTTATTAGTGGAAGGTATTTTATCATATAAATCAGCTATATCTTTCAATGCTCCATGCTCTACAATATCATTAATTGTTGCCTCAAGCTATAGAGGCTCATGCTCAGGTGCTTTTAGAGAAGCCTTCTTTATCTTTTGTACTTTTTATTTTCTTTTATCTTTAGATGTTTCTTCTTCATCACCTTGTTTTTCTCTCTTTTCTCTTAAATATAAAGCAATCTGCTTTCCTTTGCTCATTTTCTTTATCATCTTTCACATTTACCGGAGTAATTATTGATGCCAAAATTTGACGAGATAACAGTGCCTTATGGGAAACTCAGTTCAAGGGGGACCCTTTGCACCAAACTGAGTGACCTCCGAGTTTTAAAGAAGCCAGCTTCTTCTATAATGGGTTTTTGTAAAGGGAAAACAAAGCGGATATAATGAATCAAATATTAATCTAAGGTGATGCGCCAAAGCTTACTGATAGGCATGATAAATCATAGACTTAAGGGCCTGAATATTATTGTTATGTTCCAAAACATCGAAAACTTAAAGCTATAGCATAAACAATTCATTTAATTGACATAAAATAGTATCGCATACATTCTTACTGCTAAGAAGAGTCATTAAGACATGATTTAGATAAGCAAGTTTGCATTCAATGTATAGAAGTCTCCTCAAATGAAATGCTTAAGACAATAAGAAGCACAGTTTACAGTTTAATCAAAACATAAAAAATAGAAAGGCTGAACAATAGGCATAGTCTAAAAGTTTCTTGCGAATAAACATGCAAAAGAGGCCTGGTGTCTCTTGCTAAAACCAGTATTCTTTCAAAAATCTTGGACCTTTCTCTCCTTGACAGAGAGAGTATATATAGCCAGAGAGAAAAATCCCACCGCTTTGGAGAGCCATAACAGAAAGATCCCACAATCTCCCATAATGATGCCTGAATAAGAATATTCTCAATGCCGTTACAAGAGCAACCAGTCAGAACACAACATCCAGTCGATCGGTTGCAGGCATGCCCTTTGTAATGATGGCAGCGGTCCCAACCAAGCTTCGAAGCGACAAGTGCCTCCCACTGCTTTAGAGAACCATGACGAACAGCACCCGATAACACTATCCCGTTTAGCCAAGCCATAGCTTGCTTTGATAATCAGTGTAAGGCACATGGCAACAAATCGCGGCCCGAATGAGAACTCCTCCTACTGCTGCCGAGAGCTTGTGAAGAAGCGACACGTGTTCAAGGGACTGAGGTCGCTTTGAAAATGGAGGGAAAGCCATATAAACCGGGTGGCGAAAGACGCATGGCCGCGTTTTGCAACCCGCGGTGTTCTCATCCCTACTGCTGTTAAAAGGCTGTGAACCATTGACACGTGGCTGAAGGTAGGGCCCGCCAGAAAATAAAGAAGGCCTACAGAAATATTTCGCAGCCCGCAGCTGCATATTCTATCCCTATAAGGAAAGTTTGTGATACGCCGCCACATACCAAGATGCGGGCCCCTCTTAGAATCTTAGGAGTGCTAGCCCTTTATGGAAGGCTTAGCAACCCGAAGAGAACACAAAGCAACAGAAAATAAAAAACCCTGTAGGCAAGACACATGGATGCCCTGCGTAGCATTTCAGGACCCGAAAGGGGAGCCGCTAGCTGAAGTTGCGAAGTGAGAAATGCGCAAAGGGAAAGATCAAAACCTACCAGAGCTGTTCGAAAGTGAATGGGTGCCTTTGCAGGCTGCACTTTCCAAGCTCTAACTCCATTCGTCCTATAGATGAAGGCTCTGGTCTGTAGAACCAGAGAATTTTTGGGTTCTCCGTTCCTTATCCGAAACGCCCCTGATAGTCGCCAAAAGCTGTTGAAATAATGATTCAAGCAGCTCCCTTCGGGTTCTTTTTGTACACATTCGTGCACTGGCCTGTGCGTCTCCAAGTTTATTTAGCTAAATAAACTCGGAGACGCACAGGCCAGTGCACAAATGTGTACAAAAAGAACCCGAAGGGAGCTGCTTGAATCATTATTTCAACAGCTTTTGGCGACTATCAGGGGCGTTTCAGATAAGGAACGGAGAACCCAAAAATTCTCTGGTTCTACAGACCAGAGCCTTCATCTATAGGACGAATGGAGTTAGAGCTTGGAAAGTGCAGCCTGCAAAGGCACCCATTCACTTTCGAACAGCTTTGCCATGCTGCGCAAATTCTCTTGTGCCCCACAGAGATTAATAGCTTCCTTGTGAGGCAGCACCTCTGGTAGGCCAGCGCCTGCTTGGATATGGAAAAGCAGCTGAGAGAGTGGATGAATGATTGCCTCAATATCTGCTGTTGTTGGGGAGCTGCCAAATTCCTTGAATGCCTCTGGATCGTTCTCCTTCTGTTTAATAACCTCCGTAATCTGTGCAGTTGTGGCAATAGTGCCATTCTCAAGGAACGGAGACGACAATCCCAACTTGCCCAACTCAGAGAAACTTCCCCGAATGCCATCTAGCGCCTTGTTTAGAAAATTCGCCGCTACCTTAGTATGCTGGAAAGCAGAGTGGCAATGAATGAATCTATTTATCGTTTGAACAGCGGTGTCCCGATCTTCGATACCCGCCCCGGCAAGGATTTCGTCTGAGACCGAGTATAGCTTATTTAGCAAGTCCCTTGCCTCGGGAACCTTTTCCAGGATGAAACGCGGGAACTGTTTCATTGTGTCATGGGCTTCCTGATTGAGTCTTAATGCTTTGTCAATGAACCAGAGGATAGGCTGCAAATTTAGGCAGAAGGTTTTGATTTTCTCCCAGTGAGAAATGTACAATTTCTTGACCAGTGGGATGATATCAGGTTGGGCAGGGGCTGGTAGCAGAAAGGCCCTAAGCGAAGAAATCTCCGTGTCTCTTAAAATGAGGGCCTCGGCTAATTCTGCCTTCTTCTTTCTCTCGGACGCCAACTACTCTGCATAGCTGTTCATTTCTTTATTCCAAGTTTATTCAGCTCTGGAGTGGTTAGTTGATTGCTCTTCTAATGAAGCTTTTGTCTCTCAGAGCTCGTCTTCTAGCTTGGTCTTTGTCTCTCGGAGCTCCTCTTCCAGTTTAGTCTTCAGACCTTTGAATTCGGCCTCTTTCTCTTGTACCTTTTACTGATACTGCTCTTGTAGGCGCTCCATCTCCTCACCTTTCTCTACCATCCTCTGACTATACTCAAGGCGAAAGCGTTCAAGCTCCTCCTCTATTGACCATAGGCTCTATCACGCTGCTTGGTTTTGATTCTGCAATTCTTTTAATAAGACTGGGTCGACTACTTGGGTCTTCGCAATTTCGCCCTGAAGCCTGTTTCTCTTATTTTCTGCTATTAGCGCCCTTTCTGTCATTTGGGCAATATCCACCTCTGAGGATTTTTCCTTTGCCTCTAGAAAGCTCACCCTGTCCTTGGCTGCCTTGAGCTGTTCATCCTTTTTCTTTAACTGGCAACCAGTTTTTAGGAAGTCAGAAGTGACCACCCGGTGTGTCTCATCCATGATTTTGACTATATCTTGTGGCCGGGATACCTTCATGTCCAGTCCGACAGCATAAATTTCATAGTCCTCCGGTTGCATTTCTTCCTGGGGCTTGTTTATCCTTGGGTACATAGTTGCAAATTTTAATTCTTGGCGGGCCTCGTCATACGAAGCCTATACTCTCAGCTTGGCGGGGGCATTGTCATCCTTTTCCCTTCATCGCCTCATTCTATTTGTGTGCGCTTCCTTTCCACAATCTATCTGTGCTATGAACTCAGCTGGTGATGAAACCAGCCCACCTGCGAAAGGAACACTAGAAGGCAGGGCGTAGGGATAGGTAACTTTCATAGGCGCACACATTTGTTTCTTCTGGAGGGTGACGGTTTGCGGAGAAAAGTGTGGCATGTTCCATAGCTTATCCTGGGGGTTATCAGCAAGGTTAGACATTTGCAACGGCTGAACCGGAGATTCAGTCGTAAGGCCCATTGGCTGAGGAAAAAGAGTCGTTGCCTGGGTATCGGCTTGTTGCGATGGGAAGGGATCCGTAAGCATATCAGAAAAAGAGTGGAGGCCAATAGGTGGAATATTTTCAAAAAGCAAGGTGAGGAAAGTCTGAGCGGCAGCAGTAGGTGTTAGCATGCTCGGAGGAGTAATTATAAACGATTGGGCTTGCGAATATTGGGCAAATCCAACGGAATAAGCTAGACCAGAAGCAGAGGGTGGAGGACTCGGACTAATGGTAGGAGTTGCTGACTGAGCAGGGGCGGACGTGAAAGAATGAGATGTAAGAGAGGAAGGAGCTAAATGTACCTGCTGACTGGTCGGTGGTGGCTCTGGGATCATTCAGGACTCCCCCGCAAACTCTGGCATTTGACTAGCAGCGGGTGTTTCTCCTTCGGTGGGTTCATGTGAAACTATCCCGATAACACTTTCTGTGCGTTTCCTTTTCGCGGGCGGACACTCACTAACCTCGACAGTCTGATCCTTCTGCTGGGGCATTAGCCTGACTGGTTTAGCGGCTCATGTGCGTGTAAGCGAGCCCCTTGATATGTTAAAGTGCACATTAGTGCCCACATAGGCGGCATGCTCGGAGACACTGCCTCCCTACGCCGAAGAGGATGATACCGCCGTTTCTTCCTCCTACTCCTCGGAGCCTTCTGCTTCGCTTCTGTTAGCACTAGAGATCAGGCTGGCATGACCTTCATCCAACCATCTTTTAAATTCCTGTTCGTCCTTCAATTGATTATAAGGAGCGTTCAACTGTGTTGTTTCCTGGCGGTATCTCCAGAAAGCTTTTATTTTTTCATCGCTCCATTCTTCGCCCACTTTCAACTTGTTATACATGCTGCACTCTATCGGAAGGTTGTCCTTGGCCATGACCACTGGAAAGTAGAACTTGTGCCATGGGCCCCTAGTATCCGGCATAGGGATTTGTGCTAATTCAACAAAATCTTCATCTTTATCAGTCCGACTATTACGCCGCTTCTCCCAGTATAGTCGGGGAACATGTGTAACTTTCGTATGCGGCTCAGGTAGATCATTGAAAGGGTTGTAATCCCACTTATCATTTACTAGTACTAACCCCAGATATACTAGCTTGTCCCCTAGCAGCTCATGCAATTATTTTTTAACAAGCGTTATTGACTTGAAACTCTTCGGGCAAGTGAAAAATCCCTTCCTCTTGACACTTTCGTAGCTATAGAACATGAAATCAATGATGCAAACCTTCCAGAAAACCTCCAGCACGAGCACTCTATTGGTGATGCAAGACGGGAGCAGGAAAGACTTACCAATAAAGCCCCTCATTCGAAGGATCGTGAAATCCTTGCCCAAGAACCAGTCACAAGCGGGGGTGTAGCCTTGCAGAAATCCAGTCTGCTCAGTGTTAAGCCAGATGATATCACCCTCTCTGATCAAATCATTCAGGACCGGGGCTATGAAATAGTCTGCGAAGGCATAGTAGTCATATGTTGCGGAAAGGTAGGGTGTCCATGTAGACACCGGCTTTTTTTTGTTCTGCTCGTAAAAAATTGATAGTGGGACAAATCGGGTGAAGAAATCCGGATTCTGATGCAGGAACATGTGGACCAGGTAGGAAAGAAATCTAAATTTCTTCTCCGCCTGATAATTCTCTATTTGTTGTATCATTTCTTCAACCATGAACTGAGCAAAATCATACCAGAAAAGTTCATGCTGCTTGCGAAACTGTATTGCAGGGCCCAGCTTAAAAGCCTCGATCTTCTCATCAGAATCTCGGTCGCAAACAAATGCCAGCATGGATATGGGGTCTTGGAGGTCATCGCGGAATGAACCACGTGATAATGGGATACTCAGTGCCTTAGCGGATGCAACACCTTTCTTATTAGTCTCTTCTAACAGGAAATCAGAGCCGGTTTTCATCCTTTTCCATATCTTTTCCCCTTTGCTTGGGCGGAAATGCTCGATATTCTCCTTTCTTCTGTCGAGATCAGGAATACATAACATATGCTAGATAGCTTCTGGGCCGATATGAACCCTTAAATTGCGACCTTCAATGTAGTGGGTATCTGGATTATAGCGTTGAACAGCCGCGTCGACCACCTCCGGGCAATAGTGCACCAATGGGACCATGTATTGTGGAAGACCGCTAAGCCAGACTCTACTTACCGTGGCTTGGTCTGCCCTTGGCGCTGATAACCTTGCACAAGCCACCTCTCTAAGAGATTTATGGTTCCTAGCAAGCTTTGGGTCGTAGATATTAGCCCACTTTTGTCTAACATTTTTTAGGTTATTCCACTCTTTGGGCCTCTCCAGCTCCTCTGTGTTGGCTCTTTTCACCTTCGCGGGTATACCAGGAGTGGCATATGCTACATCCTCGTATATGTATACCTCGGCCGAAGAACGAATAGCCAAATACAGTTCCTGGCTAATCTCCTCTTGCATTGGCTGAGCTGAAGATTCTGACATTTTTTCTTCGCGGCAGAACTTGTAAGCTCCCTGGCCTTTGAATACGCTTGCACTGGATATACAGACAGAAAACATTTCGCGCCTTCCTTAGCTTTTGTAAAAAGACTTAGAAATATTAAGCGTTTTCATGCAATAATAGCAACTTTCCTCAAGGTGGTAGGCGAGCGCAAGCCCCTTGCATTTAATTCGGCATGTACTGTTAACTCCACAACTCGTGCAAGATGAGCTGATTGCTTTTTTGAGGTGGCCGGATTTCATCATTGCTTTCAAGAGATCGTGTGATACGCCCTGATCTCCTTGGAAATTGAGCTTGCAACTGACCTTCTCACCTTGTGCTAGCATGTACCGGTAATTAATATCTCGTCCGGAATGATTATGCCAAGCAAACGATCACCGCCTGAAAAAGATACGAATATCGCCTCGGGTTCTGGGATGTGCTTGAGATTTGACACCATAGCATATGGCCATACGTCCCTTCACCAACAAGTGCCACCTTTTTAAAGCTTAATTAATTAACTTGATTTAATTAAGCATGCCTTGAGCCGTGCTATCATGCATGTACCAGCCCAAAACCTGAACAAACACAGACTCGACCTTCGAGATTGCGGCCAATATACATCATGTTGCTTACAGGCGGATTGGCATACGTCTTGTCAATTTTCTATAAATAGGCCAGTAGATAGCAAACAAACACACTTAGCGTTTAAGAAGTGATAGGCCAGTAGAAGACTGCTAAGCAAGTCTTTTCTGGTGTTCTGAGCCAACCTTTTTGAGGAGTCAGACTAAACTTTTGTTTGTCGACTCGGCTAGGCCATTTCCCTATGGATAATAGTTTGATGATGTTTTAAGGAATATGCAATTTTTTAATGCAAAGTGACATACATTTGTGCCTACAAATGCTATAGCATTGTCCGAAATGATTGTCTTTAGAGGGCCGAACCTTGTCACCAGAGCCTCGAGGAAGTCTACAATCTCTGCTTCTGTTGCCTCCTTAAGGGGAACAGCCTCCGCCCACCTTGTGAAGTAGTCTGTAGCTATTAAAATCCATTTATGTCCGGAGCTAGAAACCGGGTTGATCATTACGATAAAGTCTAGGCCCCATTGCGCAAATGGTTCGTCCTCCATGATAGGTTTGAGGGGCATCGCTGAATTCTTCCTTCTGTCAGAGAAGAACTGACATTTTTTACAAGTCTTTACCAGAGAGTAGGAATCATTGAAAAGTGTAGGCTAGTAATATCCAGCCCGTGGGACCTTGATGGCGGTAGTTTTAGCGGAGAAACGTCCACCTTCGTTGCTATTGTGAAATGCGTCGAGGATCCTCTGTGCCTCCCCTGAACTAACGCATTGTAGGAGCACACCATTAAAATTTCTTTTGGAAAGAACTCCTTCTATCAGCGTGTATCCGCAATTTTGAAGCTGGTAATACCTTTTTTTTTGGGATGAGAGGCCTGGCAGATACCTTCCGGTTTGCATGAAGTTTGTTCTATCTTTCAGCCAATCATCCTCCGATCCTGATCCATTTATCAGGACAAGCTCTGGCTGTTCCTCTTTAGCAGGCATCTCCTCGTCCTGTGCCATATACTCACACAGTCCTCTGCCTTTAATAGTCTTGGTAGGCCTGACTTTGATGTCATACTTTAGGATCTTGGTGATCCAATTAGCCCTTTTTTCTGTGATCTCTCCCTCCATGATGTATTCCAGCACACTAGAATGTGCAACATATACCAAAACTTTGTTACAGGAAATTAGATGGCGGAACTTTTTAAGTCCCTTTACTATTGCGAAAGCCTGTCTTTCAACGAAGTTATAATTCGCCTCATATTCCTTTAAGGTTCGGGAATAGAATGCAACTGGATGCTCTCCCTTTCCTTCTCTATCCTTTTGAGTCAGAACAGTAGTGATACTGGACTTGCTACTGAAGGCATACATTATAAAATCTTTGTATTGATCTGGATTAATTAACACCGGGGCTGTGGAGATCGCTTCCTTGACCTTTTCAAATGCCTCCCGAGCCTCCATTGTCCACTTGAAAATTTGATCATTTTTCAGCATTAGGGTGATCGGCCTAATTATTCCTACGAAATCGGGAATAAATTTACTGACAAAATTTACTTTACCCAGAAAAGACTGGACACCTTTCTTATTTACCGGAAGAGGAAGCTCCTTTATAGCCCTTACTCGTTTGGGGTCAATCGAAATATCTTCCTTAGACACAACATGTCCTAACAGCTTACCCTGAGGTACTTCGAATACACATTTCTTTGGATTTAAGGAAATCCCGAACTCCTGGCACTTTTGAAAAACCAACTCCAAATGATCGTAATGATCATCTTTAGATTTAGAGAACACAGTAAGGTCATCCAAATAGATTAGGATAAACTTATTGATCAGTTTGCTAAATGCGACGTCCATAGCTCTCTGGAAAGTTTCCCCTGCATTAGATAAACCGAAAGGCATTTTAGCATATGCAAATGTTCCCCACTTCGTAGTGAATGTAGTTTTGTGCTGATCTTCTTCTTTAACTCGAATCTGGTTATAGCCAGAGAAGCCATCCAGCAGAGAGAACATTTCCTATCCTGCGACAGTTTGGAGGATCGACTCCATAGAAGGCAATGGATAGTGGTCCTTCAAAGATGCTCTGTTTAGGTCTCGGAAATCCACGCATAAGTGGATATCACCATTCTTCTTTTAGACTGGTACCAGATTTGATACCCAAGTACTATGTTTAATTAGGAAGACAATATGTGACTCAATGAGCTTGGTTAGCTCTTGTGCCATCAAGGCTTCAATTTTAGGGTTGACCGGCCGCTATTTTTGTCAGACTGGTTTCACACCTTCTGTTAGCTCAATAGTATGTTGAATGATGCCAGGATCATAACCTTCCAGATCATTGTAGGACCAGGCCACTACTCTATATTTCCCACAGAAACTGATAATCCTCTCTCTATCTTACTGTGAGACATCTTTTCCGACCCGAAGGCTCCTGTCGTCGGAAACCTGAAGGTTTTCATAATCACTTTTGTCTGCCACAAATTTCCGCTTATCATTTTGGGCGTCATTACAATCAAATTTTTTTTCAAGAGTAACTAACCCTTTTGGAAGTTTATTTGATTTAAGCTGCATAATTTGTCCTTCATAGGCTTCGGCGATTCTCGGTTGAAGTTGATCAGCGAATTCTCCAGAGTGTTGGATAAACGAGGCGATGTGCTCATCGCTCTCAAAGACCTACCAATTTTGATCATTGTCGGGGATTGCTAGTCTAACAAGCACTTGCACTGAATATTTGTTCCGAAGCAAGTCAGAGACAGGATCAAATTGAGCACCGATTACCGCCATGCGATCTGCATCGCCATTCTGTGTTCGGGGAATGGTCAGGATGTTGAAAGCTTCAAAACTTTCAATCAGGTCCCAGACTCGGTGCCGATAGGATCTCATGCGGACATTCTTTGCTGCGGAGATTCCTTGGACCTGATTAACTACTAGTTCGGAATCTCCAAACACAATCAATTGCTTAACACCCATTCGTTCTGCTAGGCTAAGACCTTGGACCAACCCTTCATATTCAACCTCATTATTTGAACAGGCAAATTGGAATCGGAAAGACCTCAACAACTTTTCATTCTGTGGGGATATTAGACATACCCCTGCTCCAGCTCCAACTTTGCTCCTTGCTCCGACAAAATACAATGTCCACAGCTCACTTGCTTGGTCATCGTCGGGTTCTTTGACGACCTTTGGAAGAACTTGGTTTTCATCATAAATCACATATGTGCCCAGTCCAGTAGCATGATAATTTCTGAAAGGATCATTGTTTATGTGTTCACTCAACAGAGCACCTTCCTTATCACTTCGGTCTCCGCTCACCTTCTCCTCCTCTAGCAGTTCGACATTGTACATGTCTTGCGTGGTGATGGAGGTATGTGCGGCTTCAAAGTTAATCAGGGCCTCATTTGCCACATGTTCGGAATGCAGAGCCTTTGATTCTATCTTCATCTTCACGCCATGTTTGGTCCTAAGTATTAGATGTGACCAATCTAAAGACAAATAGCCGCCCACCTTCGAAGTAAACTCTCGAGAAAGACAAAGACCAAACATTGGTGGAACATCTATGATCATTGTATCTTGCAGGACCGTGATACTTGGGCAGGCAAATAGAGTTAGCGGAAGTGCTTTGATGATGCCCACAGTATCAACCTTATTTCCATCTAGCTGCATCACCCCTTTCTTCATAGGTTCGTAGCTGAGTCCCAAGGCTTCGGCTATCAGTTTTGGCATAACCGTTGTACTAGCGCTAGAATCAATCATAGCATTATGTAATAGTTTCTCCCCTACAATGAGGGTCAATAAGAAGGGTTGGCGTTTTGGCCTACCTCTGCCATGCGTATGGGATTCCTTCACTTTGCTTGCAAGAACCTTAGCTGGTGACATTTGATAAACCGCCTCGGTACTGGCCGAAGGCTCGGTTAGTGTTGGGTCCATCTGTTGCTGAAATGCCTTTTGGAGTATAGTTTTATGTTTCGGGATAGCTAGAATGTCCCATAAAGACACATTAGCAGATGATTTCTTCAACTGCTCCACCACATTAAAAGGTGAGGAGCTCAGAGATTTCTGCTCCCTCGCTTTTGTTATAATAATCTCCCTCCTTGGTTGAGAAGGTGGAGAGGCCGTCGAAGCGCTGGGAATTTGGTCAGACAAGCCTTTGCATTACGGGCTGTCTGAAAGTGAAACAATGGGCTCACCGGTGAATCTCCTCTTCGAGCGTGTGTTATAGTCAGACTGTACCCGTGGTGTTTTGGCTGTGGACATGTCATTTGCAAACACCATTTCCTCATCTTCCATCCATGAGAAGAGTGCATGATTAGGAACAATATCAGACTCTTGCTCTAAGGACATTCCCTGTCTTTGCGCGGTAAGGACCACATTCTCTATTGCCGAGGCATATATGTACTCTTCGTTCTCTGTCGCAATACCTTGACTACGTTGCTCTGCTACCCTTTGTTGTAAGTTGCCACGCAGACAATTTCGGGGCATATGCGCATCGTTGCAAGGGAAGCACCATGGATTGATGTCATCAATAAGATTGTTTTGTCCTGCGGTTAATTCTCTACTAGAGCTTGGCGACGCACCTGCCAACGGCGTAGGCACCAGAACCATTTGGTTTGTAGCTGCCGCTGGTAAATTAGTGCGAGGCGCATTTTGATATTGATTTTGCTGATAGGTAGGCCGCCCACCTTGATAGTTTTGATATGCAGGCCATGGAGGCATTGCTTGGTTCCGCTTGAGAGTTGTTATATCATTTGCCATAGTTCGCAACATCTCCTTGAGGTCGCCCATTTCATTCTTGGGAGGACCCGATGTGGAAGCCAAGTTTTTGGGAGCGGCTGCATATGAGTACGCTGACTGGGGAGTCGCTAGCGCACTGGTCGACGCAACCTCTTGTGCTGCGTTTGATATCTCAGGAAATATCGACACAACAGGTCGAGGAGGCAATTTCCCACAGTCTATCAAGTGATTCTCTGCTTTGATAGCGGTGGCATATGCATCTGGTAAAGTGGCTCCTCCCAAAGACTTGATCATCATAGAAATGTTGGGATTGATGAACTTCAGATAAAACATGAATGCCAATTCTAGAGTCGGGCAGATAGTTACAGGAATCCTCCACCAACTTGAGTGAAATCGGGCATTGAAATCCGTCAAAGCCTCCTGGGGTGCTCGTTTGATGACGGATAATTGATAATATAGCAAAGAACGATCTCTGTCATTTGAGAACCTTTCATAGAATGGATCTCTGAGATCATCCCAAGTGCGAATGGTATTAGGAGTCAGTGTTCGGTACCAATCCAGAGCTTTGCCTTTGAAGGACACAGCAAGGAGCCTCAGGGCTACATTCTGCGCTGTGATACCGTGTACCAGACATACATCCGCTACATCCTGCAAATGCTCTGCTGGCATTTTTGTGTTATCTTCGGTGAATTTGGGAAGATCTTTCAGGGCCGAAACTGGAATAGCGCCCCAAACAACAGGTGCTACCGGAGCTACCAGGGGGCTTCTAGCATCCCATGCTACATAGTTTATGTTCGCGGCCGGCAACATGGTGAGAGGAAAGGGTGGTGGGAATGGAACGGTTACTAACTGATTTACGGCCTGGACTGTCCCTAATGGAGGCACTAGTAAACCTGGGTTATTTGCAGTTTGAGATCTCGTTACAGGCCGATGGCTCATACACCCCTTTAGAAGACAATTTCATTAGTTTGGGTCCCACCGGGCATGCCAGAAAAAAGGACAAACTGTTGACACCAAAATTTGATGAGATAACAGTGCCTTATGGGAAACTCAGTTCAAGGGGGACCCTTTGCGCCAAACTGAGTGACCTCCGGGTTTTAAAGAAGCCGACTTCTTTTATAATGGGTTTTTAGAAAGGGAAAAGGAAGCAGATATAATGAAACAAATATTAATCTAAGGCGATGCGCCAAAGCTTACTGATAGGCATGATAAATCATAGACCTAAGGGCCTGAATGTTATTGTTATGTTCCAAAACATCAGAAACTTAAAGCTATAACATAAACAATTCATTTAATTGACATAAAATAGTATCGCATATATTCTTACTGCTAAGAAGAGTCATTAAGACATGATTTAGATAAGAAAGTTTGCATTCAATGTATCGAAGTTTCCTCAAATGAAATGCTTAAGACAATAAGAAGCACAGTTTACAGTTTAATCAAAACATGAAAAACAGAAAGGCCGAACAATAGGCATAGTCTAAAAGTTTCTTGCGAATAAACATGCAAAAGAGGTCTGGTGTCTCTTGCTAAAACCAGTATTCTTTCAAAAATCTTGGACCTTTCTCTCCTTGACAGAGAGAGTATATATAGCCGGAGAGAAAAATCCCACCGCTTTGGAGAGCCGTAACAGAAAGATCCCACAATCTCCCGTAATGATGCCTGAATAAGAATATTCCCAATGCTATTACAAGAGCAACCAGTCAGAACACAGCATCCAGTTGATCGGTTGTAGGCGTGCCCTTTGTAATGATGGCAGCGGTCCCAACCAAGCTTCAAAGCGACAAGTGTCGCCCACCGCTTCAGAGAACCATGACGAGCAGCACCCGATAACACTATCCCGCTTAGCTAGCCCATAGCTTGCTTTGATAATCAGTGTAAGGCACGTGGCAACAAATTGCGGCCCGAATAAGAACTCCTCCTACTGTTGCCGAGAGCTTGCAAAGAAGCGACACGTGTTCAAGGGACTGAGGTCACTTTGAAAATGGAGGGAAGGCCATACGAACCGGGTGGTGAAAGACGTGTGGCCACGTTTCACAACCCGCGGTGTTCTCATCCCTGCTACTGTTAAAAGGCTGCGAACTGTTGACACATGGCTGAAGGTAGGGCTCTCCAGAAAATAAAGAAGGCCTACATAAATATTTCGCAGCCCGCAGCTACATATTCTATCCTTGTAAGGAAAGTTTGCGATACGCCGCCACGTACCAAGATGTGGGCCCCTCTCAGAATCTTAGGAGTGCTGGCCCTTTATGGAAGGCTTAGCAACTCGAAGAGAACACAAAGCAACAAAAAATAAAAAACCCCGTAGGCAAGACACATGGATGCCCAGCGCAGCATTTCAGGACCCGAAAGGGGAGCCGCTAGCCGAAGTTGCGAAGTGAGAAATGCGCAAAGGGAAATATCAAAACCTGCCGGGAAGCCGAATAAACTCGGAGACGCACAGGCCAGCGCACGAATGTGTACAAAAAGAACCCGAAGGGAGCTGCTTGAATCATTATTTCAACAGTAATATTTTCCCTGCTTTCCTTCTATTTATGTCTTGGTTTCTTCTTCTCTATAGTCTTGATTTGCATTGGTGTTTCAGTAGCAACCCTTTTGCTACTAGGAGTTTTAGTAGGTCTGAAATTTTAGAAAGTGTAGGGTGCGTGTAGGATCATGGGGGTCCAAAAAGAGGCGATATGACAAAAAAATGGCTAACAATTTTTTTTTAATCCAAATTTGATGAAATGAAAAGGTTTATTGAGAAAATTGTTAGCTCTCCACCAATATAAGATATTTCTTATTTTGAATTTAATAGTTTTATTTTTACATAAATTATGACTAAATTCTTGACTGATAGGCTAATTGGAAAACATCTCCAATTCTTAAATGATTTCACATTTTTTGAATCTGGAAGATGCAACACATTCTATGCTTCCCATACTATAGGATAAAAAGAATAAAAATGAATTTCATAAATTTTTGACCAAGTTATGGTGGTCAGATAAACAAGTTTTAATATTTTTTAAAAGTTCTAATAAAAAATTCATAACTAATTATTTACTTGCAAAAAAATTATAACAAAAATGTGGCACATCTGAGTATGTATCCTTTACTTATATTTAGAGTTTCAATTTTTTTTCTTGTACTTAGGTTAGTTAGACATACACCTACTTTTTATTTTTTCCTAAAAATTTAGTATTGCTACATTGAAATTTGAAATTTTCACAAAGGGTAAGTGCATGGATCTATGACACAATTTTTATGCCAAATTAAACAAAAACATGAAAAAATGCTAAAAAAGAGCATTTGGTGCACGCCAAATGAGAAATTCATTTGGAACATGTCAAATTTTGCATATGCCAAATGAATTTCTCATTTGGCATGCAAAAAGTGATTTAAAAGCCAAAAAACGTATTTCAACCTTCATTTTCTATTGAACTCGTGACTTGGCTTGTAGTTTTCTTCTCTGCAACTCGTGCTCACAAAATCTCTTCCATTTTTTGCACTCTTAGCTTGCAATTCTTCATGAGGATGTCACCAACATGTCAGAGAGGTCGAAGATTGCAAAGAGGTATGTATTTTTATTCTATTTATTTCAAATTTGATTTAGAATGCAAATTGAAATAGGTTTTTATAATAAAACTTTGTTCCAATTCTCAGGTAATGAATCTCCACCTCAAAACACTGAGAATCCATAATCACCCCCTAACAAAGAGCCTCCTATACAAGAACAACCTGAAACCCCTCCATCAATTCATAGGCATCCTCAAGGAACACAAGAAAATATCCTAAATCAAATGGAAAATAATAAAAAGGAAATTGAACAAATAATTGGAAGATTAACCAAGCATGTTGAAACCCACCCTTATAGGAGAGGGATTGCCGAATTATTGAAGTCAATTGTATCTCATGTAGGAGAAATGAGCAAGAAAATATTTTTTTGGTCAAATAAGAGGCATGAGATGAGACAATTTTATGCTAGTGGTTTGTCATATGTAGATGTGAAAAAACAAAAAAAATAGTAAAGGTGACTTGTGTACCCTATTTATAGACCTGAGAACCAACACACCTTTGTCTCATGCATGAAGGAGGTCCCCTATCCATTGGTGCCACCATGAGTTAATTAAAAATAAAATTTGGGAGCAGTGGTGGATGGTATTTGACCAACCTCCTTGCAATAACCATGAGGTACCACAATAATTTTTGAGGAAAATCTATTATGAGTTTGTCCTCAATAAGATGGAAAATTATTTTGACATCTTAGAATTTCAGGGTAGAGGTGGGGGCTCCACACATGATAAACTTGCTACATGATGTAATCCAGAGTTGGCATTGAGACCCTTGGCCAAACCCATGGTGGAGCATGTTGGCGTTCCTTCCATTGTTAAGGATAGTGTAGAGGTGGGCACACTGGAGTTGATTAGCTCTCTCACCCAAACCATTATACAGTATGTGAGGCCTCTACTAGAGCCTGGTGTGGAGGAGATGTGTAGGCCCTGAACTCCGCCCCACCATTGTGGAACTTGTGGTGTTGTTTGCACGTATGATTATCAAAGTGCTTAGGATGCAGCTAGACAACCTACATCAGTTGTAGAGGTGATAGATTTCATAGATGATTTGTTGAATAATACATTCGACATTGACACTTAGGTAAAATTCATCAAGTTCATTTAATTTTTTTATTAAATTATATTTTGAAATTTAAGAATAACTAAATTAGTATAATATCGATATGATGAAATTTTAGGGTCAGAGTGTTCATGAGATCTGTTGCATTCTTGTAGACCCTTATTCATTCTCGATGTTGAGTCCATAGGTATGCAACTAGTATTAAAGATATTATTAATGCATTTGAATAGTTGAATGTTATATTTGAACGTTTGTCTCATAACATGCTTTGGATGTCAAACAGTTTCCTAGTGGACCTTCAACCTCCACACATCACAATTCATGTCCTCAAAGAACTTTCAATTAGGTAGCCTTTATTCATTATTGGTGTTGTAAAATAATGTTGGCTAGTTTTCTTAATTTTACGTATACAAATCTAAAAAATTGATGAGAAACACAAACATTGGTTGGTCTTGTGAGATCCTAATTATATTTACCATTCAACATCCATCTCATTTTTCCATTCCTTTCATCACACATATTTTAACCATTTTATATCACATATCCCAATCTTTAACACCTTATATATTATACCACCTTCCTCCATATTTCATCTTATACAGATATTGTTACAAGAAACCTTTCCTTTTGCTCATTATTGACCAAATCTCTAATACATTATTACTACACACATCAATTCCCACTTCATTTCCTATATTCAAACCTTAGACACTGCCTAATTCATTTTATGGTTGAATATTCCCTCCTAATTACTTCCCATTGACCTCTAGTATAGTTCATTGTAAAATTGTTTTATTATCACATCCTAGCTCATCCAAATAATCTCTACTAGTCCATTCTATGTTCCATCATCCCCTCTTGATCATGTCACATTATATTTTCCTAATTCACTTTTTGTTCCTTTATTCCTTCCTAATCTCATCCCATTAACATTTAATAGTTCACCCTATTTTCCATGATCCCCCCTTAGCCCATCCCACTAATATCTTCTAGTCCATCCTATGTGTCATTATTCCCTTCTACTCCCTTCTTATTGTACCCATTATTATTTCACCCTATATGTTCCATGATCCCCTATGTTTCACCCTATGTTCCTTTATCCATTCTATGTTATACCATCTTTATCCACGTTTCATCCTAGATAACTCTTCTCTATTATTACTACACACAGGTCAAGTTCCCACTTCATGTACTATAGCCAAAACCTAGACACCTCCTAATTCACCCTATGTTGCATTATTCCCTGCTAATTGCATCCCATTAACCTCTGATTTTCCATCCTATATTTTGTTGTCCCAGCCTAGCCCATCCCATCAATCTATACTAGTCCATCCTATGTTTCATTAACCCCTTCTATTCCCATCCCATTACCCTCTCTTATTTCACCTTATGTTCCATTATCCCCTCTTGGTCTTGTCCCACTATCTTTCCCTAATTCACGCTATGTTCCTTTATTCCCTCCTAGTCCCATCCCATTAACCTCTAATAGTTCACGCTATATTTTGCTATCCCATCCTAGCCCATCCCATTAATCTATTCTAGTCCTTTCCATGTTCCATTATCACATTCGACTCCCATCCCATTGTACCCTCTATTATTTCACCATATGTTCCATTATCCTTTGTTGGTCTTGTCTCTTTATCCCTTCTATGTTATAGCACCTCCATCCAAATTTTATCCTATACACCATTAGAAGAAATATTTCATTCCACTCATTATTGACCAAAGTTGTCTTCTCTATTAGTGTTGCACACGTCAACAACCAACTTCATGTGCTATAGTAAAACCCTAGAAATGACCTAATTCATCATATGTTCCATTATACCTTTGAAAGTTGCTAGTAACATAGTAATCCTCACTTCATTCATGTGAACTTCACTGTGGCATTATCACTATGTTGGCAACATGCCATCATTAACATTAGTTCATCAACATATGCAATGTGAATCTCAATGAGCACTAAACTTTCACGTTTGCAAGAGTTTGGACTATCCCAGTGGACTTAGTGCTTTCACCATTCTATGATCTATAAGCACTATACTATAGTCTCAACTGAGGCCAACCATTTACTCTTTCATTTATGACAGTTATAAAGGGACTACCTGAACTTCTTTATATTACTATTAGATATGTTGTTTCATTTGTAGTTGTTGACATCAGACAACCTTGGTGATGTTGGTGGCATGATGGACGATGGGGTTGCTGCAACAATAGCTAGTTTTGATCCATTGAGAGAGGTATGTAATAGATTAGTTGATTTAACATTATATTTTATCTTTTATGGTCTATTATAGAAAATTTTCAGGATAATTTTATGTAGTTTAATTTCTATCTTGATGGTTGCTACAGGTGGTTGTCACTCTAGATCATGGATGTGGTAATGTTGTAAATGGGCATGATTACTATATGTATGAGGTAAGTTATTATATTTTGTTATATGTCATTCCACAATTCAATTTTTATGTATTAACATCTTTACTTTTTATTGTATTAGTTTAAGGTCTAGAGTGAAGATAGGAGGACTAGTGAGCATGTTCGAAAGACAAGATAACCAATAGGAAATCCATCCGGCCAAATTTTGAAGGAAACACGATATCTTTTTCCTTCCCATAGAGGGAAATGACTATGTATTAGGGTCATTTGTTGTATGTCTATGTGGAATTTTGGAACATATGTATTGTACTATCGATATATATGTGACATTTTATGTCCATATGGCTCTTTTGTAGTATGCCCGTATGGCTTTTTTGGATATATTTTATATACTTTTATCAATATATATCATTGTATAGCCTTATGGATTTTTGATTAAAGAAAATATTATTTTGCTACTACCATTCTTGAATGATGTTATTATGTGTATTGTGTAAATTTTATGCTTGAATATTATAGGAATGGATTTTGCTTACATCTAATGCTTAATTAATTAATGTCAATTGCTCAATAAGCTCCATCTAATGTGTATTGTGTAAATAATCTCCATTCCTGGTGGTTTGTATCCTTTGCAATGCTTCAATTACGTGTGCTTCATTTATTCACATGTATACTTCACTTATTCATGTGTATGCTTCATTCTTCCAATGTATCATTCATGTGAACTTGTGTATTCTTCATGATTCATTTGTATACTTCATGTATTTGTGTGTATGCTCCATGCTTCTTGAGTTCTATTGTTGTTTAGTGGCAAGGACTTTAACACCAAAAGGTTTCAAATGAACTATAAGAGATCCTTCCCATAAAAAAATATCATAGCAAAATGTATTTATTTTGATTCATTATTGAGGCTAGCATCCAACAACTAATGGTCTTGATTCTAAAGCTTAGCAATCATTGAATTTGCATCTATAGAGCAAGTGGATGTTTTAAACCTCACGAGAATGTATATATATACCTCTATGAACTTGTATGAATGTGCATCAAAACACATGGGTATGTGCAGGATCATGATGGGCCAACAAGTGGCAATATGATGGGTATGTATAGGGTATGTGGCTGATGAATTTTTTCTACCCAAAATTGATGAAACAAAAAGGGTTTTTAAAGGATATTCTCATCTTTCCACTAATATAAACTATGTTTTACTTTCAATTTAATTACTATTCATTTTCTATTTGAATTACGACTAAAGTCCTGATTGATAGGTTGATTGAAAAATAGCTATAGCTTTCAAAATAGTATTACATTTTTTGAATCCAAAACATGCATCAAATTCTATGCTTTGCATACTATAGGATTAAAAAAAAACAATTTCATGAAGTTTTGAAAAAGTTAAGGTGGTCAGACATACAATTTTTTATATTTTTAAAAAGTTGTAATAAAAGGTTCATAATTAATTATTTACTTGGAAAAAAATTACAAAAAATAATGCATCACATCGGGACATGAGTCCTCTACTTATATCTAAAATATTATAAAAAAATATTATCATTTTATTGTGGTTAGGGTGGTCATACAGACACCTACTTATTTTTTCCCTAAAATTTAAGTACTACTGCATTGAAATTTTAAATTTTCAACAAATAGATTTTTTTTTATAAATAACCTAGTATTTTAGAAACTACATTCAATTTTCTACAGATTCTATTCTTACATATATTTTTGAAATAATATAGATAACTTATTCAAATTTTTATGTCAAGTCTAACTCTGATTTTTTTGAATTTTTCACCACTTAAGGGCCTATTTTTCCCATGATGATCTTGCACATGCCCACATGATAGTTGTTGATCCAACAATTTTTTTTTTTTTTGCATATGCTAATATCACAACACTTGACATCTCATTAAATGAAATCAATGCACATGTCAATTTTAATGGTATTATGAAGATATTAGATGTGTGTGAACAACAATATAAGCTTGATTTTCGGATGCATCAACCATGTGTAGTTATCACATTTCTCCCATATTCATCATTTAAATAAGTTAGAAAACCTCCTTCCATTTTCTATGCGTGACATAACATGACAAATCATTGAGAAACATGGTCCTATTTAACTACTGCTACATCATGTTTTATAACTCTAGAGCACGAAAAACCATACATCATGGATATTGATATTCTAGATCTAATGTTTCATTAGTAGGCTGAGTTTTGCATCTCAACAAGGGTGCACTATTCGGTGACAACAACTGCAATTCAAACTCTTAAGGAAGTCAACCGGTTGAACGTAGCTCAGAGCAATTCAACATGTTTAGGTGTGAAAGAGGATTGTTCCTAGCATAACTGTACCCACCTAGACATGTTGGAACAATTTTTTTGGTCACACAAGTTGCAAAACAAAAGTTGCACCACTTTGCAACTTTGCACTACTTGCATTTGACAACTTTTTTCCCAAGCGAAAAGTCACCACCACGGGAAAAAACCTTCGAGATAGCAAAAAATGAGAGAGGTTATTGTAGAGGGGCCCAACATAATCCCATAGGATCAAACAAGAAGTTTCTAAGTATCATGGTATTTGAGTAACAACATGGTGAAGATTGCAACCATTTTGCACTTTGGTCTCTTAAGGGATTATGTTAGTTAAATGTAGCTTAGAGTGATTTGGCATGTTTGGGTATGAAAGAGGACTATGCACAACATAAACATACCCACCCGAATGCGTCAGAATAGTTTGTTTGGTCATATGAGTTGTAGAATGATAGTTGCACCAATTTGCAACTTTGCACTACTTGCATTTGACAATTTTTCCCTAAACAAAAATTGCCACCATGGAAAAATGCCTCTGAAATAGTAAAAAACCGAGAGATGTTATTGTATAAGGGCCCAACAAAATCTCATAGTCTTAGATGAAAAGTTTCTAAGTATCACAGTATCAAAGTAACAACATGTTAAAGTTTGCAGTCATTTTGCACTTTGAACTCTTAAAGGATTATGTCGGTTGAATATAGCTCAGAGTGATTTAGTGTGATTGTGTGAAAAAGAGGACCATTCCTAGTGTAAAATTAGCCACTCAGACATGTTGGAATAGTTTATTTGGTCACACAATTTGTAGAACAAAAGTTGCACCACTTTCAAACTTTCAACTACTTGCATTTGATAACTTTTTCCTCAAGTGAAAATTTTCCACCATAGGAAAACACCTTAAAGATAGAAAAAATTGAGAGAGGTTATTGTAGAGGGGCCCAATATGATCCCATAGGCTTACATGAGAATTTTCTAAGCATCAGGATAACTGAGTAACAACATGTTGAAGTTTGTAGCCATTTTGCACTTTAGACTCTTAAGGGATTTTATCGGTTGAATGTAGCTCAAAATGATTTGGCATGTTTGGGTGCAAAAGAGGACCATGCCTAGCATAAATGTACCCACCCAGATGCATCAAAATAATTTGTTTGGTCACACGAGTTGTAGAATGAAAGTTGCACCACTTTGATACTTTCAACTATTTACATTTGACAACTTTTTCCCCAAGTGAAAATTTTTCACCATGGGAAAATGCCTCTAAGATAGAAAAAAATAGAGAGATTTTATTGTAGAAGATGTGAACCCATAGGCTTAGACGAGACGTTTCTAAGAATCACGGTGTTTAAGTAACAACTTGTCGAAGATTGCAGCCATTTTTCAGTTTGGACTATTAGGGGATTCTGTTGATTGAACATAGCTCAGAGTGATTAGGCATTTTTAGGTGAAAAATATGACCATTTTTAGCATAAAATTTCCCACCTGGACACATTGGAATAGTTTGATTGGTCACATGAATTGTATAATGAAAGTTGCACCACTTTCCAACTTTCAACTATTTGCATTTGACAACTTTTTGCCCAAGTGAAAATTTTCCACCATGGGAAAACGCCTTCGAGATAGCAAAAAATAAGAGAGATTATTGTATAGGGGCACAATATGATCCCATAGGCTCAGACGAGAAGTTTCTATGCATCATGGTATCTAAGTAACAACATGTTGAATATTGCAACCATTTTTCACTTTAGACTCATAAGGGATTCTACTAGTTGAATGTAGCTCAGACTAGCAAAAGAGGACCATTCCTAGCATAAATGTACCCACCAAGATGTATTAAAATAGTTCATTTGGTCACACAAGTTGTAGAATGAAAGTTGCACCACTTTGCAACTTTCAACTACTTGTATTTGACAACTTTTTCCCCAAATGAAAATTTTCCACCACAGGAAAACACCTCCAAGATAGAAAAAAGTGAGAATTTATTATATATCTCAGCCCAATGTAAACCCATAGGCTTAGACTAGAAGTTTCTAAGCATCAGGGTGTTCAAGTAACAACCCGTCGAAGATTGCAACCATTTTGCACTTTGGACTCTTAAGGGATTCTATCAGTTGAACGTAGGACAAAGCAATTCAGTGTGTTTGGGTGTGAAAGAGGACCATGCCTAGCTTAAATGGTTATATGAAATCAGGATAATGGTTCCTAATCATTGGAATCATTTGTAAATGGCTGGAAAAAATATGAATAGGCCATAATGGTTGAATGGAATGGTGCAGGAGCACCCTTAGGACAAACTTCCTACAAGAGGAAATGTTTGAGTTTTTGTCTTCTTTTGTATTGTTTCATGTTAATAAGGTAATTTTTGTCTAATTTCCATCATTTTTGGTTCTTTTGCAAAGTTTTGTGTCATTTGTGTAAAAGTTACAAAAATTGCTCAATTGTTGTCAATATTGTCAATGACTACTTTTTTTATTGTAATGTCAACTTTTTGAAAAGTTGTTAGAATTTGGTTGAGGGTCATTTGGGAGTTGTTTATTTTTCGTACAAGTAGAAATATTCTTTCTATGCATGAGCCAAGGGTTGGAGGTGGGTTGGTTGAAGATTTGAATTAAATTTGAATAAATGTGGAGACTATTTCTATGTTTCTTTTCTAGTTATTGTTGTTCCACTGCATGGTACAAATTGGCACAAATTAGTACAGTCTTGAGATTGGTCTTGTTTGATAGAGTGATGAATTAAATTTCATTTTCATTTGGTTTGGTGCCTTTTCATTGATTATTTTGAAAGTTATTGCAAATTTACTAAAACTCGCTTGAAACCCTACCTAGGGTTATCTATTTTGGGAAAAATGTCATAACTTTTGTTTCCACCATTAGATCTTTGTAAAAATTTGAGGAAAATTCTATATCTATGTTATCTTCAACCTCAATGAAGTGATTCGATTCATTCAATTTTTTGTGAAAGTTATTAATTATATTTTGTTGCATTTCACAGTGAAAATCAAACCCTCTACTCATTGGAGATCGAGTTGGGTGGATCAAGGCATGATTGGGTCCGGTTTGGAATTGGAGAAGGTGTTGGGAATGTGTGCCAAGGTCCTAAAAAATTGTTTCAATGAGTAGTTGATCCATGATAAGAATTTTGTGTCAATTTGATGTGATTGTCCTATTAGGGCTATACAAGGAAGTTATGACCCTAGGTGCCTAAGAACAGGTTTGAAGTGCATTTGTGAAGCAAGGATGAAGAATGGATGTAATGGAAGCCTTGTAGCCCTATTTCAAGAAGTTGGAATCCTTTAAATTTTCATTCCCTTTCATTTATATTGATGGTCCTATGGGAATATTTGATAAGGCCAAGAGTATACTGTCCTAAGGAGACTGTCAAAAGGTAGTTTGTTGTATCTAGTAGGATTCCAACACACATGAATGAGTTATTTCCCTCTGAGTCACATTTGAAAATTTTGATCATGACATAGGAAGATCCTATTCAATAATTCCAAGAAGTCCTAAGACAAATCCATGACCTAGCCATTGAATGGTCAACTATGTTTGGAGTCTTACAAGCCTTTAACCATTTTTGTTGAAAACAAGTAAACCCTACCTCTACATCATGGAAGCATGGTTGTAGTATTTTTAAAAATTTGGAATGAATTGAAGCAATTTTTTTTTGTGATTTTTTGAGTGAAATAAGGAGTGGTTTGGGTTCTTTGTGGTTGGTGAAGGTGTTGGGAATATGTGGAGAGGTCTTGCAAACTTGTACCTTGGGGTTTTGATCATTTTTGAAGGGTTAATACAAGTCATTTTATGATTGTCCCAAGAGGACTATTTTTGTAGTCATAAGCAAGGTGCTAGTGTCCAAGAAAGTTGGTCTTTTGAATGAGTCTTGGTAGTGAATACCTAATGGAAACACCTTTGAAATTTTCTACGAAGGCCTCCAAGTTAGTGGTTGAGGGTTTGAAGCAATCTATTTTTTTTTAAGAAAAAAGTCTATTGCTCTGAAACTTGGTTCTCTGGAAATTGTTTCTCTAGAACTTTAGCCTTTACAGTAACATTCTTCTTACCCTTAACGTACTCAATATAAAAATAATAAGCCTATATCTTGCGGATCCATTTCTATTTCCGCTCTTTAAGGGATTTCTACTCTAATACCATTCAGATATCTCTAGCCAAATTTGTACTGTGTTTTCTAAATCTGTTGCTCTGGAACTTCACGCTCCGGAGACTATTTGAAGCAATATTTATTGATTTGGATTTAGGCCATTAATGTTGCATTTCCTAGTTTTAACAACACAAATCTTGTAAGCCCCATGAATTTTTGCATTGTTGAGTCTCCACAAAAAAGTTGTTATGACCATTCAAGTCCCTTAGACAAGCCTAACATGATGTTCACACTATCTCTACATTGTGTTGAATCAAGGTCTCCAAGTAGGTTCATTGCTAGGTCTGGTAAAAGTGAATTTAGGAGTAGCTATGAAGAACATGCAATAATTAGTTTCCTTTTGGGTTTGTTTTCATGTCGATTATCCTTCCTCTACATCAGGAAGGAGTTCTACGATTTATAGAAGAGAGAAAATATGCCTTTGTACAATAGAAGGAATTGTTTCATATTTTTTCATAAATCCACATGCTTTTCCTTCAAGACAACTTTAAATGTAAACCATAAAGCATTACAACAATCTTTAAATTTAATATACACATTTAATTGAGGAATATATTAAGGAATATACACATTTGCATGTATTAATTTCTCATAACTTTTGTATATGAAAATTTACACTAAGTCAATAACAAATATTACAATAGTGATGGAAGAACATCTTGAAAATTCTCCCATTTCTCAATACTTGTAGCAATACTTGCAGAGAAATAATCATCCCATTTTCAGCCCAAATCATGAAATATATTGTACAAGAAGAAACAAAAGGAGTTGCTGCCCAGTTTGTTTTCTCCAATCCACCTTAGGTGGCCTAGTTATTTACATTCCAAAATGCTTCAAAACATGTACATTCCCTGCTCCCTTGGAAACATATGGGTAGTAGCCTCTCTGTGGTTGTGTACTCTCACTGGAATTTGGTCCACAAAAAACCTGCAAAAGCTTATCAATTTTAGACATGGACTCACATAAAAATCATTAAAAGACCAATAATTGAATAATGTCAGACATACACCTTCTGACTAGATCTATTATCACCTTCATGCATGCTATAAGTAGATCAATTTAAGGTCCTATAATGGTGATGTGGCCCATATTTTTCTACTTTCTCATATCTTGATGATCCTACATATAGATTTCAAATATATATAAAAATAATTTACATAAAACATGTAGCATATAAGAACCTGAGAAATCTAAAAAATGGAAAAGAAAGAGAAGATTGAAAACCATAAAATGCACTAGCAATCGAAGTTGTTCTTTTCTTAAGTTGAAAATATTTAATGAAGCCTTTCCCTTTTTTCTCCTTCACTAGTCTTTTATATCTCTTCACTAAAGCAAACATATAATTAATAAGTGGGTTAAAAGACAATCACAAATGCATCAATGAAATTCCTAAATGAATATGACATCAAACACCAATAGAGAATACCAGCTTAAAGGTGGTTCATAGAGAGCAACATATAATTTTTATTTTGCAAAATAATTAACAATAATGCAATTTTGCAAACCCTTCTACAATCAAACTTAAACACTTGACAAAAAGTAGCGATCAATAACATGACTTTACAAATTCAATGTGGATACTTGCAAATAAATATAGGGAACCATTTGAGTCTTCTCTACTCTTTATTTTGTCAAGTATTGCCTCGTGGTCAGACTCACACACTTTCCACAAGTTCTTGTTCATATTTCTGCCCTTATATTTGATCAAATGAATGTTGGTTGTGATGACAAGGTTCGAGTCGTGAAGAATCTTCTGATGCATGTCAGAGTCCTCAAATAACCAAACTGTAGCATTCTTAACTGGGTACCTTCTAATCCATGTTCCAGTAACAACCACTGAACCTATAGGATATTCTATGTTTTCTCTATTTGTAATTGGGGCCTCCAATTTATTTTTGGCCTTGATACATTGACACAGGCAATGATATGTACCCTCTTCATTATCTTCATTTGCAATCATCGCATAAACATGCCCTACATTGATATGTTCATCTTGTTATATGTATTTAATGAACATCAAAATAAAACCTAAAAGTAAGATATATTACCTAGTTCTCATAGGTCTGATACATGATCAAATTCAAAGGATGATTTCATCTCCATGATTTGTAGAGCCATCAGGATCTGATAAGTGTTAAATGGGGTTAGAATTTTTATAGACCAATCATCAACCCACTCTATTGACTCACAATCATTCCATGCGTGAAGTGTACATGCAAAACAAAAGCATTCCATCTTTCACATATGGATAGTCCATGTACTTGCATTGGAGCTTCTAAAAGAGTTTAGCTTGCTTGATCCTGCTAGTGTACAACAATCCTCATATTTTGCAATATTAGTAATATCTGGGTATGTGTAGGAACATGATGGGTGAAAAAGTGGTGATATGATGGGCATGTGGTTGATGACTTTTTTTTACCCAAAATTGATGAAATGAAAAGGGTTTTTAAAGGAGATTCTCAGCTTTCTACAGCTTTTAATTATTATATTTTTTGAATTGATGTCCTTACTATGATTGAATTTCATGAAGTTTTGACCAATTTCATGAAGTTTTGACCAAGTTAAGGTGGTTAGACATACAAGTTTTTGTATTTTTTAAAAGTTGTAATAAAAAAATCATAATTAATTATTTACTTGGAAAAAATTACAAAAATATGCATCACATTGGGACATGAGTCCTCTACTTATATCTAAAATCTTATAAAAAGATATTATCATTTTATTGTGGTTAGGGTGGTCAAACAGACACCTTATTTTTTCCCTAAAATTTAAGTACTACTGCATTGAAATTTTAAATTTTCACCAAATAGACTTTTTTTTAAATAAACCTAGTAGCTTAGAAACTACATACAATTTGCTATAGATTCTATTCTTACATAATTTTGAACTAGTATAAATAACTTATTCAAATTTTTATGTCAAGTTGCCTAACTCTGATTTTTCTGAATTTTTTGCCACTTAAGGGCCTATTTTTTCCATGATGATCTTGCACATATCCACCTACTAAATGAAAAACTCTATGAACTAAAGAATTACCTTCACTACCTAGACCCATTTCATGATTGCACCACTCGACAATAGATCTTGCATCTGTCAACTTTACATTGTCTTTGTACTTTAACTCTTCTCATGCTAAGTCTCTTTTGATACATGCGCCTGCTCCATCATGCTCCCCCTTTCCATGCCCGACCTTTGAGAAGTTCCACATATGGGGAACACCACTAATCTTAAGCATCCTACTCAACCAGTAAAACATTTTGGAGTTCTTTAATTGCGACGTACAGTTATCTGACCATATGATATGTTGACTGAATGATATGCCCCTGCTAGCCAGATCAACATAGAACATATGAAAGCAACCTTGCAAAAACTTTGTAGAATGTGTATGATCATCACTGATGTAAAAGTGATACTCCCTCAATAGTTTCCTATTATCCTTTGTACTATCATTTACATGAATGAATTATATATGCACAAATATAGCAACCTATGTGGAGTTGTAGTACTGTGATTGCACCTCGTTCTGTGGCTGTAGTGTGTAGTTCTCTGCAAATTCAACAACTGAAATGATTCTATGAAGTGGAAACGTGTCCTTGCATAACTTGAACTGTGAGTCCAACCATCGAGCTCTATGGGTATTCCTTGCATACTCATAGACCACCTGAACACAAAAAATTCCCATAAACTGATACACTAGAATCTTATCGCTAACCAATTCACACATCTGTACTTCTTTCCCATCTTTTAGACTATAGGCCACTGTCTTGTATTTTCCAAATTCCACAATTTCATCTCCAATTGTGTGTGTACTAGCCATGTGTTGGAAAATTGGAAAATGTTGCATGCCACTACAATGATCACATGTGCCATCCAAACATGACTTCTTGTAAAAAATTTGACCATCCACTCTTTCACATAAAATGAAAGATAATAATTCCTTTGAGGATTTAGGTGGAGACCTTATGTTACATTCCTACAAAACATTGCCAATATGCATATCTACACATATACGTTGATAATCATAATGGTTAGAAAATTGAATATGTACTATACAATAACAAGCAGTGCGTATGTGATTTATTTTGACATAAAAAGGATTTAAAGCATTTCAAAATACCTTTGAAATATTTTAATTTCTGGAAACTTCCGTACAAAATGAGCAAAAAAATGGGTTTGAGTGGTATCCAAATAATGGTTTGGATGTGGCTCACAGATTTTATTACCAATTCTCCTTCTTACAACATCTCTTTGATTGGGAGAGGTCCTTGTGTTATCCTTCCAATAATCTACTATTAAAGATCTCAAGGCTTGAGCAATTCTTTTATCTTTTCGTGGCACTCTACCTAAGAATTCCCATAACTCATTGCTATTTGGATCCTCCACTCTTTCATGCCTTCTTTTGGCTCTCATTAGAGATGATTTACTTATTTTCAATGAATTAATTGTCTTTTTAAGGTTCACTTTTTTCCTTTTTTTAATTCTTAACAGTGTTGTTGTCATCACACGTTGTGTGGAACAACTATCCTTCATTTGTGAGGTAGAACCCACGCTCTCATATGCACTCATCAAGTTCTTTACAATGGAAATTTCACTTGAGTCATTTGAAACTCTTAGCCCAAGACCCTTCATGGTGGGACTAAATTTGAGTTGCCTCAATATTTCAACAAATAGTTAGCATCTTCCACCCTCACTTAGCATCTCAAAAAATAAACTCCATAGCCTCTGTGCATATCTTTGACATGAATGTTTTGGAATCTTATTTGGTATCCATTTAAAAACATTCCAGAATCAATATCAATAAAAAATTTAGGTTTTCTATGGAAAAATCTAGGAGTTCTCAAATGTAAATTTGTGTCAACATTAGTAATGTTAACAACATCAGGGATAGATTGCGTACCTTAAATCAAAGGTGCAATTGATGACATACCTTGAGATTGACATGTAAACGATGTTGTACCTCCAACTTGAGATGTCATTTGTGGAGTGCCTTCAAATAGATACATGTGTTTGCTAATGTACTTTCAAAAAACAATGTCGTTGATGGTGTTTCTTCAACTGTAGATGTGATTTCCGATGTACTTGGAAAACCACATGTTCTTGCTAGTGTGTCTTCAACTGGAGATGTGATTTCCGCTATACTTGGAAAACCACATGTTGTTGTTGGTGTGTCTTCAATTGGAGATTTGCATTCAAATTTATATATGCTTGATGATGTGCCCCCAAATTCAAGATCCATATGTGTGCTTCCATTAATTTTGTTCATCCGTGCCCTTTATTTTTCCAATTGGACATCTCTCTTAGATTGCTCGCGAATTTCTGGTTGTATGGGCTACAATTCCTTTGCTTCATGATCTATAATTTTTTATTCTCTTCTCCTTGTATTTTTAATTGCATGTTATTCTAGTGTTATATCCTTTGGTCATTTCCTTGGCATGACGTTGAATGCTACATGTTCACAAACACACATAGAAAAAAAGTAAGTAATGCATTTTATGAAACATATTGATATCGCTGATTACATTGCATTTTATGAAAGAAGGTAGCAAGTTATTTAGAATTATAAAAAATGTCTATGCTAGAAAATTTTTCATACATATATCTACCTCCATACCGCAACAAAATTACTTGTAATGCATTTTTTCAAACATATCCATACCGTTGATTACATTGCATTTTATGAAACATATTGATATCACTAATTACATTACATTGCATATCTTTAAAACTCAAAGCATTACTCTACATTGATAACTAGTGTGACTTATCAAACATTACATATCTTATCAAACATTGTTGTTCCCAACCTAGGGTTTAAAGTGAGCTTCAAAAAACCCATAACTTTTGATGCGTTTGGTGAAAATATATGAAACTTGGTACTAATTTTTTGTAGGCCTATATGCATGTGCTGATAAAAGGAGGGTTGATAAATCATCATTTTGTGTGAGTTATTGAGGATAGTTTATTTATTTTTGTAACTATACTGTGTAAAACCTAGTACTTTGAGGGATTTGTACAAAATTGCTTCATGTAAGCATTGATCAATGTTAAGAAGGGTTTGCGGGGGAGTATTTGCAGTGTGGACAAGTTCTTAGGAAACTAGAGATTTTTGTGCTTATTGTTGTCAAAACCACATTGCGATTGTCAACCAAGCCATGAAGAAAATGAATTCAAAGAAGGGTTTGTCATGCTATATCTTGGAATTATTCACTATTTATTTGGCAATGATGTAACTTAGAAAGACAAAAATCATTTTCAATTGCACAAAATTTTCCCTTTTTTTTAATTTCTTAGAAAGGTAAATGATATGAATGAATGAAAAATTGCATTAAACCAACTTTTTCAAGTCACTTGAATTTATCTAAGCACATGATGATGGTGGATTTTTTATGGCACAAAAAAATTAATGAAACTTGTGCATTAAAATTATGTGTAACAATGAAGATTAATAAGATCATCAAATGAATGGTCTAAAAATTGTCAAAACATAACAAAAAAACTCAATATAAAAATCTACCTAAAATGAAATAGAGTGAATTCAACTAGCCATGCTGGAAATGGACTACCATAAGCAATACAAACAAAATTCATACAAAAATTTATGTTAAGTTGATGTCGTTTATATAAGTTTAAACATGAATTCATCTAAATTATGTCGTGTTTTTCTATTTTTTTTCTTCAAACTCATAAAAATTAAATTTTTTTATGCAAATCCCATCTAATTCAATGTTTAATTATATGTCCAATTGTTATGTTTAATAAAATCATTAAAGCAATTTAGTTTATATTGTCAAAAAAAAATAAAAAATACTAAATATGAACATTTCAATATTACCAAAATGAATATATTACCTGAGATAATGTAATATGATGTAGAGACTTCAAAATGTCTTTTTCTACATTGTCTAGCATGCAAATTGGTGGTAAAAAGGTGATGGATCAAGCATAGATTGGTACAACAGGGAGTCAACTGCATAAAAAAGATGTTTTTGAGTCAGATAAAGTGTTAAACTAGAAAAATGCATAAGCATGTGGGCCTAAATCATGGGGTCAACCCCTATTTTACCGTTTCAAGGTAAAACAGATTTGGCGCTTGACAAATTTGGTGAGTGCAAAATGTGTTACTTTGAAATGTTTTCACAATATAGAGAAGAAGAGAGTGAGACGTGAGATAGAGGGAGAGGGGATAGGAGTGGGAGAGATTAGTCTAGGTAGCATGGTAGGGAATGAGACCTGAGAGCGATAGAGACTTGAGAGGGATAGAGAG
>VDFB02105785.1:111330576-111349285 GCA_007258455.2 Sequoia sempervirens
GCTCACCATATACAACATAAATTTTTTCCATGAAGAATTGAATTCTATTTTTTTTAATTTAGATTTGTAACTACAATATCTAACCATTTCATTTGATTTCCTTGTGTTTTATTGAATATTTTTTCCTTAATCAAGTTTTAAAGTCAAACTAATTACAATTCAGACATAGGTGGACCGTATACAACATAACTTTTTTGTATGATCGAAATTCAATTTTTTTACTGTATCAAGGACATTAATACCTAGCCTGCATATATTTTTAATAATTTTATTTTGATAATTTTCTATTTTCCACATGTGCAGAACAAAGAGCTTGATTTTCGGTGAAAAACCTATGTTTAATCAAACTAAAAAAACTAATACATAATCAAACCAAAACATATTAAAATCATATTGGATGGATAGCTCGTTTCGAGGACTACCATCATCCAGTTGAGTCTATGAAGCCTCCTCCATTTTCATCCTCAACTCAAGCTTCGAAGGGAAAAGTTTTGGAGAAATTTGGTGCTAGAGGGGGAGAAGGGGGGAGAAGGGGAGGTTTGAATGAACCTAGGTTCAAGCAAACCCCCCTTGGAGGTTCGCTTGAACCTAGGTTCGACTGAACCCCCTTTCCACAAAGCTTCCCTTTTTTTTTTATTCTAGGAAATGTGAAATATGGTGGGACCCAACATTTAATAGGCTTGCTCGAAGGGGGTTTCAGGAAAACCCCCTTTGGGTTTGAGTGAACCCCCTTTGAGTTCACTTGAATTGAAAGTTTGTTTGAATCCCCAGAAACCAAAATTTTCTCCATGGGGGATTTTTTGTAATTTCCTTCCTCACTAGAATTGCAAACTAGTTTTGTGGGTTTACCCAGGTAGGAGGGAGAGACTTGAGAGAGAGAGAGAGAGAGGGAAATGGGGTGGGAGGGAGAGACCCGAGAGAGGGAGAGAGAGAGGGAGAGAGAGAGATATATAAGGAGTGAGAGAGAGGGAGTGGGAGAGAGAAAGGGAGTGTGTGTGAGAGAGAGAGAGATGGGGGAGGGAGATACCTGAGAGAGAGCGAGAGAGAGAGAGGGAGGGAGAGAGATAGATGGACTGAGAGAGAGAGGGAGTGGGAGAGAGATAGAGGAAGTTAGTGAGAGACCTAAGAGAGGGAGATGGAGTGAGAGAGATAAAAAGACCAAAGAGGGAGAGAGAGAGGGAAGAGTGAGAAAGGGGGTTGGAGTGAGATACATTTATCTAGGTAGGGTGGGAGGGAACGAGACTTGAGAGAGGGGATTGGAGTGAGAGAGTAGTCTAGGTAGTGTGGGAGGGAGTGAGACCTGAGTGAGAGAGAGACTTTAGAGGGATAGAGAGTTATCCAGTTAGGGTAACAAGGTAGTGAGTGTATGGAAGGTAAAACCTCAACTATCCATCTACGATCATAAACTACACACTCTCAACATTATCAGAGTGGTTGACCAAAGAGAGGGGAAAGTTAAATTTTGTTCAAAGAAGGTCATTTGGTGAGCGCCAAATTTGGCACTCGCCAAATGACACATCTCATTTGGCGCACATCAAATTTGGAACTTTCCAAATGTGATGTGCCATTTGGTGAGCACCAAATTTGGTGCTCACCAAATGACCTACTTTGGATGAGTGAATTGACAGGATTTTCCAAATTTCCTCATATTTTTGTCTGTGCTCCTCGTCACGTTTGTACGTCTTTTAATAAAAGTTTATAAAAAACCATGATATAGTGTTAACCTCTCTTAGCTATCTAAATATATAATTCTTTTTTCGTTTTGATTCAGTTAAGGTTTTGATCCATAGCTTCTATTGCAAATGCTTCAGTTTTTTGTCAAAAATCAACATGTACTAGTTTTAGGATAGATTTTATTCGTTCATTGAAATGTGAAACAAATTACATTTTTTAAAAATAAAATCCATTCTACACATGATGAAAAAAAATCAATTTTCGATTAGTTTTCAAAAAATTTAAGGGGGAGCAGGCTCAAATTTCAACTTTTTAGGATGTTTCCACTTTCAAAATTCATAAAATAGTTTATTCATTAAAAAAATTATCTGAAAGAATGAGGATAAACTACATGGTGTTAGCTAATTTCTCACTATTCGGATTTTTGAAAGTCTAAAAAAATGTTAATCAAAATGGGGAGAACCCTCAGGCGCTATGCTGTTATTTTTGATAAAAATAGAACTTGTTCCCCCCCCCTTTTTGAGACCCTTAAAATTCATTAATTTCAAAAAGAATTAGTAGCTTAGAAACTAGACTCAGAGAACTTCAACATTTTTTCTTGCTGCATCTTGAAATTTTGAGCATGTAACTATCTTCATTTTCTTGTGCAAATTAGATTTTGTTGATTTTAGAAAAGAAAAAGAAAAAAAAATGGCATCTTAAGAGCCAAAATTGTGTCACAGATCCATGCACTTATCCCAAAATAGATTTAATTTTTTCAAGAAAGGACTAGTATCTTAGAAAATACATTCAAATTTCTACAAATTTTATTCTTGCATATTTTTCAAATCATGTTAATAACCTATTCAAAATTTTATGTCAAGTTGCCTAACTCTGTTTTTCTGAATTTTCATTGCCACTTAAGAGCATAGTTTGGACCCCCATGATCATGTACTAACCCTGTAGTGGTGGTAGAGGTATATCTACTTGTTCTCCTTGGATCTTTTGGAGTTTGTGGAGTGAAGACAGGATCTTGCGATACATCTACAAAATGCTCAAAAAATGCCAATCACCTTTTTCACATCTAAAATCATTTTTCCTACTTTCTTCTTCGCCTTTTCCTCTGCATTCTTCTCTATTTTCTTATTGGTTATCTAATCATAAGTTTCAAACCTCTCAATAGTGGTATCCATGGGTTTTTTGAGAAATATGTCTATATATGTTATCTAATTTGATTCAGAGACCTCATATGGTAGTTTAGGTATCCATGAAGTTATAGGTTCAACTACCTCCATATAACAATTGTCTTTATCAAAAATGAAAGTGATAACACCCTTGTACCTTTCTGCAACTTGAGAGGGTATCTTATCCCTCCTTTTCATTTCACTCTAAAATTACTTGAAGAACCCATTATACATAATATCTCATTGTTTCACATTTGGAAATCTAACCATATGATCTCTAATTTGATGTGCAATAGGAATATATCCTTGTCAAACCACATTCATCAAACTAGGAAATTCTTTTAAGAAATAAAACATAAGACATATCATTAAGGAACCATACTAGAAGTTGTATCTTATTTCCTTTATTTTGTGCATATTTTCCAATAGTTGTCACATAAGCTCATAGAGATCAAATCCTTTTCCTTCTTTCACTGTCAGATGTGTTGTATGAATTGTAGTGGCGGTAGAAGAGCCTTCTCTCTTTGAGTAGTATATCTTGTATGCAATACATAATTTTTCATAGAACACCCCTAGGTCTAATATGTCATTCACAGTAAGTGCATTTTTATCAAATTTAGCTTCAGTGAGCCTCATAACTTCTTCATTCTTGACAGATTTCAACACAAGCACATGTCTAGAGGAGCACAAACCAGTTAGAATTTTGATGATGTCATTTTTGATCTCATTTAGGGCTTATCTAGGTAGATGAATCCTTCATGAATCCAATTCAACAAAATTCTTATCCATTCATCACAATTCTTATCCATTCATCTTCAAGACTAAAATCTGAAAAAATATTCCATGTATCTAATTTATTCTCTTGCACATTCCTATATTTTGGTTTTAGCAGGAAATATTCACTCAACAAGTAATTACTCCTAAACTCCTCCATATTTAAATGACTATACTCAGTTAGAGGTGAGTCAATGTACATGCAGACATCCTCTGAATGTGACAAATTTATTGAAACACAGGAAAATTCTCTATCCTTATCATTGTCCATAAATTTGTACGAGTTCTTAAATTTGGGTCTTGGCTTCTCCAAAACATCAATAACCCTTGGCATATCCACGAAAATTCCTTCTGAAACTAGATTTATGCAAGAAAATTGAGAAATAACTAAGAATTCTTTTGTTAGGGTTTGCACACAAAGTCAATATTTTTTTATGTTCCTTAGTTCTTCCACACACTTGATATCATTCAAATGAGATAAAAATTGATCATGTATGGCTTAAATATACTTCACATCTAGTACCCCAATTGGTCAACATTAAATACATTTCATTTTTTGATGCTTAACAACTTTTACTATTCTATGATATTATAGTGGTTCAAGATCATTTCACAAAATTTCACAAATTGAGTATTTTCTCTAGAACCTTGAGAAGATGACATAAGATCACTAGATAGACATATCCTTGCCACCATTAACTAATATGCTTAAAATTTCAACTTCTCATATTTTGCAGGGGTTTGAAAAACTTGTAATTTCAACTCCCCCTAATTCAATGCTTCCCTTTAGTTATAGGACTCTTTTGCACTAAGAAAAGTAGTATGGTTATCCAAGACTTCAATTTCTCCCTTCTTCTTCCATACCTTGGTCATTTCCTTCTTTTGCTCAACAAGAGTAGAAGGTTTTACATTATTTCCCCTACAGAACCTCACAATGTGTCATGGTTTATTACAATTGTAGCAAATGATAATAGCTTACAAAGCATAATTTATTCTTCTTGTATTGGATCTACAATCAATAGCCTTATGACCAAACTTGTTTCATGTGTAGAAATAACAATATAAGGATTGAGAGGTCATAGAATTATTCCTTATCACCTTACTTATGCATTCATTAGCCTTGTGGAAAAAATTTGTGCATGCATAGCACTGACCATGAAATGATTGAATGTTCATAGAATTGTACCTTGAAGGACTGAAGGAGTTTTGACTCATTTTACTTCTACATTCAACTGTCTTATGACCAAACTTATTACAAGTGTAATGGTTAGCATTGAACCTAGTAGAAGCAATTTGTTTGGGAGCAGGGTTTTTGGAGTTCTTTTTATTCGAAGAAGAATGAATCCACCTCTTTTATTTCTCTCATGATTTACCTTTGCAATTTTGATATGGGTGATCCCATAATAGTGGTTTAAATTTTTTGGCCAAACTGGACACTAAAATAATTTTTTCTAACTAAATCTTCACTTTCGAGAACCTATAGTGGCTATTAAACCGTGAGAAATTTGAAGATGATGAAAACTAGAGTTTCATGAAATTTTTTCTGTAGATTCTAAATTATTTTTCAAAAAAATTTGAATCAGATTGCACCTCTTTTTCCATCTCCCTCAAAAACTTTTTTTTTTCTTCAGAAAACAACATTTTTAAGGAGTGACGCTCACCGTATAACACATAACTTTTTTTCCGTGAAGGATAAAATTCTAGTTCTTTCGAATTTAGATTTGTAACTTCGATATCTAGTGCTTCCACTTGGTTAGATAGTGTTTTATTGAATATTTTTTTCCTTAATCAAGTTTTAAAGTCAAACCAATTACAATTCAGACATAAGTGGACCATATAATGTGTAACTTTTTTTGTCTGTATCAAAATTCAATTAATTTTTTTGTTGGATCAAGGACTTCAATATCTGGTGCACTGATATTTTTCAAAAATTTTTTATAATCTTCTATTTTTCCACATGTGTAGAACAAAGAGCTTCATTTTCAGTGAAAAACCTATGTTTAATAAAACTAGAAAAACAAATAGATAAAACCAAAACATATTAAAATTATAGTTGTTGGATAGCTTGTTCCAAAGGCTACCTAATTCAAGTTGGGTTTTTGAAGTCTCCTCCATTTTCATCCTCAACCCAAGCTTCAAAGGGAAAAAGTTCTGACTTTTTTGGTGGCAGAGAGTGGGAATTGGGGAAAGGGGGGTTTGCTCGAACTAGGGGGGTTCAAGCGAACCCCCTTTCAAAAGGGGTTTACATTTATGTTTTTTGGTGGGATGCATTAAATGGGTTCACTTTAACTTGGGTTTGAGTGAACCCTCTTTTGGTTCGTTCGAACTAATGAGTTCGTTCAAACCCCAAGAATGAAATTTTTTGGCATGGGGTCATTTTTTACAAGTTTTCCTTCCTCATTCGAATTGTAAACTACTTTTGTGGGTTTACCCATAGTTAAATGAGAAAACATGTAATAGTACTAAAAGTCGATAGATTTTTATGAAGAGTTTTCCTAGTTAAGGAAATTATTTTAGTCGGAGAAGGTAGAATGGAATGGGGATGAAATAAAGTTAATTGAATTGTTTTAAGTAATTTTATTGGTGTTTGTTATAATATTCATTAATGAAATCCGTATTGTGAATATGGTTAAATCATACAAGTACTTAATTTTTGTAGTTGGGTCAATGGCTCTAGTAAGGTCTAAGGAATGTAGAGTATGCCAAGGAAATGTAGATGCATTTACACACATATTTCAAAGTTTGGACATGAAATGTAGTTTCTAATTCTCTACTTAGAGTAGGCTTTAGATTTCCATATAAGGTCCAACACAACATTCTTGTTATATAATAAAACCATTTGCTAGCTTATCATAATAAATATTTCTTAATATTAATTGAAAATCCTATGGGTGTGATTAGACCATGACCATTACAATGAGAAAATATCAACCAAATTCATAAGTTCATGGGAAAAAACTACCTTGTGGTGGCAAATGTCATCATATAAAAATCTCAATGAGAAACTATCAACCAAATTCATAAAAAAAATTTATCCCTATTAGGTGATTGGATGTAGCATTGGGTGTGTAGTGGCTTAAACAATTATAAACAATATCTTTCAATTTTCAAGAATTATCAATGTATTTTAGGATACATGGGAAAATGTATAGAATTTCGGGAGTAAAATCGCCACCAAGTGAAATTATTAGCTCCCATGGGATAGGAAAATCACTCAAGAAAGGTTCTTATAATATAGGATCACAATTATATTTTATAGAAGCACAAGATATGATAACTCAATAGTAATAAGAAATTTAAGAGTTTATTCAATGTCATCAATAAGTATTTCAATAATACAAGGTTGTACCTCTAATTAAGATAATAATCATGACATTGAATTAATACCAAGAATTATTTTTCATCCCAACAAAAGTTCCTATTTATACCTTATACCTATGCTTTACAACAATGATGATCCATTGAGAATGTGTTTACATTACAAGAAGATAAATAATATCACTCATATAGAAAAGTTATATATTCTTACTATTAATAAATTGAAATATAATAAAATATATGTAAAACAATCCAAATGTACCTTTAGGGTGAAAGAAATAGAATACTTGAGACATCATGTGTCACTTAAAGGTGTTAAGATGGATCCTAAGAAAAGAGGATATTTGGTTCTAACAAGATACTATAGGATATTTGTTCATAGCTATCATCCTATAAAGAAACATATTTTTTGGGAAGCTATTAAAGTGAATGCCCAAAATTTTTTGGTAGAATGTTTGATATTCCAACAAAATAAAAGGTAAACAAGGACTTTGGGCCTTTTACAATTATTAGGCATTCCAGAGCAACACTAGGTCGAAATATTAGTGGACTTCATTATGGGGTTGTTGAAGTTAAATAATATTGATGTAATCTTGCTTGTTGTGGAGAGACTCATTAAGAATTCATATTATTTGTGGAATATCTCATCGATTTCTAACTAATACAATATAGAAATTATTCATACATAATTTGTACAAAAACTTCATGGAATTTCAAAATCATATTACAAAATAGAGCCACCTCAAAATTCCTAATCAAGTGGAAGGATTTTCTAATTGAAGATGGAACATGGAATACTAAACGTTTCATACAAAATATTTCCGAGTTTCTAAGAATTAAGTGAATGTATTTTTTTGAAGGTGAAGGGAATGTTATTATCCTAATATGATATATTACTAAGTATATATTATATATTCGTAAGTATAATAAGGATAATCACTTGTGGTATGCTTAACCCTAAATAAATGATAGTTAATACGTGCTAATCCCTCTTAATTAAGATGAATGGGTAAATCCTTACATAGCGAAGCCTATAAATAAGGAAGAAAAATCTCTCCCATATCATCATATCATCCAATTTATTGAGTTCATATATTATTATCTAATTATTGGAGAGAACCCCCTTGAACTAGTTTGCTATATTTTTTATTTTTACAATTTTTTTCAAGAAATGTCCCAATAGATTTATGGCCTTCCATATTTGTATGAAACTCAATGGAATTGATCATTTAATTTTTTTAAAAATTAAAATAATCAAAAGAAAGTATATGATCAAAATTAATATTGTCCCCTTCTCATAGTTAAAATCAATAAACCAACATTATCTTTGTGCTAGTAGACCCAAAGGTACTTTATGGTATGGTAGATTAGAAGACTTTGATAGGAGGACCCTTATATTTCATTCCACCTAGATTTTTATGCAATGATGTAGGGACTTTTGGGAGTCATAACTTTTGACTCGAGCATCCATTTGAGTTGAAATTCTACATGCAGTATCTTGAAGAGTCAATTCCAACCCCGATTAAATATTTTCAATTAGAGGATGTCTCAATACTTTCTCAAGGTCATTTTGAACCATCTAAGTCCCCAAAATGATATTTTCATATTATTCAGGATTTTTCCAATTTGGGTTTCTTTGATTTTTTGAGAATTTTCATGTATTTAGAATTTTTTATTTTTCAATTAGTCTTCATTCAATTATATACAAATAAGTGGAAATTTTGACAAACAAACAAGAAAGTGTATAATAGTACTAAAAATAGATAGATTTTTAGTATGGGTTTTAGTAGTTAAGGAAATTGTTTAAGTTGGAGAAGATAGAATGCAATGAGGATGAAACATTGTTAATTGAATTTTTTTGAGTAATTGTATTGTTTTTTGGAACATACATTTATTAATGAAATCCTTACTATGAATGTGGTTACTATTGGAATTATGCCTTAATCAATACAGGCTGAAACCTCCATTGGAGCAAAGTCGGTATGACATCTTTATTGTCTGGCTGACTAGCAGTTTGGAACATCATGTTTTGTACAGGTCGTTGTGACCTAGCTTCTGTCCTATCGAATTTCTTCACTATGGAGTCTATCACTGTGACATAGAGCAGTTGGTGTGACCTCTTACCGCTCGTAGAGATCTTTGGCCGACAGGCCATTCAATCGTAAATCAGGGAGACTCATGATGACCACGGGCTTCGGGATAACCTATGTTGGCTCGGTGAGAATTCCTAGCAAATAGTTAAAGTCTTGTCGATGGGAATGCACTTCAGTTCATCGGAGTAACAATTGTTGTTTCGTTATGATGTCTTGGCGATGCGCAAATGTCTCACCGATCGAAGTTCAAGTGTTGGTCATTGGAGTAACACAAAGGATCTCAGGAAGAGTTCTTAGCGATTGGAGGATTTCTTGCCAATAGCCTTTGGCTATCGGGGAAACACAAAGGGTTTCAAAGAGACGTCTTGGAAATAATGTTAATTCTTGCCGACTATCCTGTGGTGCTCGGTATGACTTAAGTCTTCAGAGTAACTTTGATGACTCGGTATATGGTCTTAGTGAAAGACGATTGTCTGACCGATAAGAACACTAGTATCGATATAAAATATGGAACTCGGTATGATCTCCTAACGACATAAGAATGCTTTAGTGATAGTCTCTTGAGCTCAGTGTAACACAAGAAGGCTTGTTGGGACATCTTAGCGAAAGCGATATGTCTTGGCGATAGGGAAAAAGCTAAGCGATAGTCTTCTGAACTCATTAAAACATCTTGGCGATAACGATATCTCTTGGCGACATCGATATGAAGGTTATGTGGAATCGGCGAGATACTGTTAGTGTCTCACCAAGATGCCAATACAGTACAAACTATGTTGACAGTTTGACCGTCCTATGTGGAGTCTCGTGGACCAATAGGAGAAGTCGAATCTGAACAGTTAGAAGGTAGTTTGTTGTGACAGTTCTATGAGGAAGCTCGATGGACATGGAACAACAGGGATATACTCTGTGTTTGCTGATTGTGATCAGTTGGTTGGTTCAAAGGTTGATTCGACAGATTGTTGTATGATTAGTAAATGATTTCTATTCTATGTAGACTATAAGTTGAAGGTTCCTGTACAAAGAATGTTCATGGTGAATGCTGCTGTAAATAGACACCAGAAAGATAAGTCTGTCATTTGTATGTAATCTCCATTACTGTAATACAAAGTGTTTTCTCTTGGTGTGGTGGGTTTTTCTCTCGTAAGGGTTTTCCCACATATAGCTGGTGTTCATGTGTGTTTGTCAAATACTCTATTTCTATTATATGTTTCATAAGTGCATCTTAGTTGAACTGTAATTGTAAAATTTAAAAGTATATCTGCATTCTTTCCTGAGGTATTGACGTTAGGAGAATTTTTTCCGCATCTAATTTTCCTTACAATTACATCATGCAAGTACTTAATTTTTGTAGTTGGGTGAATGGCTCTAATAAGGTCCTAGAGAATGGAGAGCATGCTAGGGAAATGTAGATGCATTTACATGCATATTTCAAAGTCTCCATGAAATGTAGTATCTACTTTTCTACTTAGACCAAGCCTTATATTTCCATATAAGGCCCACCTCAACATTCTTGTTATATGACAAAAGTAATTCTAGCTTATCATAATAGATATTGCTTAATATTAACTGAAAAATCCCATGGGTGTGATTAGACCATGACCATTACAATGATAGATTAGTAGTAGTAGACAATGGAAATGGAGGATTTTAAACATCAAATTACTAGAAAAACTATATATACAATTCTAATAGGATAATGAGAGAATTAAACTAGGATTTAGGAAGATTTTGTTTTCATTATTGTTCATATCATTTCCAACAAAAAATTAATAATATTTTTAAATGTTACTAGAATTACAAGTTAGGTTTACCACCTTTATGTGTCTAAATAATAAAGAAAGATTAAAAAATATTAAATTAAGAATTACTTTCTTTTAGGTAGAATTATATTACAAATATAAGAGAATTTGATTTTATTAAAGCAAACAAACTATTTGGCATCTAAAACATATGCATACATACACACATATATGTGACAAGATGAACAATAAAATGTATGGAGATATTTCTATTGCAATACAAAATATTGCCATTAAAATATTTGGAATACTTAAAAATTATTTATAAATGGAAACTTGAAAATTTATCACACCTAGAAAAATAAGTATGAAAAAAAGTCGAGTGAATGAAAATATAGAAAGAAAGAGATAAAAAATAAGAGTAGTGGGTCTCACATTTTAGTCTAACTAGGACACTCAAAATTGACATTTTTCAATAATCAAGAAGTAATGTGAAGGTGATTGTTAACAACTAAAATGTTAGGTAAATATCATTTTCTTGTTAAATAAAAATTTGATTATTAATAATTTGCAATTGACTTAATTTTATATCGATTTTTTTTATATAGAATATTTAATAATAAAATTAAAATTAATTTTAAACTTCATCCACATTAAAAATTATATATAATTATTATATTTTATTCATCTAAATTTACCTTTAATCATTAAATTAAATGATATTTAAAAATAAATAGAATACTATATTTTTTATATATTTTCATAAATATTATACTATTATACAAACAAAATTCTGTCTTCAAAAAATAAAAATTTAAAAATATTTTAATATCATGGGTGACTGAATACACATAGCCTTGTTTTTGTAGGTGGATCCAATCTATTGCTTTTTCATTGCATTCACACTTTTTCATTGCATTCATTTTCCGTATCATATACTCACAGATGGAACAATGTCTACCCAACCATCAAACTGCACATTTGACTGTATTTATTAATTAATTGAAAATACAAAATATATTGAATTCTTATTTTTAATAAATTAATAAACACAGTCAAATGACTGCATAGACCACGGCCACTGGATGGTGCCAATTCCTGTTTGGAAGGTCGATTTCTTTTAAATAAATTTAAATTTTGGCAACGACGTCACCCAAATAAAAATCTATCCAATATCCTATGGTCAACAAGCCTGGACAATGGATCCTCTGGTCAACTAGCGCGCACAAAAGACGTATTCGTCCTCTTTCCAGTGCTTCCATTAAAATCTCAGAAGGAAATCTCTACTAAATGAGACTCTCCATTATCGTCCCTCTCTAAAGTTGGAAGTCGAGGCAGAAGATACTCCTCTACTTGGATATGTATTACTGCTCCCTTCACTCATCTCATATGAAACTAAACTGGGCAGAGACGCTTCCCCATCAATCATCTGCAATACCTGTCTGATGGTAGGTCTCGCCTCTGGCTGAGCATTGGAGCACATCAGTCCTAATTTGAGCACTTTCTCCATCTCATTTTCAACAAATTCACCACCAAGATTGGGATCTGCTGCATCGGTGAGCCTGCCTTTCGCATAGAGCTCTCTCACCCAGTCCACCATTACTATCTGGGAAGCATCGAGAGAAGAATCCACAGGCCACCTCCCGCAGGCAACTTCCAATAATAAAATACCAAAGCTGAAGACATCTGCGCTGGGAGTGGCCATTCCTGTGTGTAGGAGTTCCGGTGCGATGTACCCAAGCGTACCTATCACACTAGTACTTTCTGGGTTTTTTGTATGATCATACAGACGAGCCAGGCCGAAGTCCCCCAGCTTTGCATGAAGTTCGGAATCCAACAAAACATTGCTGGATTTGATGTCTCTGTGCACTACCCTTTTTTCCCACCCTTCGTGAAGATACAGCAATCCTGCGGCCACGTCCCTCAGAATTCTGTACCTGTGAGCCCATGCCAGCACGCTCTTCGTCTTCTCAAATAACATCTTGTCCAGGCTTCCATTTGACATGTAGTCGTACACTATAAATAACTTTGCTCTCCTCCTGCAATAGCCTCTGATTTGTACAAGATTCCGGTGCTGTAAACGCCCCAGACTTGAAATCTCTGCAATGAATTCCTTCAGGCCTTCAGTGGTCTCTCTACAGATGGATTTTACAGCAACTTCCTGGCCATTAGTAGGGAGCACTCCTTTGTACACCTGTCCGAAACCTCCACTGCCCAGAACTTGATCGTCTCGGAAGCCCTTGGTTGCAATATGTAATTCTTTGTAGTCAAAACTATGAGGCCAATACTCCATCTCCCATTCTTCTCTAACGTCTCTGTACTTGTTTCTCTTCCACCAAAAAACTGCTACAGCAACCAGAAGCAACACAAGTACTAGAGATGTAGTAATACCTGCTACAAGTCTCGAGTTGGAACTCTTGCGCTTAATAAGGGAAGGAAGATGAGATATATCCAGCTCAGGCGCGGACCCCTTTGTGGTGAAGCTCCAAGCGAGGACACAGTGGTCTTCAACGACGGTTCCTGTTGATGCCGAGAAACCAACGTACATTTCTTCTTCGAAAATGTTGCGTAAATTAGTAATTTTGTGAGATATAAGAGGCTTTTGGGGTCGACGTGAACCGGCTTTTACTATCGTAACATTCAATTGCTGTTGGGTATGATCGTAGTCGATCCAAGCCTGAATATTGTGTCCACTGTTGAGATCTAGTTCCTGCCACTGATCGCCAATCCAGTACCCCGCACGTTCAGACTTTTCAGATTTGAGATCATTTAGATCCACACCGACATGATTGTCGTCGGTTTCTTGGAAATCCCCGCTGAGGATAGTGTCGAACTCAATGGCAAAGAGATGATTGTCAGGCTTCCCTAGGGTGGAAGTATTCAACAAACCGAGGAACTGACTTGATGAATTTTCCACAGGTGACTTGCTGGGCGTTATGAGAAAGGCCATTCCGTGCCCGCTGCTGCGTGAAGGATCGGAAGAATAAGGAACCATGGCGAATACGAAAGTGGTGCTGAATGATGAGCTTGAATTTCCCGACCTGAGATCTTTCATCCGCACAGGCTGAGTATAGAAAGCTCGGGCAGACATGTGTTGTGTTTCATTGGTGAGGCAAATTGCACCGGAGCGTATTGAAGATGCTTCGATCTGATAAAGGGTGGATGCATTGAATCTGTTGTAGTGGAAACTTGTGTGGGCTTGTGCTGGAAGGCATGCATAGAGCACAAGGATCACTAGGATACGCACAGACATAGGCTTTCAGTTTCTGTCTACAGCAAAAGAGAGGTATACAAACACTTTCATATGGCTGACTCAAAATTAAAGATAAGTTGCTAGACAGCTGGTAAGCCTGCACACGAGAGAATAAGTCAGCGGAGGCCTGTAAAGAGTGAAACTTACAACACACGGAACATTTAGATAATGTCAAGGTCAACATACAAGGTTATAGTCTCGCATCTATTAATAACAATATTATAGTCAAATTCAGATAATTCTAGAAAGGCACGTGTTTTGACTGTCAAGTGTTACAGTTTCTATTCAGACTATCACATACTAGATTGTATTTAGATATTTAGGTGAAGCATCAATGTTATATGTTTCAACTATGATAGCATTCTTTTACCTTTTATAAACAATAGACACATTTGCGTCAGGTTATGCCCATGGTGGGGTGTGCTTGGTTGTTTTAAACATCTAGTTAATAGAAATAGCTAGGGGTTTAATGTAATTGTTTGTTGTTTTATAATGTCATTATTATAGTTGATTAATATTGAAAAATAAAAATAAAAAATCTTGTGGGGTGTACTTGTTGTTTTAAACATTTAGTTAATAGAAGCAGCTAGGGGTGTAATGTGATTGTTTGTTGTTGTATAATGTTATTATTATAGTTGATTAATGTTGCATAAATAAAAAATAAAATTCATATGGGTGTGTTTTGTTGTTTTAAACATTTAGTTAATAGAAGTAAGTAGGGGTGTAATATAATTGTTTGTTGTTGTATAATGTTATTATTATAGTTAATTAATGTTCCAAAAATAAAAAATATGCAATTATACAAATATATTATTATAATAATTCCATATATATATATATTTATTTTTATCCTTTTGATAATGTGATATTTATGTAATTTTTGCCTTGCTAAATTATATTATTACATGTATATTTTTTAAAATAGATTTTATTGAAATATTAATTGTAGATACATAATTTTTTTTTTGATATTTATTATAGATAGATAAATTTTATTGTGATATTTAATACACACTTGATAAACAAATATAAAATATGCATTGAGTGTACTAGATTTATTTAATAAGTTTGAAAATCTTATCAATTATTAAATAAAATATGTAAAATAATACTTGTAAGTCAACAATGTAATTATATGATGATGTATGTAATAGTGCTCATGTCATTCAAGTCATTAATAGGTTTGAAATTTGATTCATGAATTAAATGCATTGCATTGCACATAATTTAGAAAAAAAAATAAAAAAATCCTAATTTTTGCAATGACTGTTGACAACATGAACCAATAATAAGAAAGATAAAGAATATTTTAACAATTTTAGAAATAGACAATTTAAAATAGACTATATAAAATTGTTGGTAAAGTTTTTAATTCTAGATGTTTGTTGGTTGGATTGTCACTATCACTCAAAAAAATTGAATTGAATGAATGCTTTAGTATTATGCCATGGGCATAACTAATATATCTTATGTTAAAAAAATGCTAAGTGGAAAATATTATATTAGGAAGTCACAACGTGATCAAGTTTATAACACATATAAAGTCAATGGTGGAGGAGATTTATATCAATAAGGAGTTGATGTAGAGTTTGTTAATAGTAAATTTTTATCTTATCTTTATCAAAATGTGATAAATATTTATCCTATTTTTATTAACAAAAAATTTACCTTTTACTGTTAAATTGGATGTGATTTAAAAATAATCATCATCTTAAACATCATCTTAAAAATTCAAAAAATAAATTGAACAAGTGGTAATAAGAATCATGACCTCTCCTAGAAATAAGGCATTAGTTATACAACCAGAATGGACAAACACCCAAGTAAATAAGGAATGGTCACCACTAGAAACTCAAGTACAGAAACTCTTCAATGCAACATTTGAAGAGGCTTTAATTGATCATGAGAATTATAGGAAGGTAACACCCTATAATAGAACAACACCATCCAATAATTAAATGACCTAATTCATAGAGAAATACCTTCGAGAATGAAGAGGAAATTTGAATAGATGCAACCCCCGAACCAGGAGTAACCTCTAATAGCAATAAAAGCAAGGAGAATTTCAACAAAAGAAGTAGAATAAAATTTAAGATAATAGAGCACAAAAGAGGAAAACAATATAGATACATCAAGCGAACAAGAATTTGATATAGGATACATAGATAGTGATTCATAAGAAGAACCAATCATGAATACTAACATGAAATTACCAATGATTGGACAGGACACAACTAAAGTGATTAAACACGTATTCATTCGAGAGTCTCTATGGAAGAGACAACACCTAACAAGAGATGAAATTAAACTATTTGACTTTGTTAGATTTGTCTAAGGAGAAACATTACAATTTAGTACCAGAAGAACTATTTGAACCATAATAAAGATTGGAAAATAGTGAAGCAAGATTTCCTAAAAAAAATTGACACACCAGAATTACCTACAGAGGGCATAAGTAAACTCTGGGAACTAATGCAACAGGAGGATAAATCAATCAAATAGTTTGAAAAAATATTTAAAGAGGTCACTAGATGTCTAGAAGAACATCTAAGCGACAAACAAAATATCGAGTGGTTTATATCTAGAGTCTTGCTAGAAATAAGAGTAGTACTTGATGGAAGACATTTCAACACATATCCAAAATTGGTTAAATTTTCCTAACAGATAGAAAATCAGTCATGGCACAAAAAAGATAAAGAAAGAGAAAACAAAGAATTGGAGAAACTTAGACTTGGTGTAGAATAGTTAAGGATCCAATAGGATAATATGGAAAAAAGAGACATATATACACCTAGGCATAACATATGGTGCACCTTCTAATGATGAGAAGGTCATGTTAGAAATGAATTTCCCAAAGAAATAAGAGAATAGAAAGCAAATGTGTTACATGTAGACCTCCAAAGAGTACCGAAGAAGGTGAATTCAGTCTACTATGGAATGTGTGGAGAGTGGGATGGCCACGATACTGAAGACTTCACATGACAACTATTTTGATTAAGAGGACTCCACAATAGTAAGCAATAAAGACCAACATATAGTAGCATATATAAAAGGACTAGTAGAAAGTAAATTGTATGCAATCAATACTTGATACAGAGTATCGCCATAGCAGCAGAACCAAGGGAATGCAAACAATATTCAAAACCTAGAACCATACAACTACAATGGTTCATTCTATCGAGGAAGAGGTCAAGGTCAAGGACGGGGAAGGAGAGTAGATGCTACATGCTTCAATTATGGAAAATTGGGACACTTTGTAATTGAATGTTGGGGGAAAGTAGAAAATAGTATGGATTTGTGGCCAAGAAGATCATAATTCTTTCAATTTTGAAAAGGTGTGTTGGTATTATAAAAAAACATCACCATAAACCCAAAATGATGAACCACAAAACTCCAATACAACTAAAGGGGAAAGTTTCCTTTGGAAGGTACCCAAGAACCCTAAAGAGGAAACAAGGAGATGCCAGAAGGTAGGAAATGATGAAGGATACATCTCATGTAACAAATTAGCACTAGAGATGTGTACTAGAAAGACCCTAGAATAAATGGAAAAGGTACAACGATAATAGTCACTAGACAAGGTACCAATACCAGAAGACAATAGATGATACTACTAGGAGAAGAAAGCTTATAAGGGGAAGAAAATTTCCACCCCACCAAGCAAAACCATGACCAAATCCTAGAATAGGCTATGAAAATAATTGAGAAAGAAAAAGGGAAGGAAAAAGAGTAGAATGTTTTTTTCTTTTTAAGAATAAGAAGGATCTATAGAAACAATTAACATAGATGGTAGGGCAACATAACTTACTATTAGAAAATTAAAATAAATTACTAAATATTGGAATAAGAAATCTATTCCACAAGTCAAGAAAGTAGGGAAACACTAGAAAACTAGGCCTGTCATGATTAACCTTTGGATCCATAACTAGAAGATCTCTAGGGTAATGGATAATTTAGGGGTAGATGTCAATCTAATCCCAAAAATGATATGGGAATACCTAGGAAGACTCACACTAGAACCTACCTAGTACAACATCATTCTGGAGGATGGTTCCAGAATGAAAACCTTAGGTACTTAGAGACACCTGTAGAAGTAAACATTAAAGGAGTAAAATAGATTATAGATTTTTGGGTAATCACAATTAAAGCCTAAACATTTGATTCCTTTGATGTAAATTTCATATTAAGATGGTTTGTAGACTCACACAGAGTAATAGACACAAGAAAGGAATACATTTCATTTGTATATGACAAAAGAATACTACACATCCCCTTAGGCAAGAACCAAGATGAAACCTATGTAGAAGAGGGAAATGCAAAGGAATATGATGATGATGATGATGATGAAAAAAGGTTGAACACCATAACTAAGCTACCTACAACTCAACTTTGGGAAGAACCTAATTTAGAAGGGCAATTAGAAATACATGAAATTGATGGAAGCATAAATAGTGAAACTGTAATAGAATCATGGCTACAAAATGAACTGAAAGAATATTACCGTAGGATCTTTGGCTTCCATAGGATATTTATGGTAAGAAATACACCAATAATGGAGAGAAGGAATATAAAAGTCTCTCATTAAGTTAACCACATTTCACATAAAATTTCAAACATCAAATTACCTAAATATTTTTGAGTAGGAGACTTACTAACATACCTATCACAAATAGAAAAAAATTTCTCAAATTAAAC
>VDFB02105785.1:111349385-111366630 GCA_007258455.2 Sequoia sempervirens
CCATCCCATTAATCTATTCTAGTCCATTCCATGTTCCATTATCGCATTCGACTCCCATCCCATTGTACCCTCTATTATTTCACCATATGTTCCATTATCCTTTGTTGGTCTTGTCTCTTTATCCCTTCTATGTTATAGCACCTCCATCCAAATTTTATCCTATACACTTTTAGAAGAAATATTTCATTCCACTCATTATTGACCAAAGTTGTCTTCTCCATTAGTGTTGCACACATCAAAAACCAACTTCGTGTGCTATAGTAAAACCCTAGACATGTCCTAATTCATCATATGTTCCATTATACCTTTGAAAGTTGCTAGTAACATAGTAATCCTCACTTCATTCATGTGAACTTCATTGTGGCATTATCACTATGTTGGCAGCATGCCATCATTAACATTAGTTCATCAACATATGCAATGCGAATCTCAATGAGCACTAAAATTTGGCATTTGCAAGAGTTTGGACTATCCCAATGGACTTAGTACTTTCACCATTCTATGATCTATAAGCACTATACTATAGTCTCAACTGAGGCCAACCATTTATTCTTTCATTTATGATAGTTATAAAGGGACTACCTGAACTTCTTTATATTACTGTTAGATATGTTGTTTTATTTGTAGTTGTTGACATCAGACAACCTTGGTGATGTTGATGGCACGATGGACGATGGGGTTGCTGCAAGCTAGTTTTGATCCATTGAGAGAGGTATGTAATAGATTAGTCGATTTAACATTATATTTTATCTTTTATGGTCTATTATAGAAAATTTTCAGGATACTTTTATGTAGTTTAATTTCTATCTTGATGGTTGCTATAGGTGGTTGTCACTCTAGATCATGGATGTGGTAATGTTGTAAATGTGCATGATTACTATATGTATGTAGTAAGTTATTATATTTTGTTATATGTCATTCCACAATTCAATTTTTATGTATTAACATCTTTACTTTTTATTGTATCAGTTTAAGGTCTAGAGTGAAGATAGGAGGACTAGTGAGCATGTTTGAAAGACAAGATAACCAATAGGCAATCCATCTGGCCGAATTTCGAAGGCAACATGATATCTTTTTCCTTCCAATAGAGGGAAATGACTATGTATTAGGGTCATTTGTTGTATGTCTATGTGGCATTTTGGAACATATGTATTGTACTATCGATATATACGTGACATTTTATGTCCATATGGCTCTTTTGTAGTATGCCTGTATGGCTTTTTTGGATATATTTTATATACTTTTATCAATATATATCATTGTATAGCCTTATGGATTTTTTATTAAAGAAAATATTATTTTGCTACTACCATTCTTAAATGATGTTATTATGCGTATTGTGTAAATTTTACGCTTGAATATTATAGGAATGGATTTTGCTTACATCTAATGCTTAATTAATTAATGTCAATTTCTCAATAAGCTCCATCTAATGTGTATTGTGTAAATAAGCTCCATTCCTGGTGGTTTGTATCCTTTGCAATGCTTCAATTACGTGTGCTTCATTTATTCACATGTATGCTTCACTTATTCATGTGTATGCTTCATTCTTCCAATGTATCATTCATGTGAACTTGTGTATTCTTCATGATTCATTTGTATACTTCATGTATTTGTGTGTATGCTCCATGCTTCTTGAGTTCTATTGTTGTTTAGTGGCAAGGACTTTAACACCAAAAGGTTTTAAATGAACTATAAGAGCTCCTTCCCATACAAAAATATCATAGCAAAATGTATTTATTTTGATTCATTATTGAGGCTAGCATCCAACAACTAATGGTTTTGATTCTAAATCTTAGCAATCATTGCATTTGCATCTATAGAGCAAGTGGATGTTTTAAACCTCACGGGAATATATATATACCTCTATGAACTTGTATGAACGTGCATCAAAACACATGGGTATGTGCAGGATCATGATGGGCCAACACGTGGCAATGTGATGGGTATGTATAGGGTATGTGGCTGATGACTTTTTTTCTACCCAAAATTGATAAAATGAAAAGGGTTTTTAAAGGAGATTCTCAGCTTTCCACTAATATAAACTATGTTTTACTTTCAATATAATTACTATTCATTTTCTATTTGAATTACGACTAAAGTCTTGATTGATAGGTTGATTGAAAAACATCCATAGCTTTCAAACAGTATCACATTTTTGAATCCAAAACATGCATCAAATTCTATGCTTTGCATACTATAGGATTAAAAAAAAACAATTTCATGAAGTTTTGAAAAAGTTAAGGTGGTCAAACATACGATTTTTTATATTTTTTAAAAGTTGTAATAAAAAGTTCATAATTAATTATTTACTTGGAAAAAAATTACAAAAAATAATGCATTACATCGGGACATGAGTCCTCTACTTATATCTAAAATATTATAAAAAAATATTATCATTTTATTGTGGTTAGGGTGGTTAGACAGACACCTACTTCTTATTTTTTCCCTAAAATTTAAGTACTACTGCATTGAAATTTTAAATTTTCACCAAATAGATTTCTTTTTTATAAATAAACCTAGTATTTTAGAAACTACATTCAATTTTCTATAGATTCTATTCTTACATATATTTTTGAAATAATATAGATAACTTATTCAAATTTTTATGTCAAGTTGTCTAACTCTGATTTTTTTGAATTTTTTGCCACTTAAGGGCCTATTTTTCCCATGATGATCCTGCACATGCCCACATGATAGTTGTTGATCCAACCAAAAAAAAAAATTTGCATATGCTAATATCACAACACTTGACATCTCATTAAATGAAATCAATGCACATGTCAATTTTAATGGTATTATGAAGATATTAGATGTGTGTGAACAACAATATAAGCTTGATTTTCAGATGCATCAACCATGTGTAGTTATCACATTTCTCCCATATTCATCATTTAAATAAGTTAGAAAACCTCCTTCCATTTTCTATGCATGACATAACATGACAAATCATTGAGAAACATGGTCCTATTTAACTACTGCCACATCATATTTTATAACTCTAGAGCATGAAAAACCATACATCATGGATATTGATATTCTAGATCTAATGTTTCACTAGTAGGTTGAGTTTTGCATCTCAACAAGGGTGCACTATTCGAGGACAACAACTGCAATTCAGACTCTGAAGGAAGTCAACCAGTTGAACGTAGCTCAGAACAATTCAGCGTGTTTAGGTGTGAAAGAGGATTGTTCCTAGCATAATTGTACCCACCTAGACATGTTGGAACAATTTTTTGGTCACACAAGTTGCAAAACGAAAGTTGCACCACTTTGCAACTTTGCACTACTTGCATTTGACAACTTTTTCCCCAAGCAAAAATTCGCCACCATGGGAAAATACCTTCGAGATAGCAAAAACTGAGAGAGGTTATTGTAGAGGGGCCCAACATAATCCCATAGGATCAAACAAGAAGTTTCTAAGTATCATGGTATTTGAGTAACAACATGGTGAAGATTGCAACCATTTTGCACTTTGGACTCTTAAGGGATTATGTCGATTGAACGTAGCTCAGAGTGATTTGGCATGTTTGGGTATGAAAGAGGATTGTGCACAACATAAACATACCCACCTGGATGTGTCAGAACAGTTCGTTTGGTCACATGAGTTGTAGAATGACAGTTGCACCAATTTGCAACTTTGCGCTACTTGCATTTGACAACTTTTCCCCAAACGAAAATTGCCACCATGGAAAAATGCCTCTGAAATAGTAAAAAACTTAGAGAGGTTATTGTAGAAGGGCCCAACAAAATCCCATAGTCTTAGATGAAAAGTTTCTAAGTATCACAGTATCAGAGTAACAACATGCTAAAGTTTGTAGTCATTTTGCATTTTGAACTCTTAAGAGATTATGTCAGTTGAATGTAGCTCAGAGCAATTTAGTGTGATTGTGTGCAAAAGAGGACCATGCCTAGTGTAAAATTAGCCACTCATATATGTTGGAATAGTTCATTTGGTCACACAAGTTGTAGAACAAAAGTTGCACCACTTTCAAACTTTCAACTACTTGCATTTGATAACTTTTTCCTCAAGTGAAGATTTGCCACCATAGGAAAACATCTCAAAGATAGCAAAAATTGAGAGAGGTTATTGTAGAGGGTCCCAATACGATCCCATAGGCTTAGATGAGAATTTTCTAAGCATCAGGATATCTGAGTAACAACATGTTGAAGTTTGCAGCCATTTTGCACTTTAGACTCTTAAGGGATTTTGTCGGTTGAATGTAGCTCAGAATGATTTGGCATGTTTGGGTGCAAAAGAGGACCATGCCTAGCGTAAATGTACCCACCCAGATGCATCAAAATAGTTTGTTTGGTCACACGACTTGTAGAATGAAAGTTGCACCATTTTGATACTTTCAACTATTTACATTTAACAACTTTTTTCCCAAGTGAAAATTTTCCACCATGGGAAAATGCTTCTAAGATAGAAAAAAATAAAGAGATTTTATTGTAGAATGGTGCAATGTGAACCCATAGGCTTAGACGAGAAGTTTCTAAGAATCACGGTGTCTGAGTAACAACTTGTCGAAGATTGCAGCCATTTTTCACTTTGGACTATTAGGGAATTCTGTCGATTGAATGTAGCTCAGAGCGATTAGGCATTTTTGGGTGCAAAAGAGGACCATTCTTAGCATAAAATTTCCCACCCGGATGCATTGGAATAGTTTGATTGGTCACACAAATTGTAGAATGAAAGTTGCACCACTTTCCAACTTTCAACTACTTGCATTTGACAACTTTTTCCCCAAGTGAAAATTTGCCACCATGGGAAAACGCCTTTGGGATAGCAAAAAATAAGAGAGATTATTTTAGAGGGGCACAATATAATCCCATAGGCTCAGACGAGAAGTTTCTATGCATCATGGTATCTGAGTAACAACATGTTGAAGATTGCAACCATTTTTCACTTTGGACTCATAAGGGTTTCTACTAGTTGAATGTAACTCACACTGGCAAAAGAGGACCATTCCTAGCATAAATGTACCCACCCAAATGCATCAGAATAGTTCAATTGGTCACACGAGTTGTAGAACGAAAGTTGCACCACTTTGCAACTTTCAACTACTTGTATTTGACAACTTTTTTCCGAAATGAAAATTTTCCACCATAGGAAAACACCTCCAAGATAGCAAAAAATGAGAGAATTTATTATATAGCCCAGCCCAATGTGAACCCATAGGCTTAGACTAGAAGTTTCTAAGCATATTAAGGTGTTCAAGTAACAACCCGTTGAAGATTGCAACCATTTTGCACTTTGGACTCTTAAGGGATTCTATCGGTTGAATGTAGGTCAAAGCAATTCAGAATGTTTGGGTGTGAAAGAGGACCATGCCTAGCTTAAAAGGTTATATGAAATCAGGTAAATGGTTCCTAATCATTGGAATCATTTGTAAATGGCTGGAAAAAACATGAATAGGCCATAATGGTTGAATGGAATGGTGCAGGAGCACCCTCAGGACAAACTTCCTACAAGAGGAAAAGTTTGAGTTTTTGTCTTCTTTTGTATTATTTCATGTTAATAAGGTAATTTTTGACTAATTTCCATCATTTGGGGTCCTTTTGCAAAGTTTTGTGTCATTTGTGTAAAAGTTACAAAAATTGCTCAATTGTTGTCAATATTGTCAATGACTACTTTTTTTTATTGTAATGTCAACTTTTTGAAAAGTTGTTAGAAGTTGGTTGAGGGTCATTTGGGAGTTGTTTCTTTTTGGTACAAGTATAAATATTCTTTCTATGCATGATCCAAGGGTTGGAGGTGGGTTGGTTGAAGATTTGAATGAAATTTGAATCAATGTGGAGACTATTTCTATGTTTCTTTTCTATTTATTGGTGCTCCATTGCATGGTAAAAATTGGTACGAATTAGTATGGTCCTAAGATTGGTCTTGTTTGATAGAGTGATGAACTAAATTTCATTTTCATTTGGTTTGGTGCTTTTTCATTGATTATTTTGAAAGTTATTTCAAATTTACTAAAACTCACCTAAAACCCTACCTAGGGTTATCTATTTTGGGAAAAATGTCATAACTTTTGTTTCCACCATTAGATCTTTGTAAAAATTTGAGGAAAATTCTATATCTATGTTATCTTCAACCTCAATGAAGTGATTTGATTCATTCGGTTTTTTGTGAAAGTTATTAATTATATTTTGTTGCATTTCACAATGAAAATCAAACCCTCTACTCATTAGAGATCAAGTTGGGTGGATCAAGGCATGATTGGGTCTGGTTTGGAATTGGAGAAGGTGTTGGGAATGTGTGCCAAGGTCCTACAAAATTGTTTCAATGAGTAGTTGATCCATGATAAGAATTTTGTGTCAATTTTATGTGATTGTCCTATTAGGGCTGTACAAGGAAGTTATGACCCTAGGTGCCTAAGAACATGTTTGAAGTGCATTTTTGAAGCAAGGATGAAGAATGGATGTAATGGAAGCCTTGTAGCCCTATTTCAAGAAGTTAGAATCCTTTAAATTTTCATTCCCTTTCATTTATATTGATGGTCCTATGGGAATATTTGATAAGGCCAAGAATATACTATCCTAAGGAGACTGTCAAAAGGTAGTTTGTTGTATCTAGTAGGATTCCAACACACATGAATGAGTTATTGCCCTCTGAGTCACATTTGAAAATTTTGATCATGGCATAGGAAGATCCAATTCAATAATTCCAAGAAGTCCTAAGACAAATCCATGACCTAGCCATTGAATGGTCAACTATGTTTGGAGTCTTAGAAGCCTTTAACCATTTTTTTTGAAACCAAGTAAACCCTACCTCTACATCATGGAAGCATGGTTGTAGTTTTTTTAAAAATTTGGAATGAATTGAAGCAATTTTTTTTTGTGATTTTTGAGTGAAATAAGGAGTGGTTTGGGTTCTTTGTGGTTGGTGAAGGTGTTGGGAATATGTGGAGAGGTCTTGCAAACTTGTACCTTGGGGTTTTGATCATTTTTGAAGGGTTAATACAAGTCATTTTATGATTGTCCCAAGAGGACTATTTTTTTAGTCATAAGCAAGGTGCTAGTGTCCAAGAAAGTTGGTCCTTTGAATGAGTCTTGGTAGTGAATACCTGATGGAAACACCTTTGAAATTTTCTACGAAGGCCTCCAAGTTAGTGGTTGAGGGTTTGAAGCAATCTATTTTTTTTAAGAAAAAATTCTATTGCTTTGAAACTTGGTGCTCTAGAAATTGTTTCTCTGGAACTTTAGCCTCTATAGTAACATTCTTCTTACCCTTAACATACTCAATATAAAAATAATAAGCCTATATCTTGCGGATCCATTTCTATTTCCACTCTTTAAGGGATTTCTTCTCTAATACCATTGAGATATCTCTAGCCAAATTTGTACTATGTTTTCTAAATCTATTGCTCTGGAACATGGCGCTTTGGAGACTATTTGAGGCAATGTTTGTTGATTTGGATTTAGGCCATTAATGTTGCATTTCCTAGTTTTAACAACACAAATCTTGTAATCCCCATGAATTTTTGCATTGTTGAGTCTCCAGAAAAAAGTTGTTATGACCATTCAAGTCCCTTAGACAAGCCTGCCATTATGTTCACACTATCTCTACATTGTGTTGAATCAAGGTCTCCAAGTAGGTTCATTGCTAGGTCTGGTAAAAGTGAATTTAGGAGTAGCTATGAAGAACATGCAAGAATAATTTTCCTTTTGGGTTTGTTTTCATGTCGATTGTCCTTCCTCTACATCAGGAAGGAGTTCTATGATTTATAGAAGAGCAAGAAAATATGCATTTGTACAATAGAAGGAATTGTTTCAGATTTTGTCATAAATCCCCATGCTTTTCCTTCAAGACAACTTTAAATTTAAACCATAAAGCATTACAACAAACTTTAAATTTAATATACACATTTAATTGAGGAATATATTAAGGAATATACACATTTGCATGTATTAATTTCTCATAACTTTTGTATATGAAAATTTACACTAAGTCAATAACAAATATTACAATAGTGATGGAAGAACATCTTGAAAATTCTCCCATTTCTCAATACTTGTAGCAATACATGCAGAGAAATAATCATCCCATTTTCAGCCCAAATCATGAAATATGTTGTATAAGAAGAAACAAAAGGAGCTGCTTCCCAGTTTGTTTTCTCCAATCCACCTTAGGTGGCCTAGTTATTTACATTCCAAAATGCTTCAAAACATGTACATTCCCTGCTCCCTTGGAAACATATGGGTAGTAGCCTCTTTGTGGTTGTGTACTCTCACTAGAATTTGGTCCACAAAAAACCTGCAAAAGCCTAACAATTTTAGACATGGACTCACATAAAAATCATTAAAAAACCAATAATTGAATAATGTGAAACATACACCTTCTGACTAGATCTATTATCACCTTCATGCATGCTATAAGTAGATCAATTTAAGGTCCTATAATGGTGATGTGGCCCATCTTTTGCTACTTTCTCATCTCTCGATGATCTTACGTATAAATTTCAAATATATATAAAAATAATTTACATAAAACATGTACCATATAAGAACCCGAGAAATATACAAAATGGAAAAGAAAGAGAAGATTGAAAACCATAAAATGCACTAGCAATCGAAGTTGTTCTTTTCTTAAGTTGAAAATATTTAATGAAGCCTTTCCCTTTTTTCTCCTTCACTAGTCTTTTATATCTCTTCACTAAAGCAAACATATAATTAATAAGTGGGTTAAAAGACAATCACAAATGCATCAATGAAATTCCTAAATGAATATGACATCAAACACCAATAGAGAATACCAACTTAAAGGTGGTTCATAGAGAGCTGACATATAATTTTTATTTTGAAAAATAATTAACAATAATGCAATTTTGCAAACCCTTCTACAATCAAACTTAAACACTTGACAAAAAGCAGTGATCAATAACATGACTTTAAAAATTCAATGTGGATACTTACAAATCAATATAGGGAACCATTTGAGTCTTCTCTACTCTTTATTGTGCCAAGTATTGCCTCATGGTCAGACTCACGCACTTTCCATAAGTTCTTGTTCATAGTTCTGCCCTTATATTTGATCAAATGAACGTTGGTTGCGATGACAAGGTTCAAGTAGTGAAAAATCTTTTGATGCATGTCGGAGTCCTCAAATAACCAAACTGTAGCATTCTTAACTAGGTACCTTCTAAGCCATGTTCCAGTAACAACCACCGAACTTGTAGGATATTCTATGTTTTCTCTATCTGTAATTGGGGCCTCCAATTTATTTTTGGCCTTGATACATTGACACAGGCAATGATATGTACCCTCTTCACTATCTTCATCTGCAATCATCACATAAACATGCCCTGCATTAATCTGTTCATCTTGTTAGATTTATTTAATGAACATCAAAATAAAACCTAAAAGTAAGATATATTACCTAGTGCTAGTAGGTTTGATACATGATCAAAGTCAACGGATGATTTCATCTCCATGATTTGTAGAGCCATCGGGATCTAATAAGTGTTAAATGGGGTTAAAATTTTTACAGACCAATCGTCAACCCACTCTATTGACTCGCAATCATTCCATGCTTGAAGTGTACATGCAAAACAAAAGCATTCCATCTTTCACATATGGATAGTCCATGTACTTGCATTGGAGCTTCTAAAAGAGTGTAGCTCGCTTGATCCTCTTAGTGTACAAAAATCCTTATATTTTGCAATATTAGTAATATCTGGGTATGTGTAGGAACATGATGGGTGAAAAAGTGAAGATATAATGGGTATGTGGTTGATGAATTTTTTTAACACAAAATTGATGAAATGAAAAGGGTTTTTAAAGGAGATTCTCAGCTTTCTACCAATATAAATTATGCTTTTATTTGAATTTAATAAATAATTATTATTCATTTTCTATTTGAATTATGACTAAAGTCCTAATTGATAGGCTGATTGAAAAAAATCTATAGCTCTTAAATGGTATCACATTTTTTGAATCTGAAACATGCGTCACATTCTATGATTCACATACTATAGGATTAAAAAAATGAATTTCATGAATTTTTGACCAAGTTAAGGTGGTTAGACATACGAGTTTTTGTATTTTTTAAAAGTTGTCATAAAAAAATCATAAGTAATTATTTACTTGGAAAAAATTACAAAAAAATATGCATCACATCGGGACATGAGTCCTCTACTTATATCTAAAATCTTATAAAAAAATATTATCATTTTATTGTGGTTAGGGTGGTCAAACAAACACCTACTTATTTTTTCCCTAAAATTTAAGTACTACTGCATTGAAATTTTAAATTTTCACCAAATAATTTTTTTGAAAATAAACCTAGTAGCTTAGAAACTACATACAATTTGCTATAGATTCTATTCTTACATATTTTTGAAATAATATAGATAACTTATTCAATTTTTATGTCAAGTTGCCTAACTCTAATTTTTCTGAATTTTTCACCACTTAAGGGCCTATTTTTTCCATGATGATCTTGCACATATCCACCTACTAAATGAAAAACTCTATGAACTAAAGAATTACCTTCACTACCTAGACCCATTTCATGATTGCACCAATCGACAATAGATCTTGCATCTATCGACTTTACATTGTCTTTGTACTTTAACTCTTCTCATGCTAAGTCTCTTTTGATACATGCACCTACTCCATCATGCTCCCCCTTTCCATGCCCGACCTATGAGAAGTTCCACATATGGGGAACACCACTAATCTTAAGCATCCTACTCAACCAGTAAAACATTTTGGAGTTCTTTAATTGCGATGTATAGTTATCTGACCATATGATATGTTGACTGAATGATATGCCCCTGCTAGCCAGATCAACATAGAACATATGAAAGCAACCTTGCAAAAACTTTGTAGAATGTGTACGATCATCACTGATGTAAAATTGATACTCCCTCAATACTTTCCTATTATCCTCTGTACTATCATTTACATGAATGAATTCTATATGCACAAATATAGCAACCTGTGTGGAGTTGTAGTACTATGATTGCACCTCGTTATGTGGCTATAGTGTGTAGTTCTCTGCAAAGTCAACAACTGAAATGATTCTATGAAGTGGAAATGTGTCCTTGCATAACTTGAACTGTGAGTCCAACCATCGAGCTCTATGGGTATTCCTTACATACTCATAGACCACCTGAACACAAAAAATTCCCATAAACTGATACACTAGAATCTTATCACTAACCAATTCACACATCTTTGCTTCTTTCCCATCTTTTAGACTATAGGCCACTGTCTTGTATTTTCCAAATTCCACAATTTCGTCTCCAATTGTGTGTGTACTAGCCATGTGTTGGAAAATTGGAAAATGTTGCATGCCACCACAATGATCACATGTGCCATCCAAACATGACTTTTGTAAAAAAATTGACCATCCACTCTTTCACATAAAATGAAAGATAATAATTCCTTTGAGAATTTAGGTGGAGACCTTATGTTACATTCCTACAAAACATTGCCAGTATGCATATCTACACATATACGTTGATAATCATAATGGTTAGAAAATTGAATATGTACTATACAATAACAAGCAGTGCGTTTGTGATTTATTTTGACATAAAAAGGATTTAAAGCATTTCAAAATACCTTTGAAATATTTTAATTTCTGGAAACTTCCGTACAAAATGAGCAAAAAAATGGGTTTGAGTGGTATCCAAATAATGCTTTGGATGTGGCTCACAAATTTTATTACCAATTCTCCTTCTTACAACATCTCTTTCATTGGGAGAGGTCCTTGTGTTATCCTTCCAATAATCTACTATTAAAGATCTCAAGGCTTGAGCAATTCTTTTATCTTTTCGTGGCACTCTACCTAAGAATTCCCATAACTCATTGCTATTTGGATCCTCCACTCTTTCATGCCTTCTTTTGGCTCTCATTAGAGATGATTTACTTATTTTCAATGAATTAATTGTCTTTGTAAGGTTCACTTTTTCCCTTTTTTCACTTCTTAACAGTGTTGTTGTCAACACACGTTGTGTGGAACAACTATCCTTCATTCGTGAGGTAGAACCCACGCTCTCATATGCACTCATCAAGCTCTTTACAATGGAAATTTCACTTGAGTCATTTGAAACTCTTAGCCCAAGAGCCTTCATGGTGGGACTAAATTTGAGTTGCCTCAACATTTGAAAAAATAGTTAGCATCTTCCACCCTCACTTAGCTTCTCAAAAAATAAACTCCATATCCTCTGTGCATATCTTTGACATGAATGTTTTGGAATCTTATTTGGCATCCATTTAAAAACATTCCAGAATCAATATCAATACAAAAATTAGGTTTTCTATGGAAAAATCTAGGAGTTCTCAAATGTAAATTTGTGTCAACATTAGGAATGTCAACAACATCAGGGATAGATCGCGTACCTTAAATCAAAGGTGCAATTGATGACATACCTTGAGATTGACATGTAAACGATGTTGTACCTCCAACTTGAGATGTCATTTGTGGAGTGCCTTCAAATAGATATGTGTTTGCTAATTTACTTTCAAAAAACAATGTCGTTGATGGTGTGTCTTCATCTGTAGATGTGATTTCCGATGTACTTGGAAAACCACATGTTGCTGGTGTGTCTTCAACTGGAGATGTGATTTCCGCTATAATTGGAAAACCACATGTTGTTGCTAGTGTGTCTTCAATTGGAGATTTGCATTCAAATTTATATATGCTTGATGATGTGCCCCCAAATTCGAGATCCATATGTGTGCTTCCATTAATTTTGTTCATTCGTGCCCTTTATTTTTCCAATTGGACATCTCTCTTAGATTGCTCACGAATTTCAGGTTGTATGGGCTACAATTCCTTTGCTTCATGATCTATAATTTTTTATTCTCTTCTCCTTTCATTTTTAAGTGCACGTTATTCTAGTGCTAGATCCTTTGGTCATTTCCTTGGCATGACGTTGAATGCTACATGTTCACAAACACACAGAAAAAAAGTAATTAATGCATTTTATGAAACATATTGATATCGCTGATTACATTGCATTTTATGAAAGAAGGCAACGAGTTATTTGGAATTATAAAATATGTCTATGTTAGAAAAATTTTCATACATATATCTACCTCCATACTGCAAGAAAAGTACTTGTAATGCATTTTTTCAAACATATCCATACCGTTGATTACATTGCATTTTATGAAACAGACCGAGCATTTTATGAAACATATTGATATCACTGATTACATTACATTGCATATCTTTAAAACTCAAAGCATTACTCTACATTGATAACTAGTGTGACTTATCAAGCATTACATATCTTATCAAACATTGTTGTTCCCAACCTAGGGTTTAAAGTGAGCTTCAAAAAACCCATAACTTTTAATGCATTTGGTGAAAATATATGAAACTTGGTACTAATTTTTTGTAGGCCTATATGCATGTGTTGATAAAAGAAGGGTTGATAAATCATCATTTTTTGTGAGTTATTGAGGATAGTTTATTTCTTTTTGTAAGCATTGATCAATGTTAAGAAGGGTTTGCGGGGGAGTATTTGGAGTGTGGACAAGTTCTTAGGAAACTAGAGATTTTTATGCTTATTGTTGTCAAAACCACATTGCGATTGTCAACCAAGCCATGAAGAACATGAATTCAAAGAAGAGTTTGTGATGCTATATATTGGAATTATTCACTATTTATCTGGCAATGAGGTAACTTAGAAAGACAAAAAGCATTTTCAATTGCACAAAATTTTCCCTTTTTTTTTAATTTCTTAGAAAGGTAAATGATATGAATGAATGAAAATTTGCATTAAACCAAATTTTGCAAGTCACTTGAATTTATCTAAGCACATGATGACGGTGATTTTTTTATGGCACAAAAAAATTAATGAAACTTGTGCATTAAAATTATGTGTAACAATGAAGATTAATAAAATCATCAAATGAATGGTCTAAAAATTGTCAAAACATAACAAAAAAACTCAATATAAACATCTACCTAAAATGAAATAGAGTGAATTCAACTAGCCATGCTGGAAATGGACTACCATAAGCAATACAAACAGAATTCATACAAAAATTTGTGCTAAGTTGATGTTGTTTATATAAGTTTAAACATGAATTCATCTAAATTATGTTGTATTTTTCTATTTTTTTTCTTCAAACTCATAAAAGTTAAACTTTTTTATGCAAATCCCATCTAATTCAATGTTTAATTATATGTCCAATTGTTATGATTAATAAAATCATTAAAGCAATTTAGTTTATATTGTCAAAAAAAACAAATATACTAAATATAAACATTTCAATATTACCAAAATGAATATATTACCTGAGATAATGTAATATGATGTAGAAAATTCAAAATGTCTTTTTCTATGTTGTCTAGCATGCAAATTGGTGGTAAAAAGGTGATGGATCAAGCATAGATTGGTACAACAGGGAGTCAACTGCATAAAAAAGATGTTTTTGAGTCAGATAAAGCCCTAAACCAGAAAAATGCATAAGCATGTGGGCCTAAATCATGGGGTCAACCCCTATTTTACCATTTCAAGGTAAAACACATTTGGCACTTGCCAAATTTGGTGAGTGCCAAATGTGTTACTTTGAAATGTTTTCACAATATAGAGAGGAAGAGAGTGAGACGTGAGATAGAGGGAGAGGGGATAGGAGTGGGAGAGATTAGTCTAGGTAGCATGGTAGGGATTGAGACTTGAGAGCGATAGAGACTTGAGAGGGATAGAGAGTTATCCAGTTAGGGTGTGGGGAAAGGCCTAACAATGGGAGATGGGTTGGGAGGGATGAGACCCGAGAGATAAAAAATACCAAAGGGGGAGAGAGAGAGAGAGAGGGAGTGTGGGAGAGCGGGTTGGAGTGAAATAGATTTTGCTAGGTAGGGTGGTAGGCACGTGAGGCTTGACAAAGAGGGAGTGTGAGAGAGGGGATTGGAGTGAGACAAATTAGTCTAGGTAGCATAGGAGGGAGTGATACCTAAGAGAGAGAGAGAGACTTGAGAGGGAGTAAGAGTTATTCAGTTAAGGTGGGGGAAATACCTGAGAGAGGGAGTGGGAGAGAGAGGGAGTGGGAGATAGAGGGATGGGAGACCTAAACCCTCAACCCTAAACCCTTAAACCAAACCCTTAAACCCTCTACCCTCTCTCTCTCTCTAAACCCTACACCCTCTACCCTTAAACCGTAAACCATAATCCATATATCATCTACCCTTAACTCTTAATTCTTGAACACTAAACCCTACACCCTCTACCCTTAAACTATAAACCATAATCCCTATACCCTCTACCCTTAACTCTTGATTCTTGAACCCTAAACCCTACACCCCCTACTCTCTACCCTCAACCCTAAACCCTTAAACCCTTAAACCCTCAACCCTCTACCCTCTACCCTCTCCCCTTAACCATTAAACCCTAAACCCTTAAACCCTCTACCCTTAAACTATAAACCCTAAACCCTATACCCTAAACCCTAAACCCTTAAACCCTCAACCCTTAAACCATTATCCATCAACCCTTAAATTGTAAACCCCCAACCCTTAAACCATAAACCCTCAACTCTCTACCCTAATCCCTAAACCCTAAACCCTTAATCCCTAAACCCTAAACCCTAAACCCTCTACCCTTAACCCTTAAACCATAAACCCTTAAACCATCTACCCTCTACCCTCTACCCTCAACCCTAAAACCCTCAACCCTCTCTCTCTCTACCCTCTACCCTCTACCCTCAACACTCAACCCTCAACCCTCAACCCTCAACCCTCAACCCTTAAACCCTACAACCCTTAAATCCTCAAACCCCCATCTCTCTCTCTCAAACCTCAACCCCCCTCTCTCTCTGCCTCTACCCTCTACCATCTACACTCAACCCTCTACCCTCAACCCTCAACCCTTAAACCCTAACACCCTTAAACCCTCAACTCTCTCTCTCAACCCTACACCTCTACCCTTAAATCATAAACCCTAAACCTAGCAGACCTAGAAACCCCAGTTCCCGAAACTAAACCTTAAACCTCTACCTTCACCATAACTCATCAACCTATCCTATACCCTCAACCTCGTGCCATACCCTATATCTTTAACCTTAAACCCTAAAACCCCAAACCCTTAACCCAAAACTATAAACCATAAGTCATAAACCCTAAAACCTTAAACCCTCTACCCTCTACCCTCTACCCTCAACCCTAAAACCCTCTACCCTCTATCTCTCTCTCTACCCTCTACCCTCTACCCTCTACCCTCTAACCTCAACCCTCAACCCTCTACCCTCAACCCTCAACCCTAAAACCCTAAGACCCTAAAACCCTCAACCACCCCTCTCTCTCTCTACCCTCAACCCTCAACCCTCAACTCTCAACCCTCAACCCTTAAACCCTAAAACCCTCAACCCCCCTCTCTCTCTCAACCCTACACCCTCTACCCTTAAACCATAACTAGTAATCCCTAAACCCTAAACCCTAAATCCTCTACCCTTAACCCTTAAACCCTAAACCTTTAAATCATCTACCCTCTACCCTTAACCCTCTATCACCTACCCTCAACTCTAAAACCGTCAACCCTCTCTCTCTCTACCCTCTACTCCTATCCTCAACCCTCAACCCTCTACCCTTAACCCTCAACCCTTAAAACCTAAAACCCTTAAGCCCTCAATCCCCCCCTCTCTCAATCGTACACCCTCTACCCTTAAACCATAAATTGTAATCCCTAAACCCTAAACCCTCTACCCTCTACCCTATACCCTTAACCCTTAAACTATATACCCTCTACCCTTAACCCTAAAATACTCAACCCCCTCTCTCTCTACCCTCTACCCTCTACCCTCAACCCTCTACCCTTAAACCCTAAAACTCTTAGACCATCAACCCCCCTCTCTCTCTCAACCCTACACCCTCTACCCTTAAAACATAAACCTTAATCCCTAAACTCTAAACCCTAAACCCTAAACCCTAAACCCTCTACCATTAACCCTTAAACTATTTACCCTCCACCCTTAACCCTCTACCCTCTACCCTCTACCCTAAAACCCTCAATCCTCTCTCTCTACCTTCAACCCTTAAACCCTAAAACCCTAAAACTCTCAACACCCCTCTCACTCTCTCTCAACCCTACACCCTCTACCCTTAAATCGTATTTCATAATCCCTAAACCCTAAACCCTCTACCCTTAACCCTTAATCCCTAAATCATAAAACCTCTACCCTCTACCCTCAACCCTAAAAACCTAAAACCCTCAACCCTCAATCCTCTACCCTTAACCCTTAAACCCTAAGCCCTTAAACTCTCTACCCTTAAAATATAAACCCTATA
>VDFB02105785.1:111367421-111569620 GCA_007258455.2 Sequoia sempervirens
GGGAGAAGGGGAGGTTTGAATGAACCTAGGTTCAAGCAACCCCCCCTTGGAGGTTCGCTTGAACCTAGGTTCAACCGAACCCCCTTTCCACAAAGCTTCCCTTTGTTTTTTATTCTAGGAAATGTGAAATATGGTGGGACCCAACATTTAATAGGCTTGCTCGAAGGGGGTTTCAGGAAAACCCCCTTTGGGTTCGAGTGAACCCCCTTTTGGTTCACTCAAATTGAAAGTTCATTTGAATCCCCAAAAACCAAAATTTTCTCCATGGGGGGCCTTTTTGCAATTTTCCTTCCTCACTGGAATTGCAAACTAGTTTTGTGGGTTTACCCGGGTAGGAGGGAGAGACTTGAGAGAGAGAGAGAGGGAAAGGGGGTGGGAGGGAGAGACCCGAGAGAGAGGGAGAGAGAGAGGGAGAGAGAGAGGGAGAGAGAGAGATATATAGTGAGTGAGAGAGAGGGAGTGGGAGAGAGAGAGGGAGTGTGTGAGAGAGAGAGGGAGGGAGGGAGATGCAGTGAGAGAGGGAGAGATAGATGGAGTGAGGAGAGGAGTGGGAGAGAGATGAGAGCTAGTAGAGACAGAGAGGGTAGGAGGGAGAGACTTGAGATAGAGAGATAGAGAGAAAGATAATGACCTAAGAGAGGGAGATGGAGTGAGAGAGATAAAAAGACCAGAGAGGGAGAGAGAGGGGGAAGAGTGAGAAAGGGGGTTGGAGTGATAGATTTATCTAGGTAGGGTGGGAGGGAATGAGACTTGAGAGAGGGGATTAGAGTGAGAGAGTAGTCTAGGTAGTGTGGGAGGGAGTGAGACCTAAGTGAGAGACAAAATTTAGAGGGATAGAGAGTTATCCAGTTAGGGTAACAAGGTAGAGAGTGTATGGAAGGTAAAACCTCAACTATCCATGATCTATGATCATAAACTACACACTCTCAACATTATTAGAGTGGTTGACCAAAGAGAGGGGAAAGTTAAATTTTGTTCAAAGTAGGTCATTTGGTGAGCACCAAATTTGGCACTCACCAAATGACACATCCCATTTGGCACACATCAAATTTTCCACTTTCCAAATGTGATGTGCCATTTAGTGAGCACCAAATTTGGTGCTCACCAAATGACCTACTTTCGATGAGTGAATTGACAGGATTTTCCAAATTTCCTCATATTTTTGTCTGTGCTCCGCATCACGTTTGTACGTCTTTTAATAAAATTTTATAAAAAACCATGATAGTGTTAATCTCTCTTAGCTATCTAAATATATAAAAAAAATTTGTTTTGATTCAGTTAAGGTTTTGATCCATAGCTTCTATTGCAAATGCCTCAATTTTTTGTCAAAAACCAACATGTACTATTTTTAGGATAGATTTTACTCATTCATTGAAACGTGAAACAAATTACATATTTTAAAACTAAAATCCATTCTACACATGATGAAAAAAAAAACAATTTTTGATTAGTTTTCAAAAAATTTAAAGGAGAGCAGGTTCAAATTTCAACTTTTAAGGATGTTTCCACTTTCAAAATTCATAAAATAGTTTATTCATTAAAAAAAATATCTGAAAGAATGAGGATAAACTACATGGTGTTAGCTAATTTCTCACTCTTCATATTTTTAAAATTCTAAAAAAATGTTAATCAAAATGGGGAGATCCCTCAGGGGCTATGCTATTATTTTTTATAAAAATAGAACCAGTGCCCCCCCATTTTTGAGACCCTTAAAATTCATTAATTTCAAAAAGAATTAGTAGCTTAGAAACTAGACTCAGAGAACTTCAACATTTTTTCTTGTTGCATCTTGAAATTTTGAGCGTAACTATCTTCATTTTCTCGTGCAAATTAGATTTTGTTGATTTCAGAAAAAAAAAAGAAAAGAAAAAAAAAGTGGCATCTTAAGAGGCAAAATTGTGTCATAGATCCATGCACTTACCCCAAAATAGATTTAATTTTTTCAAGAAAGGACTAGTATCTTAGAAAATACATTCAAATTTCTACAAATTTTATTCTTACATATTTTTCAAATCATGTTAATAACCTATTCAAAATTTTATGTCAAGTTGCCTAACTCTATTTTTCTAAATTTTCATTGCCACTTAAGAGCATAGTTTGGACCCCCATGATCATGCACTAACCCTGTAGTGGTGGTAGAGGTATATCTACTTGTTCTCCTTGGATCTTTTAGAGTTTGTGGAGTGGAGACAGGATCTTGTGATACATCTACAAAATGCTCAAAAAATGCCAATCACCTTTTTCACATCTAAAATCATTTTTCCTACTTTCTTCTTCACCTTTTCCTCTGCATTCTTTTCTATTTTCTTATTGTTTATCTAATAATAAGTTTCAAACCTCTCAATAGTAGTATCCATGGGTTTTTTGAGAAATATGTCTATATATGTTATCTAACTTGATTCAGAGACCTCATATGGTAGTTTAGGTATCCATGAAGTTATAGGTTCAACTACCTCCATATAAAAATTGTATTTATCAAAAATGAAAGTGATAACATCCTTGTACCTTTCTGCAACTTGAGAGGGTATCTTATCCCTCCTTTTCATTTCACTCTAAAATTACTTGAAGAACCCATTATACATAATATCTCATTGTTTCATATTTGGAAATCTAACCATATGATCTCTAATTTGATGTGCAATAGGAATATATCCTTGTCAAACCACATTCATCAAGCTAGGAAATTCCTTTAAGAAATAAAACATAAGACATATCATTAAGGAACCATACTAGACGTTGTACCTTATTTCCTTTATTTTGTGCATATTTTCCAATAGTTGTCACATAAGCTCATAGAGATCAAATCATTTTCCTTCTTTCACTGTCGGATGTGTTGTATGAATTGTAGTGGCGGTAGAAGAGCCTTCTCTATTTGAGTAGTATATCTTGTATGCAATACATAATTTTGCATAGAACACCCTTAGGTCTAATAATCCATTCACAGTAAGTGACTTTTTATCAAATTTAGCTTCAGTGAGCCTCATAACTTCTTCATTCTCGACAGATTTCAATACAAGCACATGTCTAGAGGAGCACAAACCAATTAGAATTTTGATGATGTCATTTGTGATCATTTAGGGATTATCTAGGTATATGAATCCTTCATGAATCCAATTCAACACAATTCTTATCCATTCATCTTCAAGACTAAAATCTGAAAAAATATTCCATGAATCTAATTTATTTTCTTGCACATTCCTATATTTTGGTTTTAGTAGGAAATATTCACTCAACAAGTAATTACTCCTAAACTCCTCCATATTCAAATGACTATACTCAGTTAGAGGTGAGTCAATGTACATGCAAACATCCTCTGAATGTGACAAATTGATTGAAACACATGAAAATTCTCTATCCTTATCATTGTCCATAAATTTGTACGAGTTCTTAAATTTGGGTCTTGGCTTCTCCACAACATCAATAACCCTTGGCATATCCATGAAAATTCCGTCTGAAACTAGATTTATGCAAGAAAATTGAGAAATACCTAAGAATTCTTTTGTTAGGGTTTGCACACAAAGTCAATATTTTTTTATCTTGCTTATTTCTTCCACACACTTGATATCATTCAAATGAGATAAAAATTGATCATGTATGGGTTAAATATACTTCACATCTAGTACCCCAGTTGGTCAACATTAAATACATTTCATTTTTTGATGCTTAACAACTTTTACTATTCTATGATATTATAGTGGTTCAAGATCATTTCACAAAATTTCACAAATTGAGTATTTTCTCTGGAACCTTGAGAAAATGACATAAGATCACTAGATAAACATATCCTTGCCACCATTAACTAATATGCTTTAAATTTCAGCTTCTCATATTTTGCAGGGGTTTGAAAAACTTGTAATTGCAACTCCCCCTGATTCAATGCTTCCATTTAGTTATAGGATTCTTTTGCACTAGGAAAAGTAGTATGGTTATCCAAGACTTCAATTTCTTCCTTCTTCTTCCATACCTTGGTCATTTCCTTCTTTTGCTCAACAAGAGTAGAAGGTTTTACATTATTTCCCCTACAAAACCTCACAATGTGTCCTGGTTTATTACAATTGTAGCAAATGATAATAGCTTACAAAGCATAATTTATTCTTCTCATATTGGATCTACAATCAATAGCCTTATGACCAAACTTGTTTCATGTGTAGAAATAACAATATAAGGATTGAGAGGTCATAGAATTATTCCTTATCACCTTACTTGTGCATTCATTAGCCTTGTGGCCAAAATTTGTGCATGCATAGCACTGACCATGAAATGATTGAATGTTCATAGAATTGTACCTTGACGGACTAAAGGAGTTTTGACTCATTTTACTTCTACATTCAACTATCTTATGACCAAACTTATTACAAGCATAACGATTAGCATTGAACCTAGTAGGAGCAATTTGTTTGGGAGCAGGATTTTTGGAGTTCTTCTTTTTTCTCCAAACAAGAATGAATCCACCTCCTTTATTTCTCTCATGATTTACCTTTGCAATTTTGATATAGGTGATCCCACAATAGTGGTTTACAGTTTTTGGCCAAACTGGACACTAAAATAATTTTTTCTAACTAAATCTTCACTTTCAGGAACCTATAGCGGCTAAACCGTGAGAAATTTGAAGATGATGAAAACTAGAGTTTGATGAAATTTTGTCTGTAGATTCTAAATTATTTTTTTCAAAAATTTTGGAATCAGATTGCACCTCTTTTTCCATCTCCCTCAAAAACTAGTTTTTTTCAGAAAACAACATTTTTAAGGAGTGACGCTCACCGTATAATGCATAACTTTTTTTACATGAAGGATAAAATTATAATTCTTTCGAATTTAGATTTGTAATTCCAATATCTAGTGCTTCCACTTGGTTAGATAGTGTTTTATTGAATATTTTTTCCTTAATCAAGTTTTAAAGTCAAAACAATTACAATTCAGACATAAGCAGACCATATAACGTGTAACTTTTTTTGTATGTATCAAAATTCAATTAATTTTTTTGTTGGATCAAGGACTTCAATATCTGGTGCACTCATATTTTTCAATTTATTTTTATAATCTTCTATTTTTCCACATGTGTAGAACAAAGAGCTTCATTTTCAATGAAAAACCTATGTTTAATAAAACTAGAAAAACAAATAGATAATAAAACCAAAACATATTAAAATTATAGTCATTGGATAGCTTGTTCTGAAGGCTACCTAATTCAAGTTGGGTTTTTGAATTCTCCTCCATTTTCATCCTCAACCCAAGCTTCGAAGGGAAAAAATTCTAACTTTTTTTGGTGGCAGAGAGTAGGAATTGGGGAAAGGGGGATTTGCTCGAACCAGGGGGGTTCAAATGAACCCCCTTTCAAAAGGGGTTTACAAATTTATGTTTTTTGGCAGGATGCATTCAATGGGTTCACTTGAACTTTGGTTCGAGTGAACCCTCTTTTGGTTCGTTCGAACCAATGAGTTCGTTCGAACCCCAAGAATGAAATTTTTTGGCATGGGGTCATTTTTTACAAGTTTTCCTTCCTCATTCGAATTGTAAACCACTTTTTTGGGTTTACCCATAGTTAAATGAGAAAACATGTAATAGTACTAAAAGTAGATAGATTTTTATGAAGAGTTTTCCTAGTAAAGGAAATTATTTCAGTCAAAGAAGGTAGAATGGAATGGGGATGAAATAAAGTTAATTGAATTGTTTTGAGTAATTGTATTGGTGTTTGGTATAATATTCATTAATGAAATCCTTATTGTGAATGTGGTTAAATCATACAAGTACTTAATTTTTGTAGTTGGGTCAATGGCTCTAGTAAGGTCCTAAGGAATGTAGAGTATGCCAAGGAAATGTAGATGCATTTACACACATATTTCAAAGTTTGGACATGAAATGTAGTTTCTAATTTTCTACTTAGAGCAGGCCTTAGATTTCCATATAAGTTCCAATACAACATTCTTGTTATATAATAAAAGCATTTGCTAGCTTATCATAATAGATATTGCTTAATATTAATTGACAATCCTATGGGTTTGATTAGACCATGACCATTACAATGAAAAAATATCAACCAAATTCATAAATTCATTTGAAACAACTACCTTGTGGTGGTAAATGTCATCATATAAAACTCTCAATGAGAAACTATCAACCAAATTCATAATTTTTTTTATCCCTATTAGGTGATTGGATGTAGCATTGGGTGTGTAGTGGCTTAAACAATTATAAACAATATCTTTCAATTCTCAAGAATTATCAATGTATTTTAGGATACATGGGAAAATGTATAGAATTTCGGGAATAAAATCACCACCAAGTGAAATTATTAGCTCCCATGGGATAGGAAAATCACTCAAGAAAGGCTCTTATAATATAGGATCACAATTATATTTTATAGAAGCACAAGATATGATAACTCAATAGTAATAAGAAATTTAAGAGTTTATTCAATGTCATCAATAAGTATTTCAATAATACAAGTTTGTGCCTCTAATTAAGATAATAATCATGACATTGAATTAATACCAAGAATTATTTTTCATCCAAACAAAATTTCCTATTTATACCTGATACCTATGCTTTACAACAATGATGATCCATTGAGAATGTGTTTACATTACAAGAAGATAAATAATATCACTCATGTAGAAAAGTTATATATTCTTACTATTAATAAATTGAAAGATAATAAAATATATGTAAAACAATCCAAACGTACCTTTAGGGTGAAAGAAATAGAATACTTGAGACATCATGTGTCACTTAAAGGTGTTAAGATGGATCCTAAGAAAAGAGGATATTTGGTTCTAACAAGATACTATAGGATATTTGTTCATAGCTATCATCCTATAAAGAAACATATTTTTTGGGAAGCTATTAAAGTGAATGCCAAATTTTTTTTGGTAGAATGTTTGATATTCCAACAAAATAAAAGGTAAACAAGGACTTCGGGCCTTTTACAATTATTAGGCATTCCAAAGCAACACTAGGTCAAAATATTAGTGGACTTCATTATGGGGTTGTTGAAGTTAAATAATATTGATGTAATCTTGCTTGTTGTGGAGAGACTCATTAAGAATTCATATTATTTGTGGAATATCTCATCGATTTCTAACTAATACAATATAGAAATTATTCATACATAATTTGTACAAAAACTTCATGGAATTTCAAAATCATATTACAAAATAGAGCCACCTCAAAATTCCTAATCAAGTGGAAGGATTTTCTAATTGAAGATGGAACATGGAATACTGAACGTTTCATACAAAATATTTTTGAGTTTCTAAGAATTAAGTGAATGTATTTTTCTGAAGGTGAAGGGAATGTTATTATCCTAATATGATATATTACTAAGTATATATTATATATTCGTAAGTATAATAAGGATAATCACTTGTGGTATGCTTAACCCTAAGTACATGATAGTTAATACGTGCTAATCCCTCTTAATTACTTGATGAATGGGTAAATCCCTACATAGTTAAGCCTATAAATAAGGAAGAAAAACTCTCCCATATCATCATATCATCCAATATTGAGTTCATATATTATTATCTAATTATTGGAGAGAACCCCCTTGAACTAGTTTGCTATATTTTTTATTTTTACAATTTTTTTCAAGAAATGTCCCAACAGATTTATGGCCTTCCATATTTGTATGAAACTTAATGGACTTGATCATTTAATTTTTTTAAAATTAAAATAATCAAAAGAAATTATATGATCAAAATTAATATTGTCCCCTTCTCATAGTTAAAATCCATAAACCAACATTATCTTTGTGCTAGTAGACCCAAAGGTACTTTATGGTATGGTAGATTAGAAGAATTTGATAGGAGGACCCTTATATTTCATTCCACCTAGATTTTTATGCAATGATGTAGGGACTTTTGGGAGTCATAACTTTTGACTCGAGCATCCATTTGAGTTGAAATTCTACATGGAGGAGTATCTTGAAGAGTCAATTCCAACCCTGATTAAATATTTTTCAATTAGAGCATGTCTCAACACTTTCTCAGGGTCATTTTGAACCATCTAAGTCCCCAAAATGATATTTTCATATTATTCAGGATTTTTCAAATTTGGGTTTCTTGGATTTTTTGAGAATTTTCATGTATTTAGAATTTTTTATTTTTCAATTAGTCTTCATTCAATTATATACAAATAAGTGGAAATTTTGACAAACAAACAAGAAAGTGTATAATAGTACTAAAACTAGATAGATTTTTAGTATGGTTTTTAGTAGTTAAGGAAATTGTTTAAGTTGGAGAAGATAGAATGCAATGAGGATGAAACATTGTTAATTGATTTTTTTGACTAGTTGTATTGTTGTTTGGAACATATATTTATTAATGAAATCCTTACTATGAATGTGGTTACTGTTGGAATTATGCCTCAATCAATACAGGCTGAAACCTCCATTGGAGCAAAGTTGGTATGACATCTTTATTGTCTGGCCGACTAGCAGTTTGCAACATCATGTTTTGTACAGGTCATTGTGACCTAGCTTCTGTCTTGTCAAATTTTTTCACTATGGAGTCTATCGCTGTGGCATAGAGTAGTCGGTGTGACCTCTTAATGCTCGTAGAGATATTTGGCCACCAGGCCATTCAATCGTAAATTGGGGAGACTCATGATGACCACAGGCTTCGGGATAACCTATGTCAGTTCGGTGAGAAGTCCTAGCGAATAGTTAAAGTCTCATTGACGGGAATGCACTTGGGTTCATCAGAGTAACAATGGTTGTTTCATTATGATGTCTCGACGATGTGCAAATGTCTCACCAACGAAAGTTCAAGTGTTGGTCATTGGAGTAACACAAAGGATCTCGGGGAGAGTTCTTAGCAATTGGAGGATGTCTTGCCGATAGCCTTTGGCTATCGGGGAAACACAAAGGGTTTCGAAGAGAAATCTTGGCAATAATGTTAAGTCTTGCCGACTATCCTATGGTGCTCGGTATGACTTAAGTCTTCAAAGTAATTTTGATGACTCGGTATATGGTCTTAGCGAAAGATGATTGTCTGACCGATAAGAACACTAGTATTGGTATAAAATATGGAACTTGGTATGATCTCCTAGTGACATAAGAATGCTTTAGCGATAGTCTCCTGAGCTCAGTGTAACACAAGGAGGCTCATTGGGATGTCTCAGTGAAAGCGATATGTCTTGGCGATAGGGAAAAAGCTAAGCGATAGTATTCTAAACTCGTTAAAACATCTTGGCGATAACGATATCTTTTGGCGACGTTGATATGAAGGTTATGTGGCATCAGTGAGACATTGTTACTGTCTCACCGAGATGCCAATACAGTACGAACTATGTTGACAGTTTGACCATCCTATGTGGAGTCTCGTGGACCAATAGGAGAAGCCGAATCTGAACAGTTAGAATGTAGTTCATTGTGACGGTTCTGTGAGGAAGCTCGACGAACATGGAACAATAAGGATATACTCTATGTTTGTTGATTGTGATCGGTTGGTTGGTTCGAAGGTTGATTCGACAGATTGTTGTATGATCAATAAATAATTTTTGTTCTGTGTAGACTGTAAGTTGAAGGTTCCTATACAAAGAATGTTCATGGTGAATGTTGCTATAAACAGACACCAGAAAGATAAGTCTGTCATTTGTATGTAATCTCCATTACTGTAATACAAAGTGATTTCTCCTTGTGTGGAGGGTTTTTCTCCTGTAAGGGTTTTCCCACGTATATCTGGTGTTCATGTGTGTTTGTCAAATACTCTGTTTCTGTTATCTATTTCATAAGTGCATCTTAGTTGAATTGTGATTGTAAAATTTAAAAGTATATATGCATTCTTTCCTAAGGTATTGATGTTAGGAGAATTGTTTCTGCATCTAATTTTCCTTACATGTGGTATTAGAGATTGGCCAATTGTGTTATCCTTGTGGGGACGTTGGGTTTTTTGAGTTAATTCTGTTTAGTGGGAGTCTTGTAGAGTTTGTTCTTTCTAATTACATGTTGAGATGGCTAGCATGTCTAAAAAGTTTGAAATAGAGAAGTTCAACGGTAGTACTTTGAGTTGTGGAAACTCAAGATGGAGGATCTCTTAGTGGACTGTGATCTGTGGCTTGCAGTGTCTGGAACTAAACCTACAGGCATGAAGTAAGAGGATTGGGACCTTGCAGATAGGAAGTCTAAGGGACTAATAAGGCTCTGTTTGGCAGACTCAGTTCTTTTGAATGTATATGAGGAGAAGACTGCCTCTTCTTTGTGGAAGAGACTGGCATCTATTTATCAGGGGAAATCTTTGGTGAATAAACTGCTCTTGAAGAAGAAGTTGTATTCTTTGAGAATGCAGGAAGGAGGGTCTGTAGCTGATCATTTGATCACATTTAATATGCTGATTGCTCAATTGACATCTGTTGGTGTGAAAACTGAAGAAGAGGATCATTGTATTCTTCTATTATGTTCTTTTCCAGACTCATGGGATCATCTGGTGATGGCTATTGGGAGTATAAAATGTAGTTTCAAGATGGAAGATGTTGTTGGTTCTTTGCTATCAGAAGAGATGAGAAGGAAGCTCTTGTTGTTAGAGGAAGACCGAAAGAGAAAGACAAGAAGAAGGACAAGAAGTCCAAATCAAAATTAGAGGGGAGATCAAAGTCTCCTAGCAAGAAGTCCAAGGTGAAGTGCTGAAACTGTGGGCAACCTAGTCATGTCTGAAAGGATTATAAAGAGGAGAAAAAGAAGAAGAAGGGCTCTTCCGATAATGGTTCTTCCCATAGTGATGGTGACGCCTTCATTGTAGCCTTGGCTACTAAGGCATCAAATGATGTCTGACTGATTGATTCTGGAGTATCTTTCCACATGACATCTCATAGAGAATGGTTCATGAAGTATGAAGAATACAATGGTGGAAAGGTGTACTTGGCAAGTGATTCAACTTTAGAGATTGTTGGCTGTGGAAGAGTCAGAATACAATTCCCTGATGGCAGAGTGAAGGGAATCAATATAATGTAATGCATATACCAGGTCTGGCTTGAAACTTACTTTCAGTAAGTATGCTGAATGATATTGGAGTATAAGTCATGTTCTCTAGAAATAGTTGCAAGATGACTAGAGGTTCAATGGTGGTGGCTAGAGGTGCTCAAATTGGTACCCTATACAAGTTGGATGCACAGGCTGTTCAATGTAACAGTGTCTCTAGAAAGTCATTGGAAGCTGCTCATAGAGGTAAAGAGGGAAATATCCCTAATTATGTAAACTCTATGGAAGTAAAACTTCCAGCAAAGAAGACTATGCTTTGGCATCATAGGCTAGGCCACATAGGAGAAAAATGTTTAAAAACCTTAAAAAATAAAAACCTGGTTAAGGGGCTTGAAGATTGTAATCTTGAATTTGAATTCTGTGAACACTATATATATGGAAAGCAGCACCGTATTTCATTTTATTCCAATCCTCATAAATCTTCTAGTTTGCTAGATTATATTCATTTGGATGTTTTTGGTCTAGTGGATATTCCTTCTTTGTCTATGTCAAGATACTACGTGTCGCTCATTGATGATTATTCAAGAAGAGCATTTGTATATTTTCTGAAAAGTAAATCAGAAGTATTCAGTCAGTTTAAAGAATTTAAAAATCTTGTTGAAAATCAGACTGGTAGAAAAATAAAATGCTTAAGGATTGATAATGGCGGTGAATTCTATTATGATGAATTTGAAAGATACTGTAAAGACCATGGAATTAAAAGATATAAGACTACACCTTATACTTCACAGTAGAATGGAGTTGCAGAAAGGTTCAATAGGAAAGTGATGGAGAGAGCACGAAGTATGCTCAGTAGTGCTGGCTTGGAGGAGAAGTTCTGGGCTGAGGTTGTATCTACTGCATGTTATCTAATTAATCGTTCTCCAAATTCTACTCTTGTTGAGAAAACACCTTTGGAAGCGTGGTATGGTAAGAAGCCCTCTCTTAGACATGTTCGTGTTTTTGGCTATGAGGCATATGTTCATGTGTCGGATGTGAAAAGATCTAAATTGGAGAACAAGGCTATCAAATGTATTTTTATTGGCTATAGTGTTGCCATAAAAGGATACAAGCTTTGGAATCTTGATATAGAGAAGGTTGTATACAGCAGAAGTGTAATCTTTTGTGAGCTGAAACCTTCCATTTTGGATCTACAGTCAGAGACAAAGTTAGAAAATAATAAGGATGTAGCATTAATTCCTCCTACACCAGAGAAAGAGGAATTGAGAATTCAAAATGTACCTGAAACTGAGGAGAGCTCAAGCAGTTCTGAAAGTTCTGAAGAAGAACCTCAGTCTCATCCTGTGAGGAGGTCAACCCGTGAAAGAAAACAACCACATAGGTATGGGTTCTCTTGATTGATTCTACTTGTGCCTATGCTTTAATTTCTAGTACTGATGAGCCTAGGACTGTGAAAGAGGCATTTAGAATGTCTGATTCAAACTCTTGGTTGGAAGCCATGAATGAAGAGATGGTGTCATTAGAAAAGAATGAAACCTGGAGTCTAGTGCCCTTGCCTAAAGGAAGAAAGGCTATTGGCTACAAATGGGTATTTAAGAAGAAAATTGTTTTGGATGGCAGTGTAGAAAAGTACAAGGCAAGATTGGTTGCAAAGGGTTACTCCCAAGTAGAGGGAATTGATTATGGGGAAATATTTTCTCCTGTAGCAAAGCTGACATCTATCAGATTTCTTTTGTCACTTGCAGCAACGTATGACTTAGAGGTCGAACAGATGGATGTGAAGACAACTTTTCTTCATGGTGATCTTAAAGAACAAATCTATATGTCCCAACCTAAGCACTTTGTTGCAAAAGGTAAAGAAAAACTGGTATGCAAATTAAAGAAGTCTCTGTATGGGTTAAAGTAGTCACCTAGAATGTGGTACCAGAAATTTGATACTTTTGTATTGTCTTTGAGATTTATGAGATCAAAATTTGATCACTGTGTATATTATAAAGTTGAAAGTGATCAAGTACTTGTTATTGCTCTCTATATTGATGATATGTTGTTCATAGGCAATAGTAAGCTAATGATTTATGATCTTAAGTCTCAGTTGTCTGCTAAGTTCAAAATGAAAGATCTTGGTGCAACAAGGTATATTTTGGGGATGGAGATAACCATGGACAAGAAGAATAGAAAACTATGGCTCAATCAAAGTAAGTATATTAGAACTGTTCTTGAGATATTTTGTATGAATGATTGCAAACAGCTAGTGGTTCCAGTCATGCAAGGAACGAAGCTATCTGTTGAGGACTGTCCAAAATCTCCTACTGAGATGGAGGACATGACCAGTGTACCCTATGCTAACTGTGCAGTTGGCAGTCTCATGTATGCAATGGTTTGTACAAGGCCAGACATTGCCCAAACAGTGAGAGTTCTTAGTCGATTTATGGCTAATCCAGGAAGAACGCATTGGGATGCTGTGAAGAGAGTATTTAGATATTTGAAGGGAACTTAAAAATTTTCTTTGTGTTACCATGGGAACTTGGTTGAATCACAGAGGACTCTCAGCATTCGTGGATATGTAGATTCTGATTGGGCAGGGGACATTGACAGTAGGAGGTCCACCAGTGGATACATTTTCATATTGAATAGTGGTGCAATGAGTTGGATGAGTAAGCAGCAGGCTGTAGTCGCTTTGTCCACTACGGAGGTTGAATACATGGTAGCTACTCATGCTTGTAAGGAAGTAGTTTGGTTGAAACATTTGTGTTCTAACATTGGTTTTGATACAGGGGAAATAATGATTTTCTGTGACAGTCAGTGTAATTTTTCTAGAAAAAAATCCTACTTTCCATGCCAGGACGAAGCATATTGATGTACAGTACCACTTTGTACAAGATATGGTGGAGGATGGAAAGGTCAGCTTGGAAAAGGTTGATACTCTGGAGATTGTTGCAAATTCATTGACGAAGCTAGTGAGGACAAACAAGTTCAGGTGGTGTGCCAGTTCAATGGGCCTTAGTGTCCATGATTTTCAGTAAGTTATGTTGTGCTCTGGAGGTTCTTGTATGATCTTCATCAAGTGGGAGATTGTTGGAATTATACCTCAATCAATACAAGTTGAAACCTCCATTGGAGCAAAGTCGGTATGTATTGGGATTATGGATGCACAGTCCTTGAAGCTGCAGTCTTCGATGTAGGACCTTTTAAGCCAAGAAAGATAATCAACCACCCCGAAAGTGTTGCAACTAGGCATGCACAATGGAGATTCTATTAATATGATATATTGGATTGATATCAGGATATATTGATATTGTTACAAATGTACAAGATGCCTTGAATATATAGGCATGAGCTAAACCCTAATATGCATGAGATGTTGCCATGTGTCTTGATCTAACAACATGTGACAACATGTGAACCCTAATGGTGATGATCATTAAATGAGGGGATAAGTTCTAGAAGGAAAACTCATCTTCTAGAAGGAATCTTATCTCCTACAAATAAGGAAGGGAATATTATCCCATTTATTAAATGATTTATCTAATAATGCAACCTAGGACTTAACTAATTAATGCAAGACCTAAGTTAACTTATGCTAGTGTAATAATTAATTAATTACACCAACACCCCCCCATAAGTGCAACTTAGGGAGGAAAATGCAATGATTATGCAGAGATGATGATGGGTCCCGGCTACGAGGCCATGTTAGGTACTCATGTACATGAAGATGCAAAAAAATCTCCCACAACCGGAGAAAAGGGGAAAACCCAATGGGAAGAAAACCCCTCTCCAAAAAGGAGATGAAAATGCAGAAATGTGAGATAGGATGGGAAGGATGGAGGACTACCAAATACCCCCCAAGTACACCATCCGTCACATGGATACAATACAATCAATGCTCCCCCATAGGAGAGAAAGAGAGAGACAAAAATAGCCCTCCAGAAGATGAGATCACCTGCAAGAAAGGGAAGTGTCTGAAGACAAAACAAGATCAAATGCTGACAAACAACTTGTCTCCCTTTTGGAAGAAACAAAACCAACTGCAAGTGGAAAGATGCTTCCCATTCTAGATAGGAATTGAAGGAAGGAAAGATGAAAAAGGATGATGATGTCTCTGAACTTTGCTCAAGTGTCTCCTTACCTGATGATGAAAATGTCATAGTCCCAAACAATGAAGAGGGTGACAAACTAGGATGATGCAGAAACTGATGCTGAACAATATCCAAAGACAAAGATATGATGGCGACTTGATTGCCCCCCTGAATGAAGTGTCCTCAAAACCACTGAAAGAAGTCTGAAGCAACGAAGGTGTCCAAGCCACAAATCTCCTGCTAGAAAGAAGCAAATCCAATGGTGAATGCTGAAGAAACCTCAAGTCCGGAATGGAATGACAAGGAAGAAGTCTCGGATATGAAATCTCTGAAGAGAAACTCAATGCCTCTAATGTAGTCTTAGAATTCCCAATCAAGGTCGAGACAAAGGAATGAGGAGACTCAAAACAACTCTCCAAAGTATGATCTGAATAGAGGAGTGATATCCCCTCAAGAATGTCCTCCAAACCTGTAGAAGTGGCCAAGGCAATGATACCTGAAATGAAGCCATCATGTGAGGTCAAGTCTGAAAAACTGAATGTGTCCTGATCGATGATGATAGTGGAAGCCTCAATCAATGATTCTGGACAAGGAATCACTGAATGTGAAGGGATACCAACTGTCTCTGATGAAGAAGAAGCACTGAAAGGTACCTTGTCAACCTCTTCGAAAAGATCAAGGCAATCAACTTCTTGCATAACAATATCATCATAGGGATCTTGATTTGAAGCAAGACATTTTGAATCATGACCATTGGGGAATGGCGGAGAATATGAATCTCCGTAGATCTCCCAAAGCTTAGTCTAAAGAATGTGAGGACAATCACAATGATCAATAGCATTCAAAACATCAAAATCAACTTGCATAGAAATGATCTCCAAAATAGTATATCTGCTGCAACTCCAAGCAAGTTCATGAATACCTTCACTTGGATGAGGAACAATACCAAATATATGTGGCAACAAATCAAGTGATCGAAGATGGTGGCAGATCCCATCCCGCCATTGCAAATAGTTACCCTTGTGCAACATAACCAGAGAAGGAGAGAAATATGCAAGCCCCATAATGAAATTTCTTCACAAGAATACAAAGACACTAACCTTCAACAGCAAATAAAGACTCCCAAATATGATGTACAACTGAAGTGATGCAACCTGGATCAAAAAATCTTGTCCCAAGCTTCAGAATAACCAGGATATTGATCAAATGCACCAAACTGAAAAAATCACATGCAAGAGTACCTGGAGCTGAAACTGATCAAGGGGCTGGATTAATAAAAAAAATCTCTGAATCACCTTCCTGATGCCGCTGGAATCACTGAAATCCGACAATCTGATGAGAAGGTATGAGCCTTTATGTCCAAATTAGGGTTTTGAATTCAATTGGATGTAGAGTATTCTACGAGCAAAATTTCACAGAATAGATCTCACCACTGGAAAGTACGTGAAATTCCCTTTCCGACGATATATCGTTTGCAAAAATTTGATACCCTGGGTGAAAGTTATGATCAAATGAAAAAAATGCCTATAGGAGGCACTTCGCAGGCTAAATTGGTGCAAAAAATAAGCACCCCGGGCGCTGGCTCCTGGTCGGTGATATGACCAGCGCTAATATAATGGAAAAAAAAAAAGCGCCGCTGGGCGAAGCGGCGGTGGAGTGGCTATTGGGCGGCGGCCGGGGCGGCGCCGCTAGATGGAGTGGAGCCCTCGGTCGGCAATGTGACTGTGCCTTGGCAGATGGGGCTAAAACCTCCGGCAGTCGGCGGTTGTTAGCGATGAGCAATGATGCTCGGCGGTAAGTCTGCATCCGGCTGGAGTCTTCACCATTCGTTGGGGTAACAACGGTTGGCGGTGAGCTCGACCGGGAAACAAGCTCGGTGGTCAACAATGGGCGGTAGACAGAATGGACGCCGGCGGAATGAACACCGATGGTGAAGACCTTGGCTGATGGGAAAAAATGGTTGTCGGCGAAAAAAAAATGGCCGGTGCGAGCTAGCCGGGTCCACTGTGATGTGACCGACCGACCACCAAAAAAAGATTTCTGCAGACTTAGAATAAAGAGGCCGACAACATATATATTGATTTTTTATATTGCCAACGGCAATAAAAAATCAAAAAATAAAATATATATGCCGAAAAAAAAGCAATAATCCCGCAGAAAAAGAAATGCCAATGGGAGTAAAAAAAAATGTTGATGATTGTTAAAAAAAATGAAACCCCTTATATGCTGACGCAGAAATAAAATATATGGTCGCCCAAAATAGTTTTCTGAAAACTATAGAAAAATGATTTTTTGCCAAATAAAAAAAGATATTAGCTCGATTTTCCTGAAACAAAAAGTGGCCTGCTGCTAAATTTTTTTTTGCCTTAGAGGACAACTGACCGGGATGATTTTTTGCTGCAAATTGTACGGATAGTATGATTGATTTTGCAAACCCTAAAAAAATACCTCTGATGCTCCCAGGTTGATGTATCCGATTTTGATGAATGGGCAGGTGATCCTAGGGTTTCGAGGCCTTCTGAAGACAATGACGAGCTCGGATTTGACTCAATTTGCTTCAGAAATCAGCTTGGTCCCCAGGTGGAAACAAGTAGCCTTCAATGGAAACCTTCAAGCCTGTGGAGAATCTCGCACACCAACTTTCTTGATCGAGGGTTGACGTTTCACTGGACAAGCTCTAATACCATGTTGGGATTATGGATGCACAGTCCTTGAAGCTGCAGTCTTCGATGTAGGACCTTTTAAGCCAGGAAAGATAATCAACCACCCAGAAAGTGTTGCAACTAGGCATGCATAATGGAGATTCTATTAATATGATATATTGGATTGATATCAGGATATATTGATATTGTTACAAATGTACAAGATGCCTTGAATATATAGGCATGAGCTAAACCCTAATATGCTTGAGATGTTGCCATATTTCTTGATCTAACAACATGTGACAACGTGTGAACCCTAATGGTGATGATCATTAAATGAGGGGATAAGTTCTAGAAGGACAACTCATCTTCTAGAAGGAATCTTATCTCCTACAAATAAGGAAGGGAATATTATCCCATTTATTAAATGATTTATCTAATAATGCAACCTAGGACTTAACTAATTAAATGCAAGACCTAAGTTAACTTATACTAGTGTAATAATTAATTAATTACACCAACAGTATGACATCTTTATTGTCTAGCCGACTAGCAGTTTGGAACATCATGTTTTGTATAGGTCATTGTGACCTAGCTTCTGTCTTGCTGAATGTTTTCACTATGGAGTCTATCGCTGTGAAATAGAGCAGTCGGTGTGACCTCTTACCGCTCATAGAGATATTTGGCTAACAGGCCATTCAATCATAAATTGGGGAGACTCATGACGACCACGGGCTTCGGGATAACCTATGTCAGCTCGGTGAGAAGTCCCAGTGAATAGTTAAAGTCTCACCGATGAGAATGCACTTGGGTTCATCAGAGTAACAATGGTTGTTTCGTTATGATGTCTCAACGATGTGCAAATGTCTCACCGATGGAAGTTCAAGTGTTGGTCATTGGAGTAACACAAAGGATCTTGGGGAGAGTTTATAGCGACTGCAGGATGTCTTGCCGATAGCCTTTGGCTATCGGGGAAACATAAAGGGTTTCAAAGAGACGTCTTGGCGATAATGTTAAGTCTTTCCGACTATCCTGTGGTGGTCGGTATGACTTAAGTCTTCAGAGTAACTTTGATGACTCGGTATATTGTCTTAGTGAAAGATGATTGTCTGACCGATAAGAACACTAGTATCGGTATAACATATGGAACTTGTTATGATCTCCTGGTGACATAAGAATGCTTTAGCGATAGTCTCCTGAGCTCGATGTAACACAAGAAGGCTCATTGGGACGTCTCAGCGAAAGCGATATGTCTTGGTGACAGGGCGAAAGCTAAGCGATAGTCTTCTAAACTCATTGAAACATCTTGGGAATAACGATATCTCTTAGCGACGTCGATATGAAGGTTATGTGGCATCGGCGAGACACTGTTAGTGTCTCACCGAGATGCCAATACAGTGTGAACTTTGTTGATAGTTTGACCGTCCTATGTGGAGTCTCGTGGACCAATAGGAGAAGCCAAATCTGAACAGTTAGAAGGTAGTTCGTTGTGACGGTTCTGTGAGGAAGCTCGATGGACATGGAACAATAGGGATGTACTCTGTGTTTGCTGATTGTGATCGGTTGGTTGGTTCGAAGGTTGATTCGACAGATTGTTGTATGATCAGTAAATGATTTCTGTTCTGTGTAGACTGTAAGTTGAAGGTTCCTGTACAAAGAATTTTCATGGTGAATGCTGCTATAAACAAACATCAAAAAGATAAGTCTATCATTTGTATGTAATCTCCATTACTCTAATACAAAGTGATTTCTCTTGGTGTGGTGGGTTTTTCTCCCGTAAGGATTTTCCCACGTATATTTGGTGTTCATGTGTGTTTGTCAAATACTCTGTTTCTGTTATCTATTTCATAAGTGCATCTTAGTTGAATTGTAATTGTAAAATTTAAAAGTATATCTGCATTCTTTCCTGAGGTATTGACGTTAGGAGAATTGTTTCCGCATCTAATTTTCCTTATAGTTACATCATGCAAGTACTTTATTTTTGTAGTTGGGTCAATGGCTCTAATAAGGTCCTAGAGAATGGAGAGCATGCTAGGGAAATGTAGATGCATTTACATGCATATTTCGAAGTCTCCATGAAATATAGTTTCTAATTTTCTACTTAGACCAAGCCTTATATTTCCATATAAGGCCCACCTCAACATTCTTGTTATATGACAAAAGTAATTCTAGCTTATCATAATAGATATTGCTTAATAGTAACTAAAAAATCCCATGGGTGTGATTAGACCATGACCATTACAATGATAGATTGGTAGTAGTAGACAATGGAAATGGAGGATTTTAAACATTAAATTACTAGAAAAACTATATATACAATTCTAATAGGATAATGAGAGAATTAAACTAGGATTTAAGAAGATTTTGTTTTCATTATTGTTCATATCATTTCCAACAAAAAATTAATAAAATATTTAAATGTTACTAGAATTACAAGTTAGGTTTACCACCTTTATGTGTCTAAATAATAAATAAAGATTAAAAAATATTAAAATAAGAATTACTTTCTTTTAGGTAGAATTATATTACAAATATAAGAGAATTTGATTTTATTAAAGCAAACAAACTATTTGGCATCTAAAACATATGCATACATACACACATATATGTGACAAGATGAACAATAAAATGTATGGAAATATTTCTATTGCAATACAAAATATTGCCATTAAAATATTTGGAATACTTAAAAATTATTTATAAATGGAAACTTGAAAATTTATCACCTAGAAAAATAAGTATGAAAAAAAGTCGAGTGAATGAAAATATAGAAAGAAAGAGATAAAAAATAAGAGTAGTGGGTCTCATATTTTAGTCTAACTAGGACACTCAAAATTGACATTTTCAATAATCAAGAAGTAATGTGAAGGTGATTGTTAACAACTAAAATGTTAGGTAAATATCATTTTCTTGTTAAATAAAAATTTGATTATTAATAATTTACAATTGACTTAATTTTATATCGATTTTTTTTACATAGACTATTTAATAATAAAATTAAAATTAATTTTAAACTTCATCCACATTAAAAATTATATATAACTATTATATTTTATTCATCTAAATTTACCTTTAATCATTAAATTAAATGATATTTAAAAATAAATAGAATACTATATTTTTTATATATTTTCATAAATATTATACTATTATACAAACAAAATTCTGTCTTCAAAAAATAAAAATTTAAAAATATTTTAATATCATGGGTGACTGAATACACATAGCCCATTTTGTTTTTGTAGGTCGATCCAATCTATCGCTTTTTCATTGCATTCATTTTACGTATCATATACTCACAGATGGAACAATGTCTACCCAACCATCAAACTGCACATTTGACTGTATTTATTAATTAATTGAAAATACAAAATATATTGAATTCTTATTTTTAATAAATTAATAAACACAGTCAAATGACTGCATAGACCACGGCCACTGGATGGTGCCAATTCCTGTTTGGAAGGTCGATTTCTTTTAAATAAATTTAAATTTTGGCAACGACGTCACCGAAATAAAAATCTATCCAATATCCTATGGTCAACAAGCCTGGGCAATGGATCCTCTGGTCAACTAGCGCGCACAAAAGACGTATTTGTCCTCTTTCCAGTGCTTCCATTAAAATCTCAGAAGGAAATCTCTACTAAATGAGACTCTCCATTATCGTCCCTCTCTAGAGTTGGAAGTCGAGGCAGAAGATACTCCTCTACTTGGATATGCATTACTGCTCCCTTCACTCATCTCATATGAACCTAAACTGGGCAGAGACGCTTCCCCATCAATCATCTGCAATACCTGTCTGATGGTAGGTCTCGCCTCTGGCTGAGCATTGGAGCACATCAGTCCTAATTTGAGCACTTTCTCCATCTCATTTTCAACAAATTCACCACCAAGATTGGGATCTGCTGCATCGGTGAGCCTGCCTTTCGCATAGAGCTCTCTCACCCAGTCCACCATTACTATCTGGGAAGCATCGAGAGAAGAATCCACAGGCCACCTCCCGCAGGCAACTTCCAATAATAAAATACCAAAGCTGAAGACATCTGCGCTGGGAGTGGCCATTCCTGTGTGTAGGAGTTCCGGTGCGATGTACCCAAGCGTACCTATCACACTAGTACTTTCTGGGTTTTTTGTATGATCATACAGACGAGCCAGGCCGAAGTCCCCCAGCTTTGCATGAAGTTCGGAATCCAACAAAACATTGCTGGATTTGATGTCTCTGTGCACTACCCTTTTTTCCCACCCTTCGTGAAGATACAGCAATCCTGTGGCCACGTCCCTCAGAATTCTGTACCTGTGAGCCCATGCCAGCACGCTCTTCGTCTTCTCAAATAACATCTTGTCCAGGCTTCCATTTGACATGTAGTCGTACACTATAAATAACTTTGCTCTCCTCCTGCAATAGCCTCTGATTTGTACAAGATTCCGGTGCTGTAAACGCCCCAGACTTGAAATCTCTGCTATGAATTCCTTCAGGCCTTCAGTGGTCTCTCTACAGATGGATTTTACAGCAACTTCCTGGCCATTAGTAGGGAGCACTCCTTTGTACACCTGTCCGAAACCTCCACTGCCCAGAACTTGATCGTCTCGGAAGCCCTTGGTTGCAATATGTAATTCTTTGTAGTCAAAACTATGAGGCCAATACTCCATCTCCCATTCTTCTCTAACGTCTCTGTACTTGTTTCTCTTCCACCAAAAAACTGCTACAGCAACCAGAAGCAACACAAGTACTAGAGATGTAGTAATACCTGCTACAAGTCTCGAGTTGGAACTCTTGCGCTTAATAAGGGAAGGAAGATGAGATATATCCAGCTCAGGCGCGGACCCCTTTGTGGTGAAGCTCCAAGCGAGGACACAGTGGTCTTCAACGACGGTTCCTGTTGATGCCGAGAAACCAACGTACATTTCTTCTTCGAAAATGTTGCGTAAATTAGTAATTTTGTGAGATATAAGAGGCTTTTGGGGTCGACGTGAACCGGCTTTTACTATCGTAATATTCAATTGCTGTTGGGTATGATCGTAGTCGATCCAAGCCTGAATATTGTGTCCACTGTTGAGATCTAGTTCCTGCCACTGATCGCCAATCCAGTACCCCGCACGTTCAGACTTTTCAGATTTGAGATCATTTAGATCCACACCGACATGATTGTCGTCGGTTTCTTGGAAATCCCTGCTGAGGATAGTGTCGAACTCAATGGCAAAGAGATGATTGTCAGGCTTCCCTAGGGTGGAAGTATTCAACAAACCGAGGAACTGATTTGATGAATTCTCCACAGGTGACTTGCTGGGCGTTATGAGAAAGGCCATTCCGTGCCCGCTGCTGCGTGAAGGATCGGAAGAATAAGGAACCATGGCGAATACGAAAGTGGTGCTGAATGATGAGCTTGAATTTCCCGACCTGAGATCTTTCATCCGCACAGGCTGAGTATAAAAAGCTCGGGCAGACATGTGTTGTGTTTCATTGGTGAGGCAAATTGCACCGGAGCGTATTGAAGATGCTTCGATCTGATAAAGGGTGGATGCATTGAATCTGTTGTAGTGGAAACTTGTGTGGGCTTGTGCTGGAAGGCATGCATAGAGCACAAGGATCACTAGGATACGCACAGACATAGGCTTTCAGTTTCTGTCTACAGCAAAAGAGAGGTATACAAACACTTTCATATGGCTGACTCAAAATTAAAGATAAGTTGCTAGACAGCTGGTAAGCCTGCACACGAGAGAATAAGTCAGCGGAGGCCTGTAAAGAGTGAAACTTACAACACACGGAACATTTAGATAATGTCAAGGTCAACATACAAGGTTATAGTCTCGCATCTATTAATAACAATATTATAGTCAAATTCAGATAATTCTAGAAAGGCACGTGTTTTGACTGTCAAGTGTTACAGTTTCTATTCAGACTATCACATACTAGATTGTATTTAGATATTTAGGTGAAGCATCAATGTTATATGTTTCAACTATGATAGCATTCTTTTACCTTTTATAAACAATAGACACATTTGCGTCAGGTTATGCCCATGGTGGGGTGTGCTTGGTTGTTTTAAACATCTAGTTAATAGAAATAGCTAGGGGTTTAATGTAATTGTTTGTTGTTTTATAATGTCATTATTATAGTTGATTAATATTGAAAAATAAAAATAAAAAATTTTGTGGGGTGTACTTGTTGTTTTAAACATTTAGTTAATAGAAGCAGCTAGGGGTGTAATGTGATTGTTTGTTGTTGTATAATGTTATTATTATAGTTGATTAATGTTGCATAAATAAAAAATAAAATTCATATGGGTGTGTTTTGTTGTTTTAAACATTTAGTTAATAGAAGTAAGTAGGGGTGTAATATAATTGTTTGTTGTTGTATAATGTTATTATTATAGTTAATTAATGTTCCAAAAATAAAAAATATGCAATTATACAAATATATTATTATAATAATTCCATATATATATATATATATATTTTTATCCTTTTGATAATGTGATATTTATGTAATTTTTGCCTTGCTAAATTATATTATTACATGTATATTTTTTAAAATAGATTTTATTGAAATATTAATTGTAGATACATAATTTTTTTTTTGATATTTATTATAGATAGATAAATTTTATTGTGATATTTAATACACACTTGATAAACAAATATAAAATATGCATTGAGTGTACTAGATTTATTTAATAAGTTTGAAAATCTTATCAATTATTAAATAAAATATGTAAAATAATACTTGTAAGTCAACAATGTAATTATATGATGATGTATGTAATAGTGCTCATGTCATTCAAGTCATTAATAGGTTTGAAATTTGATTCATGAATTAAATGCATTGCATTGCACATAATTTAGAAAAAAAAAAAAAAATCCTAATTTTTGCAATGACTGTTGACAACATGAACCAATAAAAAGAAAGATAAAGAATATTTTAACAATTTTAGAAATAGACAATTTAAAATAGACTATATAAAATTGTTGGTAAAGTTTTTAATTCTAGATGTTTATTGGTTGGATTGTCATTATCACTCAAAAAAATTGAATTGAATGAATGCTTTAGTATTATGCCATGGGCAGAACTAATAAATCTTATGTTAAAAAAATGCTAAGTGGAAAATATTATATTAGGAAGTCACAACGTGATCAAGTTTATAACACATATAAAGTCAATGGTGGAGGAGATTTATATCAATAAGGAGTTGATGTAGAGTTTGTTAATAGTAAATTTTAATCTTATCTTTATCAAAATGTGATAAATATTTATCCTATTTTTATTAACAAAATTTTTACCTTTTATTGTTAAATTGGATGTGATTTAAAAATAATCATCATCTGAAACATCATCTTAAAAATTCAAAAAATAAATTGAACAAGTGGTAATAAGAATCATGACCTCTCCTAGAAATAAGGCATTAGTTATACAACCAGAATGGACAAACACCCAAGTAAATAAGGAATGGTCACCATTAGAAACTCCAATACAGAAACTCTCCAATACAACATTTGAAGAGGCTTTAACTGATCATGATAATTATAGGAAGGTAACACCCTATAATAGAACAACACCATCCAATAATTAAATGACCTAATTCATAGAGAAATACCTTTGAGAATGAAGAGGAAATTTGAATAGATGCAACCCCCAAACCAGGAGTAACCTCTAATAGCAATAAAAGCAAGGAGAATTTCAACAAAAGAAGTAGAATAAAATTTAAGATAATAGAGCACATAAGAGGAAAACAATATAGATACATCAAGCAAACAAGAATTTGATATAGGATACATAGATAGTGATTCAGAAGAAGAACCAATCATGAATACTAACATGAAATTACCAATGTTTGGACAGGACACAACTAAAGTGACTAAACACGTATTCATTCTAGAGTCTCTATGGAAGAGACAACAACTAACAAGAGATGAAATTAAACTATTTGAATTTGTTAGATTCATCTAAGGAGAAACATTACAATTTAGTACCAGAAGAACTATTTGAACCATTATAAAGATTGGAAAATAGTGAAGCAAGATTTCCTAAAAAAATTGACACACCAAAATTACCTACAGAGGGCATAAGTAAACTCTGGGAACTAATGCAATAGGAGGATAAATCAATCAAAGAGTTTGAAAAAATATTTAAAGTGGTCACTAGATGTCTAGAAGAACATCTAAGCGACAAACAAAATATCGAGTGGTTTATATCTAGAGTCTTGCTAGAAATAAGAGTAGTATTTGATGGAAGACATTTCAACACATATCCAAAATTGGTTAAATTTTCCTAACAGTTAGAAAATCAGTCATGGCACAAACAAGATAAAGAAAGAGAAAACAAAGAATTGGAGAAACTTAGACTTGGTGTAGAATAGTTAAGGATCCAATAGGATAATATGGAAAAAAGAGACATATATACACCTAGGCATAACATATGGTGCACCTTCTGATGAAGAGAAGGTCATGTTAGAAATGAATTTCCCAAAGAAATAAGAGAATAGAAAGCAAATGTGTTACATTTAGACCTCCAAAGAGTATCGAAGAAGGTGAATTCAGTCTACTATGGAATGTGTGGAGAGTGGGATGGCCACGATACTGAAGAATTCACATGACAACTATTTTGATTAAGAGAACTCCACAATAGTAAGCAATAAAGACCAACATATAGTAGCATATATAAAAGGACTAGTAGAAAGTAAATTGTATGCACTCGATACTGGATATAGAGTATCGCCATAGCAGCAGAACCAAGGGAATGCAAACAATATTCAAAACCTAGAACCATACAACTACAATGGTTCATTTTGTCGAGGAAGAGGTCAAGGTCAAGGACGGGGAAGGAGAGTAGATGCTACATGCTTCAATTATGGAAAATTGGGACACTTTGTAATTGAATGTTGGGGGAAAGTAGAAAATAGTATGGATTTTGTGGCCAAGAAGATCATAATTCTTTCAATTTTGAAAAGGTGTGTTGGTATTATAAAAAAACATCACCATAAACCCAAAATGATGAACCACAAAACTCCAATACAACTAAAGGGGAAAGTTTCCTTTGGAAGGTACCCAAGAACCCTAAAGAGGAAACAAGGAGATGCCAGAAGGTAGGAAATGATGAAGGATACATCTCATGTAACAAATTAGCACTAGAGATGTGTACTAGAAAGACCCTAGAATAAATGGAAAAGGTACAACGATAATAGTCACTAGACAAGGTACCAATACCAGAAGACAATAGATGATACTACTAGGAGAAGAAAGCTTATAAGGGGAAGAAAATTTCCACCCCACCAAGCAAAACCATGACCAAATCCTAGAATAGGCTATGAAAATAATTGAGAAAGAAAAAGGGAAGGAAAAAGAGTAGAATGTTTTTTTCTTTTTAAGAATAAGAAGGATCTATAGAAACAATTAACATAGATGGTAGGGCAACATAACTTACTATTAGAAAATTAAAATAAATTACTAAATATTGGAATAAGAAATCTATTCCACAAGTCAAGAAAGTAGGGAAACACTAGAAAACTAGGCCTGTCATGATTAACCTTTGGATCCATAACTAGAAGATCTCTAGGGTAATGGATAATTTAGGGGTAGATGTCAATCTAATCCCAAAAATGATATGGGAATACCTAGGAAGACTCACACTAGAACCTACCTAGTACAACATCATTCTGGAGGATGGTTCCAGAATGAAAACCTTAGGTACTTAGAGACACCTGTAGAAGTAAACATTAAAGGAGTAAAATAGATTATAGATTTTTGGGTAATCACAATTAAAGCCTAAACATTTGATTCCTTTGATGTAAATTTCATATTAAGATGGTTTGTAGACTCACACAGAGTAATAGACACAAGAAAGGAATACATTTCATTTGTATATGACAAAAGAATACTACACATCCCCTTAGGCAAGAACCAAGATGAAACCTATGTAGAAGAGGGAAATGCAAAGGAATATGATGATGATGATGATGATGAAAAAAGGTTGAACACCATAACTAAGCTACCTACAACTCAACTTTGGGAAGAACCTAATTTAGAAGGGCAATTAGAAATACATGAAATTGATGGAAGCATAAATAGTGAAACTGTAATAGAATCATGGCTACAAAATGAACTGAAAGAATATTACCGTAGGATCTTTGGCTTCCATAGGATATTTATGGTAAGAAATACACCAATAATGGAGAGAAGGAATATAAAAGTCTCTCATTAAGTTAACCACATTTCACATAAAATTTCAAACATCAAATTACCTAAATATTTTTGAGTAGGAGACTTACTAACATACCTATCACAAATAGAAAAAAATTTCTCAAATTAAACCCATAAAATTGATAGCCTACCACATACCCTTACCTGCACTATCGCATGCTAGTATAACACACATAATCACACTATTATCAAATGGGAAACTTTCAAAACCTTGATAAAAGAAAGATTCCTACTGGAAGTAGGAGAGTATGAGGACATACCCACATACGAGGGAGATATCATGTTGCAACATCATTTAGACATGCGTATACACTTCTAGGAAGAAGGATATGAGTATGATGACAGAATATACATCTAATTGTTCTACTATACACTTAACTCAGTGGCCGAAACTTAGTACATTGATCAAGAGAGACATGGAGAAACTAAAATATGGGAGGAAGTGACAAATTTTTTTCTCTATACCTTTTCCTTTTCTAGAGAAAATCCTTAAATGCATACCACATTACTAGGAATGGAGATCATATTCAATCCAGAAGAAGATCAGAAAATAGTGGTATTGCCACCTCCCTCCCCACCACCCAAAGTGAAAGGTATATATAAGTATATTAAAATTGAATGAATTGGGAATCAAATCATGCAGAGAAACACAATTGTGTGGCATAAAATGATGAAAAAAAAATTAATCTAGAAATAGAAATCAATGAAGGAGAACATGAAATTGAAGAATTTATAGAACCTAAGAAGAAATAATATAATTTTCACCCATAAAACTAAATGAGGCAAATATTATACCAGAAGGAGATCCCAAGATGGAAAGAATAGGGGACTAATGGGATGAGAAGGTAGTAGCTTAGACAATAGAAGCCATCACAAAATTACAAGATTTATTCCTTAGAACCTTCACATAAATGAATGGGAATAAATAAAAGGTAAGAGTGATGATAATTCAACTAAAGTAAGTAGTTAAGCTAGTTTGGAAAAGGCCTTATAGACTAAACCCAAATATGAAGAGAAAGGTCAAAATAAAAAATTTAAGGGTATAAATCAACTTAAACCAATTTAAGAGAAGGAAATGGTAAATATTCTTCATGTATTAAAGAGCAAAGATTATCTTCTAAAGAACAACAAAAATGGGTCACTAAGGTGTTGGGTTATAAATTTGAGATTGTATATTAGAAAGGGAAGGATAATATTGTTTTAGATGCATTATCTAGGAAGGATGATAAGTATGAGGCATTAATTTGTGTTATTTCAATATTACAAGCTCATTGGATGGAAGAAGCTGGATTATAGTGGTAGAATATTGTTACAAGGAATCTGACATAACAATCACAAATGAATCCTTTTATTTAGATAAATTATTTTGGGAGGGAGATACTTTATAATATAAAGAGATATTATACCTATGAATGAATTCATCTTAAAACATGAGATTCTAGAAAGAATTCATGTCTCTCTATTTGGGGATCATTTAGGATTTTTGAAGATATATCAAGTCAATAAAGATTTATTTTTGGAAAATATTAAAGGTTACGTTAAAAAAGTTAAGGTAGATTTTTTGGTATTTCAAGAAACTAAATGGGATATAATAATTAAGAAACATGATTTTTTGTAACCCTTAGTTATTCCCAGCCACACAGTACAGGAAGAGGTCTCCATGGATCTCATCATATAGATTCAAAGAACTAAAGGTAATAATTCCATCATGGAAGTGGTGGATCACATAACTAAATATACCAATTTTTATTATCTCATTCTTTTTCAAAAAGTACAATAAAAATTTGAATTTTGGGGAATATAAAAAAGATCTAGGGTTATTTTAGTGACTATGATCCTATATTTACTAGTAACTTTAGGATAGATTTATTCTGTTATTTGGGTACTTAATTGGCTCATATCTCTTCATATAATCCTTAGTTTAATGGGAAAATCGAGATTGTCAATAAGTTCTTGGAAGGCTATCTATATTGTTTCACTTAAAATAAGTAGTATCAATGGGTAGACTGGTTATGACTAGCAAAATGGTGGTATAACACTTCCATCCATACTTCATAAAAAAATGTCTCCATTTATGGCACTATATGGATACAATTCTCAATCCATCACAATATCATTGTGGGTGACACAAATAGTTAAAGATATGGAAGATCATATGAAATATCATCTATATGTACTTTTAGGATTCAAGTAGAATCTAGTTATAGTATAAAATTGAATGAATAAGTAGGTTGGATAACACCATGTAATGAGATAATTTTTGAATTTTCGGAATGAGTTTTTATGAGAGTGTAGCCCTATTAAAAAAACATCAGTAAAGTGAAAAATAAGGAACAATAAGTTGTCCCCAAAATATTAAGTTCCATTCAAGGTCATGCAAAAGATAGAAAGTGTTGCCTATAAGCTTGAGTTAACTTGAAAAAATATAACTAGATTATCATATTTTCTATTTAAAGAATTTTTTTGGTTATAATATACCTACACAATCAATATTACCAAAGCTAGATAAATAAGGAATAATCATATTGAAGTGAAAGGTAATTCTTCAAAAACACACAAAGAAGTTGAGAACTAGAACACTCACCAAGAATATTATTAAGATAATTAACCTATTTAATATGTCACATGTGAGGATGAAGAACTTCATAAAAAATCTACACTTGATTAGCATTGAGGATGATGCTTCTCTAAAGAGGGGGAAATGATATTCCCTTAATATTAGAGTGTGTATAGGTTTATGATTAGTCATATCATGGCTACCTTAACTCTTAATTAAGTTATATAATTATTATTACATTCTTATTTAGATATTTAGGTTATCTTAGATGTCATATTTAAGTACCTCAATTGGCCTTGGTTGTATCCATGGCATAATTAGGTATATATTTCATTACAACTTAGTTGATTTTTTATTAAATTTAGCCCAAAAGAGGGGTTGAGCTTCCACATACCTATATATATGAAACATACATTCAAATTTAACTTTCTAGATACTTTGAAATTAAAATATGTTTACTGAATAGTGTTGATTCAATGGGCTTTTCCCACAACCTATTATACCATGTACTTTCCATGTAATTTAGGGTGAAACTATTTCACTCAAAATTATTTGGAGTGAAACTATTTCACTCAAAACTATTTTGTGGGATGCAAGTGTGAAATATATTTCTACTTGTACCCTAAAATATAATTAGTTTTCTAGTATCCCTATTTACACTAACACACCCTTTTAAGTGAAAATTAGGGGAAATAAATGCAATGATGATGGGTTCTAGCTACTAGGCCATGTTCTAGCTACTAGGCCAAGTTGGCAACTTGTATAATTTTTTCATAAATGAAGTAATGGAGAAAACCTAGTGGGAAATATAATTCCTTTCCAAAAGATAATTTTTTCTTGAAAAATTCTACAAGTGATTAAGAAAGGACTTACCATGATCCCACAAGGACTAATTCTAACATAAAATACAATAAATGTTCCCCCCTATAGGAGAGAAAAGAGATAAGGTATATGTGACCCCTTAAAATTAAGAAATAAATAACCTGTGAAGAAATTATCCCTCCCAAAACTAAGATGATAAGAGAAACCATAAAAAATCCCCTCAAAATCTATGATATATTTTTGGTAGATGATTGAAAATAGTTTGGGAAGAAACATCACTACAAATACATGCAAGATGTCATCTCCCAAACTATATAGGAAGAAGGTTAAGTTTATTTGAATTTTGGACATGAACCAAAGACAATGATGTAGCCCAATATGATATCTTTGAATACTACTCAATGGAATACAAAAACCTATCAAACTATAATAAAATAAGAGGAGAATGAAGAACAAGTACATCTAAAGAATATTATGGTGATAAAAATCTATCAAAGTTATCATCAAATAGAATACACATTTCCTGAATCAAGTGTCTTCTATTTATATATAATTTTGGACTCTACAAATAAGGATGCTATGTTGTATAGAAATTTATCCTTGAATATGGTTGATTTGGAATTTTTTTATCAATATACCATTGCAATGAATCACTAGAATCCTTGGATGAATCAATAAAAGATTTAAATGTATCAACAAGCGATGGAGGAGATCAAATATCAATGTAAGTCATTATACTACATTATTCACCCTTAAATGATGGGTTTGTCTCACAAGATGTCTGAGTAAGATTATATGATGATTTTACATGTGATTGATGTAAATGATTCAGTTAACTAATACCATGATCAAGAATAATTTGTATCATTTAATCGATTTTTCTATGAATATAATATTTTACTCTATTTTTTATCTTCCCCACAATAATCAAAATTTATTTACCATTTATTATAAGGATTATGAAGAATACTCAAATACAAGGGATTTAGTGTGAGATATTTTATCTCAAAACTAAAAAATATAAAATTAGAATCACAAGATTACCCCATTGATCCAATCAATGAAGCCCTCGAAGCAAGTATATCATTTTACACTTTATTTTTTGTACATTTACAATTACCACAAGGTGGATTTGATATAATTTGATTATAAATACTCCAAATAGATGTATATGTTGAAACTATAATTTTGGGACACTATCAGGAAAAACTTTCTCCATTATGTAGTGATAAAAAAAAGTCCAGTTTAGAAAAATGGACTCGAAAAAGAGTCTATGTGTTCCCAAATGAGTTTTCTAAATTTTGAAAAATAGGAATTGTGTAGAATGACCTATGAAAAATCTATGCACCAAAATTACAAATAGGTTACACCACTAGGTAGAGCATGAAAAATTAATCCAAATCAAAAAAATTCTCAAAAAAAATATTTTGTGTGGCCTCAATATGGGCCTACGAAGTTGATCCAATAAACCAAATAAGACAACAATGGCAAGCCAAAATTTAGGAGGAAGTTGATGAGAACAACATGATGTTAGCTAAAAAATATGTAGAAAGAATACATGAAATATTCTATGGTGGTAGCAACTATACCACCAATATAAAAATAGTAATTTTTTAATGATTATTTAAAAAGGAACATTTCACCTTTAAAGAAAAGATGAGAATATGATCAATTTATAGGTAATATTCTCTACATAGGTACCAATAGAAAAGAAAAAAAGGACAAATTTATATGTAGATGTACTAATATATTCCATCTCAAAATTTGTGCTTTGATTGAAAATTTGAGGCCATGCCAATGTATTTTTGTCTCTTAGATAGATTTTATAAAATTTTATTTTGAAAAAATTCTAATTTGAGAAAATTCTTGCAAATTCAAAGCTCTTATACCATGTTGGAGTCAAACAATTGATCCTCATAGCCCAATAGATACTATAAAATTATGATAAACCTTCAATACTATATTTCAAATGAGCCACAATCTTTGATATATTCATACAATCTGTGTTAATCAAAAAATATTGTAATTAAATATAATCCTCTTGATTATATATAAACAAGGTGAGATGAGAAGGTAGTTGTGGACTCGCCACCATGAGTGTATTACATGTTTCTATAATGTGATAAATATATCAAATTCATATGGGATAGGTGTCTCAAAAGGTGAGTACGTGTGTCTCAACCACTTGATGTGAGCAAAAATGATTAAAGTCCCTAAGTGTGGACTTAAGAAGGATGAACATGACACTCCTAGATAGAATAAAATCTAACTAGTTTGAAAATGCCATTATTTAAAGTAATAAGGAATACTTTGGTTAAAAAATAGATTACGCTCCATAATAAGCTATAATCCTAGAGTATTTAAGAGTTTATGTTCATAGGTTCTCCTATATAGTATATATGTGTAATATCCCTTACTGATATGATTTTATAAACTCATTTATGGCCTTGATATGTGTATGGAGCACATTTAATGAAAAACCATTAAAGTTTTAAAAAATAATAAATCAAAAGAAAAACACATGATCAAAATCACTACAATTCTCATTATCATAGTTAAAAATCAATCTCCAATATTACCCTTATTCTAGTATACCCAAAGGTCATTTATGGTAAGGTAAATTAGTAGACTATAATAGGACCCTGATATATCATTCATTTCACCTATATGTTTATGCAAGTACCTATTTTTTTAATAGTTGGTTAATGGATCAAATAAGGTCATAGGGAAGAGAGAGCATGCCATGGAAATTTAGGTGTATTTACAAGAATATATTGAATTCTTCATGAAATATAATTACTACTTAACTAGTTAGACCAAGCCCTAGACTATTATATAATGTTGAACACAACACTCTTGTTAAATAATCAAAACAATATTAGCCTATCATAATAGATATTGCTAAATATTAATTGAAAATTCTATGGATGTGATTGTATTATGACATATTAGTAGTATGGATGATGGAGATGGAGGATTGTCACCATGAAATTACTAGCAAAGGCTACATAATTAATTCTAGTTGGGGAATGGGAGGATTAACATAGGATTAAGGAAGATTTTTTTTTGTTGATTTTCATATTATTTTCAACATAAGAATAAAATATTTAAATTTTACTAGAATTAAAAGTTATATTTGCCACCTTTATGAGTGGAAACAATAAATAAAGATGAAAAAGTATTAAAATAAGTATTAGTTTTGTTTCTTAAAATCATATTACAAATATTAGAGATTTTGATATTATTAAATAAATTAAATTGTTTGAAAACTAAAATATAAACATATGTATGGCAAGGTGAACAATAAAATGTATGGAGATAATTGTATTCCAATATAAAATATTAACAATAAAATATTTGGAATACTAAAAAATTATTTATAAAAAGGAGACTTGAGAAAGTGATCAAACCTAAAATATAACAATGAAAAAGGTTGATTGAGTGAAAAAAAAGAAAGAAAGAGATTAATAATAACCCATTAAAGAAAAAGATTAAAAATAATAATAGTGTGTCCCATAGTTTAGTCTAAGTGGGACACTCAAAATCAACATTTTTCAATTGTCAAGAGGTGATGTGAAGGTGATGTTAACAATTTTGTACTATTTGAATGATTAGAACAATGTGAATGTGAAGCAAATGTCATTTTCTTGTTAAATAAAATTTGATAATTAATAATTTGGAATTGACTTTGATTTTATATCAAATCTTTGTTTAAATGTTGTACTCTACTTATTAAACATCATAATAGTCAAATAATAAAGAATGATTTTACACCTCATTCACATTAAAGAATCATAAATAATTATCCTATTTTTATTAATCCAAATTTACCATTATCTATAAAATTAAGTAATATTTAAAAATAATTCAAATACTCTAAAAAAAATATTTTCTCAAATATTATAATATTATACAAACAATATTCTCTCTATATATAGATTGATTGAATACATAGAGACGTTTTTTAGATTGACCAAATCTATCGTTTTTTCATTGAACTTATTTTATATTTAATATATTAAAAAATAGTAAAAACTAAAAACTAAAAAATGAAAATAGTAAAAACAGAAATAGATCTGGATCGTTTTATAATCCACAATACCAAATAATATATTTTAAGCAAATTTAAATTTTGAAAGCGATGCCAATCAATATAAATTTTGATACTCATGGCTCTTCTACAGTAAATTGGAATTTAAACCTCTTACAGTGGAAAATCATTAAATATCTCCACATCATTAATGGTAGGACCCGAAAAATGGATCCTCTGATTAACAAGTGGGCACAAAAGAATTACCTGTCTTCTTTCCAGTGCTTCCATTAAAATCTAGCAAGGTAACCTCTACTAAATGATAGATTAATTTTGTTGAGACTCTCTACTATCGTCCGTCTCGAGATTTGGAAGTCGAGGCAAAAGATAATCCTATACTTGGACATGAACTACTGCTCCCTACACTCATCTCATATGGATCTAAATTGGGAAGAGACACCTCCCCTTCAATAATCTGTAATACCTGTCTGATGGCAGGTCTTGCCTCTGGCTGAGAATTGCAGCACATCAATCCTAATTTGAGCACTTTCTCCATCTCATCTTCAACATATTCACCACCAAGATTGGGATCTGCTGCATCCCTTAGCCTGCCATTCGCATAGAGTTCTCTCACCCACTGCATCATGACGATCTGGGAAGCATCGAGAGAGGAATCCACAGGCTTCCTCCCGCAGGCAACCTCCAACATTAAAATACCAAAGCTGAAGACATCTGCGCTGGGAGCGGCCTTTCCTGTTTGCACCAGCTCCGGTGCGATGTACCCAAGCGTACCCATCACTTTAGTACTTTGTGGATTTTCCGTATGGTCGTACAGGCGAGCAAGCCCGAAGTCCCCCAGCTTTGCATTGAGTTCAGAATCCAACAAAACATTGCTGGATTTGATGTCTCTGTGCACTACCACTTTCTCCCACCCTTGGTGAAGATACTCCAATCCTGCGCCAACGTCCCTCAGGATTCTGTACCTGTGAGCCCATGTAAGCAGGCTCTTCGTCTTCTCAAATAACATCTTGTCCAGGCTTCCATTTTGCATGAAGTCATACACTATGAATAATTTTGCTCCCCTCCTGCAATACCCTCTGATTTGTACAAGATTCCGGTGCTGTAAACGCCCGAGACTTGAAATCTCTGCTATGAATTCTTTCAGGCCTTCAGTGCTCTCCCTAAAGATGGATTTTACAGCAACTTCCTGGCCATTAGTAGGGAGCACTCCTTTGTACACCTTTCCGAAACCTCCACTGCCCAGAACTTGATCCTCTCGGAAACCCTTGGTTGCAATATGTAACTCTTTGTAGTCATAACTGTGAGGCCAATACTCCATCTCCCATTCTTCTCTAACGTCTCTGTACCTGATTCTCTTCCACTGAAAAACTGCTGCTGCAACCAAAAGCAACACGACAACTACTAGAGTTTTAATGCCGGCTATAAGTCTCGAGTTGGATTTCTTCTGCCTAATAAGGGAAGGAAGACGAGATGTATCCAGCTCAGGCGCGGATCCATTTGTGCTGAAGCTCCAGGCGAGGACACAGTGGTCTTCAACGACGGTTCCTGTTGATGCAGAGAAACCAACGTACATTTCTTCTTCGAAAATGGTGGATAAATTCATACTTTTGTATGATATAAGAGGCTTTTGGGGTCGAAGTGAACCAGCTTCTGCTATCGTAACATTCAGTTGCTGTTGGGTATGATCGTAATCGATCCAAGCCTGAATATTCTGTCCACTGTTGAGATCTAGTTCATGGGATTGGTTGCCAATCCAGTACCCCGCAGTTTTAGACTCTTCAGAATTGAGGTCGTTGAGATCCACACCGACATGATTGTCGTTGATGTCTTGGAAATCCGGGCTTTGGGTTGTATCGAACTCGACGGCAAAGAGATGATTGTCGGCCTTCCCTACGGTGGAAACATTTAACAAACCAAGGAACTGAAATGATGAATTTTCCACAGGTGACTTGCTCGGCGTGATGATGAAGGCCATTCCATGGCCGCTGCCCCGTGAAGGATCGGAAGAAGAAGGAACCATGGAGAATACAAAGGTGGTGCTGAATGATGAACTTGAATTTCCCGACATGGGATCTTTCATCCTCACAGGCTGAGTATATAAAACTCGGCCAGACAGGCGTTGTGATTGATTTGTGAGGCAGATGGCATCAGAACGGATGAAAGAATTTTCGACCTGATGAAGGGTGGATGCATTGAATTTGTTGAATAGGAAACTTGTTTGGGCTTGTGCTGGAAGGCATGCATGAAGCACAAGGAGAACTAGGATATGTACAGACATGGTTTACAGCTTCTATCTACAATAAAGATAGGGTACAGAAACACTTCATATGGCAGGTAAGCTTGAACATGAGAGAATAAGAGTCAGAGGCGGCCTGTCAAGAGAGAAACCTAAAACGCATGGACATATGGACAAAGTCGAGATCAACAAAGCAGCTTATAGTCTCCCGTGCATTAATGAGAATGATTTTCAATATACTATAGTTAAATTCAAAGAATTCTAGAATGGCACGTGTTTTGACTGTTGGCACGTGTTTTGACTGTTAGTTTCTATTAAGAATATCAAAATATTAGTTTATATTTGGATATTTAAGTCAAGTATCAACGGCATATTTTTCAACAATGATATCATATTTATTTTATTTTTTGGAATAAGTATAGCAGAAAATTTTAGATTATGAAGTCAAAATGTGATCAGTCCAGAACAAATATAAATTTAAAGACAGGTGAGAGTTATATCAGTGGAGGGAGGGTTTGCCATTAATAATTTTACATCTTATCTCTATAAAAAATAGGTATGTGTAGGATCATCATGGAAAAACAGGCCGTTAAGTGGCGAAAAATTCAGAAAAATCAAAGTTAGACATCTTGACGTAAAAATTTGAATAAGTTATCTATATTATTTCAAAAATATGTAAGAATAGAATTTGTATAAAATTGAATGTAGTTTCTAAATTACTAGGTTTATTTATTTTTAAATAATATGTTTAATAAAAATTTGAAATTTCAATGTAGTAGCACTTAAATTTAAGGGAAAAAATAAGAAGTAGGTGTCTGTCTGACCACCCTAACAACAATAAAATGATAATATTTTTTTATAAGATTTTAGATATAAGTAGATGACTCATGTCTTGATGTGATGCATATATATATATATATATTTTCTAAATAAATAATTAATTATGAATATTTTATTACATCTTTTAAAAAATATAAAAACTCGTATGTTTAACCACCTTAATTTGGTCAAAACTTTATGAAATTCAATTTTTTTTCTTTTAATCCTATAGTATACAAAACATAGAATGTGATGCATGTTTTGGATTCAAAAAATGTGATACCGTTTGAAAGTTATAGATGTTTCTCATTCAACCTATCAATCAAGACTTTAGTCAGAATTCAAATAGAAAATGAATAATAATTATTATTAAATTCAAAGTAAAGAATAATTTATATTGGTGGAAAACTGAGAATCTCCCTTAAAAACCCTTTTCATTTCATCAATTTTGGGTAAAAAAAAGTCGTCAGGCACATACCCTACACATACCCATCATATCACCATTTTTTGTTCCATCATGATCTTGCACATACCCAAATATAAAACATTATTTAGATTTTACTAAGAAAAAAAATCCTTTAACTATTAAACTAAGTTTAATTTAAAAAATATTTATTATCTTAAACATCTAAACATCATCTAAGTAATGGGAAAGAAGATCCTTCAAGTCAATAATGGAAAAAACTTATATTTTTATTGATTCTCTTATACTCATTTGATGTATCTATGTGTTTGTATTGTAGTTGGATGAGTGGGTACACTATCAAATATACAATAGAGTGAGTTAATTGTCTATAATAGAAGTAGGGGAAGGAGAGGTCTTTATGTCACTTTTTACCTAGCAGTCATCAAACCCAAGAGTCATTGCCCATATTTGGGCTTTATGTGTGTGAGCATGTATGCTACACTAGCTAATTTCCACAAAATCTATTCATTTTCCATTCCAAGTTTGATCTTAAAAATATTAATATTAATTATTCTAGTTTATTTATTTATTGTATTAGATATGATAACATCATATTTTAATGTTAGGGGATATATAGTATCACTCACGTCATAAAACACTCACACATAAATATATTGTTGTATATTCACATGAATCCTCTTCAAATCGTAACCATCAAATATTCATGTGACATCTCTCAATATTAAAATACCTCTCAAATAAGTACTTAGATTCACATAAGGCCTTTGAAATACCAACCCTTTGAACCTTTGTCCTATGATATTGAAGAAAAATCACTTGCTACTAGATGAAATCTTCGATGATAGAGTTTAATAAACTTTTTACTAGCATTGAACATTGAATTTTTTGACTACTAAAAGGCATTTTGATGTCATAATTGAGTAAAGAAAACATTTTTTGATGTTGTTGGAGTACTAGAAGAAAATACCTTAGTCTTTTGATTTATTTAGCTACCTCATTTTTTACTACATATTCTTCCTTTGTAGTTTATAATGTAATAGTATGATACTTCTTACTACACCTAGGCTCAAACCAGAAGAGAAAACATATCCTATAGTATATTTTTTATCATCTACACAACCCACCTAAGTGTAAATTAGACTACCATACAAGACTTAGGTTTTCAAGAGAATAATAATAAACATCCATAGGCAAAGTCTACATGTTGGTCATTTATGTTCGGATCCATGATGTTCCAATTTTTTTTTAATCTATTGTTAATATATTATCTACCATTTTTTATTCCTATCCTCTTAATCATTTTAACATTTTGTTTTTGAAAAAAAATCTTAAACATTTCAAATGTTCTAAATGCTTCATCAATTTTCTTAAGTCTCCAAAGTTTCCTCATAAAAATCATTAATAAATATTAAAATGTACCTATTCCCACCCTTTGATGGAGTATTCATAAGCCCACATGAATCACTATGGATAGGTTCAAGAGATTTACTATCCCTTTAATTAGAATCTTTATTTTTAGATTATTTAGTTGTCTTTTATATCATAATTTTTAATTTTCTAGTTCTTTCATATGTTGTTTAGACAAAGTTTCTTGTACTTTATTTTTGTTTTTAAGGTTTTGAACATGAATCTTGATGCATGGAATATTTTTTCCATATAATATTTTATCATGCACATTCATCTCCATTTTATCCCATTTTTTATGCTTACTCACATTTGTATGTTTGTCTTCTATTATTGATTCCTAACTTATTTTTCTAAAATTAATTTCATACCATATTTTCTAATTTGAAAAATTGAAACCATCTAATTTTGTAATAAATATAATATTAGAACATTAAAAGTATGTCATTGCTAGAATTAATCAACCTCTCCAAGTGCACAAGTATTGAAGCTTGTGAAATGAAGCCCCTCCAAACTATTTATATTGTATTACCTTATTTTTTCTTACACACATGAATCAAGTGCCTCTTATCAATATATTCCTCTAGAGATTATTGATGCCACCTTTCTATTGATGTTTATTATTGAAATAATGAAATACACATATGAGTAAGATCCCATATTGCTTAACCCTCAAAGTTTCACTTAAGTAATAGCTCACTTGCGATATGGTAAATATAAAAATGAAGTTAATCATGTAGGTAAGATGGAAAACTAAAGTACAATAAAAATAAAAGATGTTCCAATGAAAATAATTATAACTCAAACCAATATGACAAATGCCAGATCCATTAGAAGATAGATTAACAACATGAAAGAAAGAAAGATAATCATTTTAGACTATAATAAAATTATAAAAGTAAAGAAATATTTTGTACTCTCACATACTCAGTAATCCATCTCATATTAGCATTATTTCATTCATGTCAAAGATATTACATCAAGGCAACAAGTGTTGTGAGAGAACTAGAAACTAGGTTTGAAGATTCTCTTGAACTAGTATATCTTCCCATGGAGACATATGATCATGCAACTACCTAGCTCAACTATAATTTTCAATCGGCCATAAAAAAAATATTTCCCTTATGATACTACACATAAAATATTTAATCCCTTATATTATACTCTTAGCAAGTGGGAAAAAAATATAGGATTACAAATCAACCCTTAAACATATTACAACAAATTATTTATAGCTTTTCTTCAACTTTTTTCTATGTAGGAGAGCAATAGTGTGCAAGTCAAAGAAATAAATCTACATGACAATTTTATTTTTATTAGCTACTAGATGACTCGTGGTGGATAGAATATTCCTTAATTTAGACTTGGAGGATCATCTACATTGTATCAATTTATATGCATCCAAATAGTATTTTTATTTATAGAGTAAAATTTCCCATATGTGCTTTAATCATCCTCACATGGACTTGCACTAGGATCAATTTACCTATAGAGATCAATGGTGACTAGGAGATATTTGGGTGGCAAGAGATCTCGATTGTAAGAAATTTAGGCCATAAGTGACATTTCAAGATGCATAGAGGAGTAGTGGAAGTTCATGCTATTCATGTCATATAGTATGAACATAGAACTAGGAATCAAGTTAAGATATTTACTTGAGAGTTATAAAAGTTTACAAATAAATGACTAATGAGGATTGAAATTGGGATTGAATAAAAAAATTGTAAGTAATTAGATATTTTAGAGATAGGGAAGTTCTTGGAAATGAGGAAAGGTCCACAAGGGTTGAACTAGTGAAATGCAAGACTAGGGATGCACTTTGTTTGAAATAAAAATGTGCAAGGAATTTTATGTCTCCAAGGAAAAAAAGAATTGAAATGTACAAGATTTTTAAAAGGGGTCATGAGGATGTTTTCACATATGTAGATGTGCACAATTTGTTTGAAGGCTCACAAGCAAGGAGGGAATGTAGAAAGTAGGAAAATAGAAAGTGTGTGTAGGGTAAGAATGCCTAGAGGAATTTTAGTGTGTGGGAAGTGGAGGTTAGGGAACATTTTGTACATTGTGAAAAAACACGTATGTGATCTAAAAATTATATGATAATAGAGGAAAGGTGGAGAAACGAGAAAATAGGAGAAAGGGTGAACTTTGCATGAAAGTGTAAACATCCAAACTAATTGTACAACTCGATAAGATGATAGGAACTTGATAAATAGTTCCATGGACCTAGAAACTTTTAAAAAAAACTTAACATGAGGAATTTGATCGATGCATGACATAAATTTTAACAAGATTTACCCAATTCCACTAATTTATGATTTCTCAAATCAAGAATTTATTTTGAGCGAGAACAAGGACATGAGATAATAAAAGAGAATGAGATATAAACATTCCTCCAATTTGGAGATTTAGGAACAACATGAAAATGCACTATGAAGTGTTGATGATATATTGCGGTGGTGGGAGATTCTTTCTCTCATCAAATCCAAATAATTTAATATTGTGTGAATGAGGCCAATGCTTGAGAGAAAGTCATCTCATTTAAATAATAATTTATATTTTATATTCTATGAAAGTCAACTTAAAATTAAAAGTTTGCTACCCTTGTAAAATTCATATCACTTTGAAGGAGGCCAACTCTTCACAAAGAGTCACTTCGATGAGTTTAAATACAAGGCGTTGCATTCATCTTTGGCATCGAAAGTATTATCAAGTGAAGTTCGTACATTTTTTGAGTGGAGATATATTTATTAGCAGATTGAGATATTGCTCAAGAGAATCGACTTGTCTATAAGTCTCTATTCTTTGTCAAACTTGCATGTAGTGAGGTGTTGTTATAGTTACATCAGATCGGCCTAGAGACTGGCCATATTGTAAGCGAATTATTGTTCATTTAATCAATATATAAGTGATATATTGTTTTTGGGATTTTCTCCCTCAAGAAGGAGGGTTTTCCCAAGGTATATGTTGTGTTCTATTGTTTATATTTGTCTTATTTCTACTTAATTCAATTATGGTCCTAAAATTAGCATGGTATCCGAGTAGGTTTAAGCAAGATCTAGATCAGATTTATTTAAGCAGCGAAATATTCTTCTCTTCTTCTCATCTAAGGGAGTCTATCTTAGCTTTGAAAATGGTTAACGGACTCAAGGTTGAAGATAGACTTAATGGTGCATCTAACTTCACATCCTGGAAGTTCATAGTTCTTATTACATTGGAAGAAAATGATATTCTCGAGTTCGTGGAGAGTGAGGTGCCTGAGCCTTCTGATGAGACTAAGAAAACACAATGGAGGAAGAATGGAACAAAGGCTAAGAAGATCTTGATTGATTCCATGAAGGATCAGCTTGTGCCAATTATCTCCAAGTTGAAGATAGCCAGAGATATGTTCAAGACTTTGGAAGGATTGTATGAGATCAATAACACCAACAAAGCTCTTGCCTTAAGGCAACAACTACATTACATCAAGATGGCTAAAGGAGATTTAGTCATCTCCTTCTTCATGAAGATCACTGAGTTGAAATATCAACTATATGCCATTGGAATTGTAGTTGAAGATAGAGATTTAGTCATATTGGCACTGAATGGTCTTCCTCAATATTGGGAGCCCTTTATCCAAGGTATCAATGGAAGATCTAAATTACCAAAGTTTGATCGTCTTAGAGCTGATTACATTCAAGAGGAATCAAGGTTGGTAGCAAGAGGTAATGGTCAAAGCTCTCACAATGAAGACAGTCATGTTCTTGCTGCTCAAACTTCAAGAAGGAAAGGAAGAGAAGGGAGAAATGGAAACTTCAAGAGGAATACAGACAAGAAATCAGATTCGGCTCTTGAACCAAAGAAGAAGAAGTATCTCTCCCATATTTAGTGTTTTAGATGTGACAAGTATGGTCACTATCCTAGAGATTGTGCAACAAGACCAAAGCAACATGCTTCTACTGTGGATGTTGATGATATCTCACCTCAAAAGGAATCAAGAGACAAATTAGGAGGATTTCTATTCATCTTTTCCCTATCAAGAAATGTTCCAAATAACAGTAGCACATGGTTGATTGATAGTGGCACTTCCTGACACATTACATGGTATAGAGAGCATATTTCATATTTGGTAGAAAGAGAAACCAATTTACAAGTGATAATCGACGATGATGCTTGCTATTCAGTGAAAGGTGTTGGTGCCACCTCTCTTCACCTATATTCTAGCATCCCTCTTCATTTGAGTGATTTCTTGTTCATACCAAGAATCAAGAGGAATCTTGTATCAATTTCAGCTTTGGAGGACAAAGGATATCAAGTTACATTCTCTGAAGGAAAATTTCTTGCTTGGATGAAGAACTCTAGCATCAAAACAACCCGTGTAATTGGTGTTCATCAAGAGAGTCTATGTAGAATTTATATTCACCTAGTTCAAGCATTGTTGCATGATTCTTCTAGTTCAAGTGAGCTATGGCATACGAGACTTTCTCACCTACATTTCAGAGCCCTTTCATCCATGGAGAAGATGGTTACAGGTCTATCAAAGGTTAGTCAGGAGCATGATGGTGTTTGCAGAGGTTGTGCAATGGGTAAGAATTCTAAGGTTCCTTTTCATAGTAGTGAAAGTAGATCAAAAGGTATTCTAGATATTGTTCATTTTGATTTGTGTGGTCCAATGTTTGTTGTATCCTTGAGTGGTTTTTGGTATTATGTGATTTTCATTGATGACTACTCTAGAAAGACTTGGATTTAATTTTTGAAGTCTAAAGAGTTTGAAGAAGTACTTGATAGATTCAAAGAATTTAAGGCTCAAGTTGAAAATTTGTCCAGAAAGAGGATCAAGGTTATGAGATCTGATAACGAAGGAGATTACACTTTTGGAGGTTTTCGTAATTTCTACATTGAGGTAGGGATTAAGAGGGAGTTTTGTGTTCCATACAATCCTCAACAAAACAGAGTTGCAGAAAGGAAGAATAGACCCATAGTTGAGGCAGACAAAGCTAGGATTCATAATCAAGACTTACAACCTTTGGGCAAAAGCATCCAGAATTGTAGTGTATGTTCAGAATCAGAGCCATCATCGAATATCAGAAAATATGACTCCTGAAGAAGCCTTCACAGGTGTGAAACCTGAGGTTAGTCACATAAGAATCTTTGGTTGTCCTATTTATATTCATGTACCTAAAGATAAAAGATCTAAGTTAGAACCTTCTGGGAAGAAAGGAATATTTGTGGGTTACAGTGAATCTTCAAAGGCCTACAATATTTACATTCCAGGACAGAGACAAATTCAGGTTAGCAAGGACGTCTCTTTTGAAGAAGATGTTACATTCAAAAGATCTAAGGGGTCTTACATGGAGATAGATAGTGAAGAATAGGAGATACCTCAGGATATGGACATTTCTCCTGATCATACTCCTAAGATTCAGAGGGAGTCTACTAAACCAAGAGAGCCTAGTGATCTAATTGATCCCATAGAACCTATTGATGGACTAAGAGACATTGCTATAGGTCAAAAGAGACCTCTATGGGCTAGAAAAAATATGCAAGAGGCAGAGAAGTATGCAACTCCTAGAAGCACTTTCAGAGAAAGCAAAAGACCACAGAAGTTTCCTAGCTATGTAGCATTGATGAGTCATATCATTGAGTCGGAGCCTTCCAGTGTTGATGAAGCATCAAATCAGCAAGTATGGAGAGATGCTATGATAGAAGAGTATTAGTCTATTGTCAAGAATGATTTTTGGGATGTTGTACCAAGACCTAAAGGAAAATCAGTTGTATCTTCTAAGTTCCTTTTCAAGATCAAGCATGCAGCTGATGGGAGTATTGAGAAGTACAAAGCGAGATTTGTCGCTAGAGGATTCTCTTAGAAAGAGGGAATAGATTTTGAGGAGACATTTGCTCTTGTTGCTCGTTATACATCCATTAGGACTATTATTGCTATTGCATCAGCTAAGGGATGGAAGCTACACCAAATGGACGTAAAGACAAAATTTCTTAATGGTGTGATTGAAGAGGAAGTATACATTGAACAACCAAATGGGTTTGTGATTCATGGAAAGGAATATCATGTATGCAGATTGAAGAAGGAATTGTATGGCCTTAAAGAGGCACCTCATGCTTGGTATGAGAGGATTGATCGATACTTGATGATCTTGGGATTCTCCAAGAATAATGCAGATTCAAATCTCTACTTCAAGGTAGTTGATGGTGAGGCTTTAATATTGGTTCTTTATGTTGATGATTTATTTCTTACTGGAGTAGAATATCTCATTCTCAAATGGAAGGAGTTATCTTTTGAGTTTGAGATGAAGGATTTAGGTCTTATGCATTACTTTCTAGGATTGGACATGTGGTAGAGACCCAATGAGATTATTCTAAGTCAGGGAAAATATACCATAGATATCGTGAAGAGATTTGGGACGTTGGATTGCAAATCTATGTCTACACCGATGGGAACAAATTTGAAGAAATTGAGTAATTCTGTAGCTAGTTCAGATCTGGTAGATCCCACCATGTATAGGCAGTTGATTAGATCATTGATGTATCTAGTCACTACTAGACCAGATATTTGCTATGCAGTGAGTAGCCTTAGTCAGTTCATGTGTGAACCAAGGAAAATTCATCTAGTTGCAACAAATAATATCTTGAGATACTTGCGTGGCACAGTTGGATATGGCTTGAGATATTCTTCCAGTGTAGATCTAAAGTTAGAAGGCTATTTTGATTCTGATTGGGCTGGGAGTGTAGCTGACATGAAGAGCACCTCTGGATGTTGCTTTAGCTTGGGGTCTACCATGATTTCTTGGTGTAGCAGGAAGCAGTTTTCAATGGCACTAAGCACTGCAGAGGCCGAATATATTGTAGCATGTGTAGCAACTCAAGAAGTAGTCTGGATTTGAAAGCTCCTTGCAAGATTGTTTGGACAATCTTTGGAGCTGACTGTTATTCATTGTGACAATCAAAGTTGTGTGAAGCTATTTTTCAATCCAGTGTTCCATGACAAAATAAAACATGTGGAAATCAAATACCATTACATCAAAGATATCATACTAAGGAAAGCTATTCAACTGAGGTATATCTGCACTGATGATCAGATGACTGATATTCTCACCAAGCCTCTCTCTAGAGTCAAGTTTGTGCATTTTCAAGACAAGCTTGGAGTTGTGGAGAATGAAGCCCTTGTTGAAGGGAGGCTTAGCATCAGTGATCTTTGCTATTTGCTATAATTCATTTTTCTTTAAGATGAAGAAATTTGAGGTGAAAGCCCTTGTCCATCTCTGAGACGAAGATGTGGTTCTTTCCACCTTCTGGGAGTAGCCATGTTTGGATGTCATGTTGAGAGACTCCATGACAACATCACGTTGAGAGACTCTATGATGAATCCTTTGTAATTGTGTTTATCCACACATGGGAGTAGCCATGGTGGACGTCATGTTGAGAGACTCCATGACGACATCACGTTGAGTGACTTCGTGATGGGAACTTGTGCACATGTTCCTTTCCACACATGGGAGTAGCCATGGTGGACACCATGTTGAGTGACTCCATGACGATATCGTGTTGAGTGACTCTGTGATGAACTCTTTTCCACAAATGGGTGTAGCCATTGTGTGTGTCATGTTGAGAGACTCCATGACATGGATATCTAGTAATATATCTCCCTCACTAAGAGGGAGTGTTGATGATATATTGTAGTGGCAGGAGATTCTTTCTCTCATCAAATTCAAATAATTAAATATTGTGTGAATGAGGTCGATGCTTGAGAGAAAGTCATCTCATTTAAATATTAATTTATACTTTATATTCTATGAAAGCCGACTTAAAATTAAAAGTCTGCCACCCTTGAAAAAGTCATACCACTTTGAAGGAGGTTGACTCTTCACAAAGAGTCACTTTGATGAGTTTCAATACAAGGCGTTGCATAACTCTTTGGCATCAAAATTATTATCAAGTGAAGTTCACACATAAATTTTGAGTGGAGATTATCTTTATTAGCAGAATGACATATTTCTCAAGAGAATCGGCTTGTGTAGAAGTATTTATTCTTTGTCAAACTTGCATCTAGTGAGGTGTTGTTATAGTCACATCAGATCGGCCTAGAGGTTGGCCATATTGTAAGTGAATTATTGTTCATTTAATCAATATATAAGTGATATATTGTTGCTAGGTTTTTCTCCCTCAAGGAGGGCTTTCCTAGGGTATATGTTGTGTTCTATTGTTTATATTTGTCTTATTTCTGCTTAATTCAATTCTGGTCCTAAAATTAACATGAAGGCATCCCCAAACTCACATGGCCCATCAAGCTAATGTGGAAGCACTAAGCAATGACACAACTAAAGTTAATGATAAATGGGGATACCTCTAAATGGTGAATACTCAATTGGATGTAACTAGAATGTGGAGGATCTAAGTGTATAGACGAAACTAACATATAGTACATCTACCATCTCTTCAACTAATGGGCCAATTTAATGAATTTATCAAATTGAAAATTTCATGGAGATATGAGGTGGTGCCATGTTGTTTAATTCAAAACTATTCTTTATCCTTATTTGTTTCTGGGCTAATAGAATTGGTCCTACCATGATTGTGAACTACACATTAATGACCAATGACATAGTGACCCATTCTAAAAACATGGGTAATTATTTATATATGTGCAAGAAACCATGTGGATTTGATTATATTATTACTTTTTCCTTTAGTTACATGTGAGCTAGATAATATAGGGGCCTACAATAAAATGACTTGTAAATATTGGATAATTATGCAATGTTATTTTATTCTGAGATTGACAAAATTTGGATGTGCAAAATCCTACCACATACAAATGCTTTCATGATCAAATTATTCCTTTAATTTATGAACCAAGGACCATTAGGAAATATCATCTTATGATAAAGAAATTGTAGTTGATGATGCAATAGAAATATTTTTTCAGATTGACTAATCCTTAGAAATGTGCCAACCATTGGTTTTGAAAATGATCAAGTGACCTTCCAAACCTCTTGCACCTATGAACAAGAGCTTCAAAAATCACAAAAAACATCCACATGGAGATATGTAAGGAATTCTAAAAGTAAGCACTTGGTGATCTCGAAGCCCAAAAATCAAATGAAATAATAGGGACTAGAAATCAAAGGAAAATACATGCTAAGGAAGATGTTGCAAAAGGATAAAAGTGTGTTGAAAAATAAGGAACTTAACAAGATGTCACCCATGGCGAAGAAGACAAAGAAACCTAGGGGATAAAAGGAATAAATGCCAACAATTCCCAACAAAGGTCTCCATGCTCTTTAAGAACTCTAAGTGAGATTTGAAAAAATAGAAAGGTGGGGGATAAAATTTAAACAAAGGGGCTTTAAATATATGGGACATATTATTCTTTCCCTAGATATTTGTAGTTAAAAAAAGACACAAAATCGATAGAAAAGAGACATAGCTTGGATCACTACACTTGAATGAGCATTGCAAATTCTTCTAGCTTGCATGTCACTGAATGTTAATAGAACCAATTTATAAATTTTTTTTGGTCTATGATGTGTATTTTCATTGCATCCCCTCTAGAGCCCAAACAATTAATGAACATGCCAAACCTAACACAGTTGTGAAATCTCTATGAATAGAAGATTCTTTGGGTATGCTTAAACTAATTAATAACCCTATCTCTTTCTTAAACGAGATAACTCATTCAAATATAAGCTTATTTCTACAATTTGCATTAGAGAAGACATAACAAATAATTACACTTTTAGGATACATAAATGAAGAAAAAATAGATATCACATACATTGATGATGGATTTATTCATTTCTCCATCAAAATTATGCCAATTAAAAAAAAAATATGAATATTTGTGAAGACCGCATCTTTTTTTGATTTGATTTAATTTTTAATATGCCATACTTATGGTGCACATTTTAATTGTATATTTCAAGAAATATTATCTTTCATTTTGTTGTGACTTCTCTATGATCTTATGAGATTGATTACAACTATACTAATTATCTGGTTGACTCTTTCACAAGGGTTCTTTTCTATGCATGGTTGGACTCTTAAAAGTATTAATAATACAACCATAATTGTTTTGGATAAAGTATTAGATGAGTTGCAAGGAGTTTCATCAGCATATAGATTGAAGTTTGTCATAATAAAAAATACATCTAAATCATAGGGAAAAAAGAATTGACTTCTTTGGCTTATTTAGATATGGGGTATACAAATGATAGTTTTCAATGTCACTTTAGACATAAATGATATGGTGGAAAATTATAATTATATTAGTTTTAATCATTCAACACAATGAGTTGAAATTAAATTAAAAGAATAGATTTAAGAAAAGACAAAAATGATCTTTTCATTCAACATTGACAATAAGATATGAGATAAATGATTCATTTGTTTTTTTTTAAATATTAATTTTATAAATTATTGTCAAAAACTTTAAAAGAAGAAAAAAACAATAGCATGATAAGTCAGTTGACCTTACTTTTCCTTTTATCAATTAACATGTCTCTACCATGACAAGGCCTAAAAAATGGTTCATAGAAACACTTCATACGACTGAGTTTAAATAAACAATTTGTTACACAGCTGATCAACTTACACATCAAAATAGAAAAGCCAGAGACGAGTTGTCAATAGTGAAATGTATAACACATAAAACATTTAAATAAAATCAAGATATAAAAGAGCATTAATATCTACCATATAAATCTAAAACAATTTTAAAATTAGATTGATGTCCTCCGAAAGAAGCTGTTCAAAGTATATTTGTTGTTGAATCTCAACTGTTAACACATTTATTATTTCAGATTTGTTGCAAGCTGGATACAAATAGTGGATGGAAAGCACTAGTACAGATTAATTCAATGAATGTCTAAACAACCAATAAAGTTGTGTTAATATTAAAATGAACAAAGAAATAGAAGAAAAACAAGAAAAATCAAGAACAAGAAGACACGAAATTTATAGTGGTTTGACAAATTTACCTACATCCACTTTCAACAGCAGGAGAATCTCTTTATTAATTCTTAAGATACATTACATATTCAACACAGCAACAACATTTATAAAATGGTCTCCATTTCAATAAATGGAAAAAATCAATCTATGAGAGAAACTTGCCAATAGAGGCAAAAGGAAACCTTATCCAGTTTGTTTGAGCAACTTGCCAATTTGAACTTCACCAAACCCAACAAGTTGAACATAGCGATTGATTCAGAGGGAGAGTGAATGGAAGATATATTTCCTCAGAGAGAATCCCCCTAATGCGGGCACAACATTAGGTGAGATACTCTACAGATTTTCCCATCTCCGTAAACAACTAGCTAAGGACTCTTTCTGCAGCACCACCAGCAATCCCAGCACTACTTCTACGCCGCAAACATGCCAGCCAATTATGCATCACAAGTTAGAGCCTAATTCAAAAAGTTCAAACAAAATTCTTAGACATTTATAGTCAAACTACTTTTACTTGTAAAAAAGCAACACACCTGCGTAGCAATATAATCAAGCTCATCAAAAAATAGGACACAAGGAGCTGACCCTTTGGCTTTATCAAAAATTTCTCTCACAGTAGCCTCTCTCTCTCTCTCTCCAAACCACATAGTTTACAATTCTGGGCCCTTCACACTAATGAAATTGGCCTGGAATTCATTAGCAATTGCTTTTTCAAGCAATGTCTTTCCACAACCCGGTGGCCCATAAAATAGCACTCCTTTTGAAGGAGACGTGATTTTTTTCAAATTTCTCAGGATGCACCATTGGATATTGAACAGTCTACACCAAACTCGTTATGAATTTTGTTAGTTTATATCTCATTGAAAAGCAAATTTTCTGCATTTAGAAAAATTCTAAAGCACAAATATAGTGAACCAGGTATCTCAACTTACATCTTGAAGCTCCCTCTTGAGACATTTTTCAACCCTCCAATATCTTCCCAAGTGACATTTGGAACTTCAACCGCCTGTCAATGTTTTCCCAATATTCATAAGCAAATTTACCATTATTAAAATCATCAGAAACAAACTTCGAAAATTAAAACTTTAGGGGCCCAACATATCAATAGATTAAAAATACAATCCCTACTTAATCAATATGAGAAAAAATGAACGTCTAGACACGGGTTGAAAAAACTCACAGTTTCATGGAGAGCGGATGGGTTGCTAGAGAACAATGCAGTCTGGAAGTGCTCATTAGTCACGGCCATTGAATTTAGAATCTCAGTGTCTACTGTCTCATCTTCTAAGTCAATGACATCCATTTTTTCCTTAATGCATTCAAGTGCAGCCTCAGTGCATAAAGCTGTAAGATCTTCTCCAACAGATCCATGAGTATCCATAGCAATCTTTTTAGCAATCTTTTCAAGATCAATCTGTACCAAGAAACCTAAAAGATTAATAGATGCTCTCACCAAGAAACATAAAGATTAATAAATTATTTCAAATCCAAACACTGGTTAACATTAGATCTAGAAATATGAAAAAAAAAAAGGCCCTACAATACATACATCATTGAAGAGCTTCATATTCTTTGTATGGATACAAAGTACTTCCAACCTGCCTATTTCATCTCGAACCCCAATATCGATTTCCCTATCAAACCTTCCAAACCTTCTAGGTGCTGGGTCAATACTATTGGGTCGGTTAATTGCTCCAATCACAATAACATGAGCATGAGACTTAAGTCCATCCATAAGTGTAAGAAGTTGAGAAACAATTCTCCTCCCAAATTCACCGTGGGTATTTTCCCTCTTGGGAGCTATGGAATCAATTTCATCAATAAATATAATGGAAGGGGCATTCTTCTTAGCCTCTCAAAAGCCTTTCAGAGGTTGCTTTTGCTTTCTCTAGCCAACTTTGACATAATTTCAGGCCCATTGATACAGAAAAAGAAAGCGCCGGTTTCATTTGCAACTGCCCTAGCAATTAAGGTTTTCCCAAAACCAGGTGGCTCATAAAGCAGAATACCCTTTGGGGGTTTCACACCAATTGATTTGAAGAGTTTGTAGGTGCCTAAGAGGAAGTTCTACCAATTCACGGATCTGAGCCATTTGTTTCCGTACACCACCAACATCATCATAACCAATTTCATCTAATCTATCTTCATCGTCCTGCTTTACGGTCTTCCCCTCACAGATATTTCAGTATCTAGAGAAACAACACAGTATTTCCTAGGGTCTGTCTCAATTACCTTGAACTCCACACTACACATTCCACCTCTCAAATGGAAAAGATCACCTTTTCTCATTGGGCAATTAACTTCCAAGAAATAGGCTGCAAGTTATAAATTAGTAGTCTTTTAGCACATACACTTCACAGAGCCAAAAAGGCTAGTACCACATATTTGAATCTTGTTAACCTACTTGCAATATATTAGACTCTATATTTAATGCTTACAATGAAATGGAATGTAGATAAAAACAACATTTGGAACAATTGTTTCACCCAAGGCACTAACCCTTGCATCAGTATATAAAAATAATTAATGACCCAATTTTTCATAGTCTACACCATATGCAGCTCCTTCGCCTTTTTTTTTGGCTTTGGTGGTGGTTTTATTGCTAGCCTAGTTATGGTATTGGGTTTGGAGCTGGGTCTTGTCTTTTCATTTTGTAGTATGCATTAGCTTACTCACAACAACACCGCCACTCTCCAAAATATGGATGATATTTAATACATTAACTAATCATACTAAGCATTGTATTGAGAATTAGCATCTCGTCAGTAAAGGTCTCAAAATTTGTATTTAATGTCAAAATATTTTCTGACATTTATCTATGTCATCTTGTTTTTCAATTTACTTTAAAAAAAATTATACAGATACTCTTAACAAATTGGAAAATAGATAAATAATAATTTTTAAATATAATAAATATGTTCTTAAATTAAAAATATAACAAATATAATTAAATTATACAATATGATTAGCCAGCCCAGTTGCATATCAAACTAAAATTATATCAAATCTATTATTTTGATATTTATGGCTCTTCTATAGTAAATTCTAATTTAATCCTCTCTCAGAGTTGAAAATCATTAAATGTACCTCCACATCATTGATAGTCGGGCCCGAACAATATCCTTTGATCAACAAGTGGGCACAAAATAATTACTTGTCCTCTTTCTAGTGCTTCCATTAAAATCTGACAAGGTAACCTCTACTAAATGATAAGACTAATTTTCTTGAGACTCCACTATCGTCCATCTCTAGAGTTAGAAGTCAAGGAAAAAGATAATCCTATAATTGAATATGAACTACTACTAAGCCCACTACTGCTAAGCCCACTCATCTCATATGGATCTAAATTGGGAAGAGACGCCTCCCCTTCAATTATCTATAATACCTGTCTGACACCAGGTCTCGCCTCTGGCTCAAAATTGTAGCACATCAATCTTAATTTGAGCACTTTCTCCATCTCATCTTCAACATATTCCCCACCAAGATTGGGATCTGCTGCATCCTTGAGCCTACCTTTCACATGGAGCTCTCTCACCCACTTCATCATGATGAACTGGGAGGCATCGAGAGAGGATCCACATGCTTCCTCCCACAAGTAACCTCCAATATTAAAATACCAAAGTTGAAGTCATCTGTGTTGGGAGTAGCCTTTCCTGTTTGCACCAGCTCTAGTGTGATGGACCCAAGCGTACCCATCACTTTATTACTTTGTGGGTTTTTCAGGTTTTCCATATGGTCATACAAATGAGCAAGTACGAGCAAGTATGAAGCCCCCTAACTTTGCATTGAGTTTAGAATCTAACAAAACATTTCCGGATTTGATGTCTCTATGCACTACCGATTTCTCCCACCCTTGGTGATGATTCTCTAGTCCTAGGCTCACGTCCCTGAGAATTTTGTACTAGAGAGCCCATGTAAGGAGGCTCTTTGTCTCCTCAAATAACATCTTGTCCAGGCTTCCATTTGGCATGTAGTCATACACTATGAATAATTTTTCTCCCCTCCTACAATAACTTCTAATTTGTACAAGATTTTGGTGCTGCAAATGTCCCAAACTTGAAATCTTTGCTATGAATTCTTTCATGGATTCATTGCTCTCTGAAGATGGATTTTATAGCAACTTCATGGCCATTAGTAGGGAGCACTCCTTTGTACACCTTTCTAAAACCTCCACTGCCAAGAACTTGATTGTCTCGGAAGCCCTTGGTTGCAATATGTATCTCTCTATAGTCAAAACTGTGAGGCCAATATTCCATTTCCCATTCTTTTCTAATGTCTTTATATTGGTTTCTCTTCCACTGAAAAAATGATCCTGCAACCAAAAGTGACATGACAAATACTAGAGTTGTAGTAATGTCAGTTATTGTAAATTCCAAAATTGAATCCCCTGCTTCTTACAGCCAGCTAATAAAAATAATCTTGACAGGGAAAATAGATAACAATAAGAGCATAGAGGAATTGTTCCCAACCAACAAATTAACAGACATTAAACAATATATTCAACATAAAAAAACATAGATATAAAACCATTCAATGACAGAATTCTGCTCTGTTTCAAAAAATAGAGTTTTCTTCTTATTTTAGCTTGTTAAAAAAGAATACAAAAATAGGGTAATATAAAGAGTTTGCAACACAAAGAAAAAACAAGACAAATATTTATTTGTAGAGGGAAGATTTAAAACTAAAAAGCTACTTAGCATGCATTGCATGCTTTATTCGTAGAGGGAAGATTTAAATCTAAAAAGCTACTTTAAAGCAAAAAACTTCGTTGGAAGATCACGCTGGAAGATCATGTGCAACATCAATTATCTTCATACTTCCCCTTGATGCTAAGAGGGCTCACAATTTGATCTCGAAGTAACATAAACTGATCTCTTGCAACTACTTTGGTGAAGATGTCTGCTAACTAATCCTGAGTGATGATGTCTTTCAATTCAACTTCCTTCTTCTGTACTAAATCATGGATGAAGTGATACTTCAAATCAAAATGCTTTGTTCTACTATGATAAATCAGATTCTTTGCTAACTTGATGACACTTATATTTTCACAATAAATCACTGTAGGCTGAATCTATTTCTCACCAATTTCTTCTAAAACTTTTCTAAGCCAAAGAGCTTGTGTACCTGCTGAGGTGACTGCAACATACTCTGCTTCTGTGGATGAGAGAGCAACCATGCTTTGTTTTTTGGAACTCCAAGTAATCAAACCAGTACCAAAGGAGAAACAATTTCCAGATGTAGACTTACGATCATCCATACTACCTTTCCAATCTGAATCACTAAAGCGAACAAGATTGAATCTTTTAGAGGAATAGTAATGAATACCATAATTTAGAGTACCTTTCACATATCTCAAAATTCTCTTAGCTACCTTCATGTGTATTTTTGATGGATTTTTCATATACCTTGAAACAAGTGAGATTGAATATGCAATATCAAGCCTTGTGTGGGTTAGAAACATCAAAATCCCAATAATACTTCTATAAGTTGTCTCATCAACTAATTCAGCACCATCATTCCTACTCAACACAACTCCATGAGCACTTGGAGTGGAGTATGGTTTACAATCAACCTGTTGTCAATAAATTTGCACCCTGCTGAATGTGACATTTAGCAATCTACTGAAACATGGAAACCTTCTTCAGATGTGGGTGATCTAAATGAAGAAGGAATCCCCAGAGCGAGGTGGTTCTTCGAATGATGAATTCTATTCAAAAATAACTTTTGAGGAAAGGGATAAAAAGATTACTGAACATAAAAACCTACTTCTAATAGATGACCTTCAAAACCTAATAATGATTTAATGATGGTTATGATCTCTTCCTCACAAACAATTTTTAGAAAGATGTGGTATTTTCACAATTTTTCATGAACAATTGATACATGAATGATTTGCATGAAGACTTGACTTAAAGCTCAACAATGCAACCTATATTAATTAACTTTTTGTGTTAAGAATTACAGTTTAAGGACAAAACAAGGATTCTGTAAATAGAAATCACAAGATAAAATCAAACTGAAACTGCAAATGGACACAAAAATGAGAAATAGGAATGTTGTCTTTATTCAACTGAAGGAGAATGCCATAATCTGAAACTAAGTACAATAATGGGTTCACAAGCTCAAAAAAATGTGTTTGAGCCGAAACTCTGATCTCAACTACCCATAATTTTTTTTTTTACTGAAAAGAGTAAGTCTATCAAGACATAGCTCTCAAGAAAACCCTAATCCGAGCTCAGAAAAAAGCTCAAGGAAAAGGCCCTCAAACAATCTCAAAAAATTGTCTAAAAGCATAAAAAAGCATATTGCTTTTATGATTACACTGTCAAGCCTCTAAAAATAGGTTGGATTTGCTTTAAAATTTCAAAACAATTTTATCCCCCCAGAAAAGGTCTGAAATCTGACCAAGAGAAAAGTCAATAAAAGATCTGCTAAAAATAGCAAGAAAACACGAAGCAATTTATAGAATATCGCTTTCATGATTCTACTTTACAAGATGCAGATTTGCACAATTAATCTTATTTTTGCAATAAAAGATTGAAAATATTTTGTAAAAAGAAAAAAAAACTCCTTATTTCTCCATTACAATATTATGATTTTATCACAAAAATCATAAAAGCATTACACAAATACTTCTTTCATATCTTCAATCTTCATTGATTTCTCTAAAATCAACTAAAATCAGAACCCTAAAATAATAATCATCAAATCCTAACCCTAGGTCATAAGGCTCCACTATCACCCTTACATCATTTCACGTCAAACAATACTCATAATTCATATTCAAGCTCCATATTTCACTAAGGAAAGAAAAATTCTAAAAGACTTAACCTTTGACCTAACAAAGAAGATTCGGCCCCCCTCATAAGCTTTAAACTCAGATTTTAATAAAGTCATAATGAAAACATTATGAATTTCGACCTCCATTGGAAATTCAACATGCGCTCTAATCAAATATTCTGGATCATCATAGGGTCGAATTAGGGCTTGATCAAAACAAAGTCAAACCCTAATGATCACTCATTTTGCACTCTCTAATTTGAAGGGAAGAAGCTCTGTCGCTGCCATGACTGAGTTGAACTTGAACTCAAAATCTTTGAGAAACCATTCTCTGATTTTTGATAGTCGAAACTACAATGGGTAAGTCTAATTTTGAAGTATTGAAGCTCTTTTCACTTCATTTCAAAGGGCCAAGAATACGTTAAGGCCATAGCCTGTACGAGTCTATTCTTTGATTTCTTTGCACTCCTTGTGAATTTTGTTTGCTTGGCTGACCTATGAGCTCGTGCTATCTGGAAACTTTGTGGAAAACCTTTCTTCAGTTCTATCTTCAGCTTCTATGCACAAGGTAAACATCTTGTCATAGTTCTACAACCACTCACTGTTGTTCTTTATTATGGCTTGATAGCCATGGCTAACACACTCTAATATCTCTTTATCCTGCATTTTTTATGCTTGCACTTATATCTCTGTGAACTCGACCCATATTGGGAGCTGGACAGTCCTCTTAAAGGATCAAAATCTTCTCTTCTAGAAACTATCTAGAACTCTTGGCCGCAGCTAAAGTGCTCTATCAGAAATATAAATGGGTAATTTTCCTTTTCTACACATTTGTTCTCCAGAGACTTAAATTAACTCATGGATTTAGGCCATATCAGGCCGTGCCAAATGCACACTGTAGGAAGCATTCTTTTGAATTTCAGGGTCGACCCAGAACAACAAACTCCTCTTTATGCCTTTCTGAATGTATATCTGCTTGTGGGTATTTCAAATTTGAACAAGACTGTAATTTCTCCATTCAGTTCTGAAATCTTGACATGGTTTGTCATGATTATTGCATTTTCTGTATTTTGAGAACAAACCCATATGTGGGTATGTGAAATTTCAAAAGAGAATTGTATTTTCTTCTTTCCTAAGCTCGATTTATCACAGAAATTATGTTTCATTTCTTTTCCCTACTATCTCTTTTGTGGGTATTGTGAAAGTCAGATGAAAGATGCATTCCTTCTACTTTGAGGCTCGAACCAGCACGAAAATTTGCATATTTTGTAATTATACTACTTTTGAATGTAAAAACCCAAAATGGGTATCATAGATTATTACATTTTCCTGCACCTTGAATGCAAACCCACATGTGGGTACCATAGATTATTGAGAATAGTTCTATTTCTGAAGAAAACTATATTTCTTCACTCTGAAACTATTCATATGGCTCGATTTATCACAAAAATTGATGCTTTACTTTGTTATTCCTGTGTCTCTCAATTTTGAAATGAAGATAGTCTGACACTCTTGGAAATACTGTATTGATTAGAACTCTATATATTTATGAAGACAGTGATACCCACATGTAAACCTTAAAAACACTTGGGTATATGAAAAGACAACAAAACAGTATAAGAAAAACAAAACTAAACCCGTCTGTCAAGACATTCTACTCTCCTCAATTGAAACAACGTGATAATCTAGAAAAGAAGCTCATGTATCTGAAACCTTGCCGAAACTCTTAATGTATATTCTTTTCATGCCTATAATGTATGCGCAGCAGTGTCTTTTCTGATTTTCTCTCAACTTTAAACAACTTTCGCTTTTTGTATTTGCACTTTATTGGAGTTTAAGCTTGAAACATAGCGGCAACATGAATCACTTGTACTCATGATTTCCCATGCATATCTAAAGCCTTAGGAGCACTATTCTGGAATGAAACTGTTTGCTCTTTCCTTAATATTCTGGAATGATCACTTTGTTATTACAACTCATAATGTAGTATTTACTTATTAATCAACTGGAACTAGTGACTTATCTTTCATTCGAATACACTGCATTTCCAGTCAAGCTGAAATTGATAGTTTATTAACCACTCGAGTGTCTGATTTTTGTCTTGTACTCAGTTGTAACATGGTACTCTTCATGCATTTTTATGTTCCACTTTAAATAAACTTCTCTCAAATCTATTTTTTGTCATGATAAAAACTAAGACAAACCATAAGGCATAATGTATGCCTGTTCACTATCCTTAACTGTAAAGAGAAAGAACTGATGAACTGAAACTTGCATGACATATGATTATGATCAGCATAGAAAATGAACTTATTCAGCAATATCTGATGCAAAAGTACTTAGTTAAATTCATTTAGTGAACCAAACTCACTGTTCACCCATAGCCTTTAGAAAACAAACCTGATTGTTATGAATGCACAGTTGGTTTAGTTGCTCGATGGATAAATCTATTTTTACTCTTTCAGTTGTTCTTCATTTCATTTGATGAATATGATAATGTATCTTTAAATCAGCCCATTAATGAATAGGGCAACATGCCAAGCTCTACCCTTGTGGGAGCCCATTTTCCTCCACATGCTTGGTCTTCAAATGATGTTCAGCTTGATGATTTAACCTATACCTACACAAGGAAGCAAACAACGTTAGCATAAAAAATAGAACATGTTCATGATATTGTTATTTCTCCTTTAGCTCACTTCTTTCATACCGCACTTGATTGATTGTTTCAATGCATTTTTAATATTATGTTGTACTAATGTGGGTGCCTCATATAGGTTTCTTCATAATCGGAGCCACTGAAACCCCTCTTTTCCTCTTACAAGTCGACGGAGCTCGAGAAGACAAGGTGCACCATTCAGCATCAAACGTTGATAATCAGGCAATGATGATTATGCTGCCACTTATGTGTTTTCCTTTATGCATCTCTTGTAGTGCAATGTGCTATTAGCAATGTGTTGTAATATTTATATCCATGGCTTGTGTGGACCTTTGATTTTAATTATGATTTTCAATTGAAAAGGAAAATGCATTTTCATGCAATGTTGTAATATCATTCTGATTGTGAAATCAAATGAAGCCTTGTAAAAAAAATGAGCTCTTTACGAAATAAAAGAAAGCATTTGAAATGTTATTTTCTCATGTTATCAATTTGGTATTTCTGCCATTGCTGGAACATCTAAATGGCATTCTGGAAAATTAATTCCTTCTTTTGAATGTATAACTATTTCTCAATGAATAATAATAAAACTATGAAACAACATTTGAACTTAAGTTCAATTCCACCTTATGATAAATAACATTCAACCGACTTCACCAATTGAGCTGAGGCAAAAATTTGGTAACATTTTGGCGATTTCCGCTATATGCTTGCCTGCTAAGCATAGATCAGTGGCCTTTAAACAATTCATTGGGTGCGGAGTCAATTCTGCCCCTTCTTGAAACTCAGAAACTTGAATAGCAATAGTCCAAACAACAGCAAGAAAACAAAATAGAACTGAAAGCAAACTAACAGGCCCTGATGGCCAACAAAACAATGCATAGCAGCACTTAGAGAAAGCAAAACTACTGAAATCAAATGTGTGAAACACACTTATTTGAAAACTACTCTACCTACTTTAACCAGCTAGAGTAGGTGTTTAAACAAAACCATTCACAGGCTGGGCGAAATAACACCCCTTTTTAATCAGTGACTGACACATTACATGATTATGTATCATTGAAAAAACATGAAACACAAGTAGATGTTCAACAGACTGTTGCAGTGTTTCATAAAAAATGCAAAGAAACCTACTTGAACCCTGAAAATGATCATGCATATCGCAGCCATGAACCGGGCAAGTGAGCTGATTTTGATCGCCTTCAATTGCAATTCCAAAAACTACCTCTTGTTTGATTATATCCTCATATAGGGGTGCAAGTATGACCTTCACTACTTCAGTAGCCTCTGAATTGGCTAAGTATCTGATGGGGTAGCCTCTTGAAATGACAAGGATTGAATTTTTATTACTGACCTTCTGATGAATGTTTTGAAGAGTAGTATCTAATCTTTGCTCTTGTTCAACCTGAACAATGCTTGTATGCAGCTCAAACTCCTAAAAACTTGAATCAAAATTTTCCTTTTCAACAGAGGAAGGAAAATGTCCAAAAAATGAGATGGCCTCTTCCAACATGCTTTTTATCAATGTAAATACCTCTGAATCTTCCTTACACCAAAAAGGAAGTTGCCCATAATTTTCATTACTACTCAAAGAAAAACACTCCAAATCAGCCTTGTCTACCTCAACCTCATGTTGTTGACCCATAACTAGATCTATGGTTTCCTCATCATGCTCAACAAAACATGGAAGATCATCAAATGAAGCTATTCAATCATGACTCACCTCACCTTTTTCAGCCTCTTCAAGCTGTTGTCTTGATTCTTGAACTTGCAACTCAACAACTAATTGCTTCTAACCTTCAAGCTCTTCATCATCACTACACCAGCTACATACTTCAAAGTAATTGTCGGCATCTCGTTGTTGTACCTAGTCATTACTCCCTAAAATTTTCTCTTGGCCTTGATTTGTAGCTACTGTGGATGTGAGCATGCTTTCCTCAACTTGGCTCACGAAAGAAGGAAAATCATTAGTGAGAACATTGAAATATTCCCCAGGAGAAGGTTTCTCCTATTCAATCTACTGCTGCAAATGATAAACTACCAAAGCCGAATGCAACGGGTTTACCTTTCTAAGCTCCTCGATGAAGAGTAAAGTATTTTGATCAGAGGGTTCACCCATGGATTCTTCAAGTGAAGAACCCTAGGGAAATTATTGGCTTTCTTGTAATGAAGACTACTGGTCAAGGGACTGATCCGCAGTTGTACTAGGCAGGCTATAATCATTTCCCTCAACTTGTAAGGAATGAAAGCTCTGGAAATGTGGTATTTCTAGTTTAAGAGGTGGGTCCAGGGAGTTTGAAGATCTATCTTGCCTAAAACTTGGTATGTCGAGTTTAGCTATGCTAGGAAGTTCACCTTGTGTGAAGCTTGGGAAAGCTTGGGCTTCATGCCTTTGAAACTGGGCAAGTAGAAGCTTTGTTTGTGCAAGTGATACCCTCTCCAAATCTTCCTCGAACTTTGTTCTTTGGATTTCTAATTCCTGCTCATAAAGATAGGCATCATAAGCTAGCTCCTCTTGGTGTTGACTATATTCACATTGCTTCTTGATCTCCTTGAGCTGACTCATGTAATCAAGTAGTGTGTTTTTTATACTTGCCATCTCCTCTTGCTAATCTATTTGACTCATTTGCCTTTCATAGTTCAACCTTATTTCTCTAAAACTCAAGTCTTCGATCTCTTGGGACTGATTTTTAACATAGGAAGGCTGAAATGAATAATGAGTAGGGGTGAGTGGGTGGAAACTATATTGTGCATGCTGGTTTTGAAAAGCTAGGGAGTTGAAACCAGCAACATGATTATGCTGGTATGGTTGATATGAATATGAATACGCAGGGCTTTCATGATATGGTGGATGGTATGACGTATCATTATGAAGCCTCGACATGCTTTTTCAATTAAAGGTAAAAAAAAGAAAAGATGGAATATTTAAAAGCATACCAGCACTTGATCATTTTGAGACCAAAAAAGGCTTCTCAGAGTCGCCATGGTGTTTGATGATTCTGCCTCCGAAGGCTGATAATTTTGAGGGGAACACTCAACCCTTCAGTATGTGTTCTTTTTTGTGTTGTTCACACTGGATCTTCTTGAAAATCAAAGAACCGAGTCACCAAGTATATTGAAAAAAGGACTCCAAAAGGCTGAATAACTTGCTGCATACACCAAACAACAACCTTAAAGGATTAAAACTTCTCTGAAATTGATTTTCAGAGTCCCACTAGGTGTGCCAAAAACTGTTGTCAATAAATTTGCACCCTATTGAATGCGACATTTAGTAATCTACTGAAACATGGAAACCTTCTTCAGATGTGGGTGATCTGAATGAAGAAGGAATCTCCATAGTGAGTTGGTTCTTTGAATGATGAATTCTATTCTAAAATAACTTCTGAGGAAAGGGATAAAAAGATTACTAAACATAAAAACCTACTTCTAATAGATGACCTTAAAAACCTAATAATGATTTAATGACGGTTATGATCTCTTCCTCACAAACAGTTTTCACAAAGATGCGGTATTTTCACAATTTCTCATGAACAATTGATACATGAATGATTTGCATCAAGACTTGACTTAAAGCACAACAATGCAACTTGTATTAATGAACTTTCTACATTAAGAATTATAGTTTAAGGACAAAACAAGGATTTTGTAAATAGAAATCACAAGATAATTTAATCAAACTAAAACTACAAATGGACAAAAAAATGAGAAATAGGAATGTTGTCTTTATTCAACTAAAGGAGAATGCCATAATCTGAAACTAGGTACAATAATGGGTTCACAAGCTCAAAACAAATGTGTTTGAGCCGAAACTTTGATCTCAACTCCCCAGATTTTTTTTTTACTGAAAAGACTAAGTCTATCAAGACATAGCTCTCAAGAAAACCCTAATTTGAGCTCTGAAAAAAGCTCAAGGAAGAGGCCCTCAAACAATCTCAAAAAATTGTCTAAAAGAAGAAAAAAGCATACTGCTTTTATGATTACACTGTCAAGCCTCTAAAAATAGGCTGGATTTTCTTTAAAAGCTCAAAACAATCTTATCCCTTCAGAAAAGGTTTGAAATCCGACCAAGAGAAAAGTCAATAAAAGATCTGCTAAAAATAGCAAGAAAACACAAAGCAATTTATAGAATATTGCTTTTATGATTCTGCTTTACAAGATGCAAATTTGCACAATTAATCTTATTTTTGCAATTAAAGATTGAAAATCTTTTGCAAAAATAAAAAAAACCTCCTTATTTCTCCATTACAATATTATGATTTTATCACAAAAATCATAAAATCATTACACAAATACTTCTTTCATATCTTCAATCTTCATTGATTTCTCTAAAACCAACTAAAATCATAACCCTAAAATAATAATCGCCAAATCCTAACCCTAGTTCATAAGGCTCCACTATCACCCTTACATCATTTCACATCAAATAATACTCATAATTCATATTCAAGCTCCATATTTCACTAAGGCAAGAAAAAGTCTAAAAGACTTAACCTTTGACCTAACAAAGAAGATTCAGCCCCCTCATAAGCTTTAAACTTAGATTTTAATAAATTCATAATGAAAACATTATGAATTTTGGCCTCCATTGGAAATTCAACATGTGCTCTAATTGAATATTTTGGATCATCATAGGGTCGAATTAGGGCTTGATCAAAACAAAGTCAAACACTAATGATCACTCATTTTACACTCTCTAATTTGACGGAAAGAAGCTCTGTTGCCGCCATGACTGAGTTGAACTTGAACTCGAAAGCTTTGAGAAACCATTCTCTGACTTTTGACAGTCGAAACTATAATGGGTAAATCTGATTTTGAAGTATTGAAGCTCTTTTCACTTCATTTCAAAGGGCCAAGAATACATTAAGGCTACGTCATGTACGAGTCTATTCTCTGATTTCTTTGCACTTCTTGTGAATTTTGTTTGCTTGGCCAACCTATGAGCTCGTGCTATCTGGAAACTTTGTGGGAAAGCTTGCTTCAGTTTTGTCTTCAGCTTCTATACATGAGGTAAACATCTTGTTGTAGTTCTACAGCTACTCACTCTTGTTCTTTATTATGGCTTTACAGCCACAGCTAACACACTCTAATATCTCTTTATCCTACATATTTTGTGCTTGCACTTATATCTCTATGAACTCGACCCATATTGGGAGCTAGACAATCCTCTTAAAGGCTCAAAATCTTCTCTTCTGGAAACTATCTAGAACTCTTGGCCGCAGCTAAAGTGCTCTATCAGAAATATAAATGGGTAATTTTCCTTTGCTACACATTTTCTCTTTGGATACTTAAATTAACTCATGGATTTTGGCCATATCAGGCTGTGCCAAATGTGCACTGTAGGAAACATTCTTTTGAATTTTGGGCTCGACCCACAACAACAAACTCATCTTTATGCCTTTCTAAATGTATATCTGCTTGTGGGTATTTGAAATTTGAACAAGACTGTAATTTCTCCATTCAGTTGCGAAATCTTGACATGGGTTGTCATGGTTATTGCATTTTCTGTATTTTGAGAACAAACCCAGATGTGGGTATTTGAAATTTCAAAAGAGAATTGTATTTTCTTCTTCCTGAGCTCGATTTATCACAGAAATTATGTTTCATTGCTTTTCCCTGCTATCACTTTTGTGGGTATTGTGAAAATAAGATGAAAGCTACATTCCCTCTACTTTGAGGCTCGAACCAGCATGAAAATTTGCATATTTTGTAATTATACTGCTTTTGAATGTAAAAACACAAAATGGGTATCATAAACTATTACATTTTCCTGCACCTTGAATGTAAACCCACATGTGGGCACCATAGATTATGGAGAATAGTTCTATTTCGTACTCCTGAAACACAAATATTAGTCTATTTCTAAAGAAAACTACATTTCTTCACTCTGAAACTATTCATATGGCTCGATTTATCATAGAAATTGATGCTTTACTTTGTTATTCCTATGTCCCTTGATTTTGAAATGAAGATAGTCTGACACTCTTGTAAATATTGTATTAATTAGAACTCTATATATTTTTGAAGACAGTGATACCCACATGTAAACCTTAAAAACACTTGGGTATATGAAAAGACAACAAAACAGTATAAGAAGAACAAAACTAAACCCATCTGTCAAGACATTCTACTCTCCTCAATTGAAACAACCTGATACTCTGGAAAAGAAGCTCATGTATCTGAAACCTTGTCAAAACTCTTAATGTATATTATTTTCATGCCTATAATGTATGTGTAGCAGTGTCTTTTCTTATATTATCTCAACTTTAAACAACTTTTGCTTTCTGTATTTGCACTTTATTGGAGTTTTAACTTGAAACATAGCGGCAACATGAATCACCTGTACTCACCAATTCCCATGCATATCTAAAGCCTCAGGAGCACTATTCTAGAATGAAACTGTTTGCTCTTTCCTTAATATTCTGGAATGATCACTTTGTTATTACAACTCATAATGCAGTATTTACTTATTAATCAACTGGAACTAGTGACTTATCTATCATTCAAATAGACTACATTGACAGTCAAGCTGAAATTGATAGTTTATTAACCACTCGAGTTTCTGATTTTTGTCTCGTACTCGGCTATAACATGGTACTCTTCATGCATTTTTATGTTCCACTTTTAATAAACTTCTCTCAAATCTATTTTCTGTCATGATAAAAACTAAGACAAACCATTAAGGCATAATGTATGCCTATTCACTATCCTTGACTGTAAAGAGAAAGAACCGATGAACTGAAACTTGCATGACATATGATTATGATCAGCATAGAAAATGAACTTATTCAACAATATCTGATGCAAAAGTACTCAGTTAAATTCATTTAGTGAACTAAACTCACTGTTCACCCATAGCCTTCAGAAAAAAAACCTGATTGTTATGAATGCACAGTTGGTTTAGTTGCTCGATGGATAAATCTGTTTTTACTCTTTCAGTTGCTCTTCATTTCATTTGATGAATATGATAATGTATCTTTAAATCAGCCCATTAATGAATACGGCAGCATGCCGAGCTCTACCATTGTGGGAGCCCATTTTCCTCCACATTCTTGGTCTTCGAATAACGTTCACCTTCATGATTTAACCTATACTTGCACAAGGAAGCAAACAACATTAGCATAAAAAGTAGAACATGTTGACCATGATATTGTTATTTCTCCTTCAGCTCATTTCTTTCATACTGCACTTGATTGATTGTTTCAATGCATTGTTAATATTATGTTGTACTATTGCAGGTGCCTCATATAGGTTTCTTCATAATCGGAGCCACTAACACCCCTCTTTTCCTCTTATCGGTCGACAGATCTCGAGAAGACAAGGTGCATCATTCAGCATCAAACGTCGATAATCAGGCAATGATGATTATGCTGTCAATTATGTGTTTTCCTTTCTGCATCTCTTATAGTGCAATGTGCTATTAGCAATGTGTTGTAATAGTTATATCCATGGCTTGTATGGACCTTTGATTTCAATTTTTCTTTTCAATTGAAAAGGAAAATGCATTTTCATGCAATGTTGTAATATCATTCTGATTGTGAAATCAAATGAAGCCTTGTAAAAAAAATGAGCTCTTTATGAAATAAAAGAAAGCATCCGAAATGCTATTTTCTCATGTTATCAATTCAGTATTTTTGCCATTGCTAGAACATCTGAATGGCATTCTGGAAACTTAATTCCTTCTTTTGAATGTATAACTATTTCTCAATGAATAATAATAAAACTATGAAACAACATTTGAACTTAAGTGCAATTGCACCTTATGATAAATAACATTCAGCTGGCTTCACCAATTGAGCTGAGGCAAAATTTTGGTAACAGAACCATGTCAAAATTCTTCAACATATATTTTTCATATTTGGTTTGGCAAATGAAAATTTTATTTTTACATTGATAAACCTCCATTCCTAAAAAATATTTCATGAGACCAAGATCTTTCATTTCAAATTCTTTCATCATAGCAATTTTGAACTCATCTTTCATCTTAGCACTGCTACCCATATACAACAAATCATCAACATACAAACTTATAATAAGAATATCATTACCTTCTTGTTTGTAGTAAAGGGTAGGTTCACTCTTACTTCTCTTGAAGCCATTCTCCTGAAAGTATCCATCAATTCTTGCATACCATGCTCTTGGTGCTTGCTTGAGGCCATACAAAGCCTTCTTCAATTTGTAGACATGATTCTCTTTTCCTTCCACTTGAAAACCTTGTGGCTGTTCCACATATACTTCCTCTTCTAAGTACCCATTCAAGAAGGCACTTTTCACATCCATATGTTGTATGCTCCAATTCTTTTGAGCTGCTAATGAAATCAGCATTCTAATGGTCTCTTGTCTTGCAACTGGTGCAAACGTCTCTTCATAGTCAATCCCATACTTCTGTGTGAAGCCTTTAGCAACTAATCTTGCCTTATGCCTTTCAACACTTCCATCACTGTTATGCTTAGTCTTGTAGATCCATTTGGTGCCAATCTTCTTCTTGTCATGTGGAAGCTCTATAAGCTCCCAAGTATCATTCCTATGAATGGAATCCATCTCTTCTTTCATTGCTTGCATCCAAACCTCCTTAGTACATGCTTCTTCAAAACATGATGGTTCAAAATCAGCCTTGGTAAATAAAGCAAAATTAACTGTCTCACCTATTGGATTTTCTTCATGTGCTTGATTGGCACTCCTTTGATAAATATCACTCAAACTTTTTACCTTCCTTCTAGAACTTGGAGTTGAAGTTGGACTTGAAGAATTAGATGAGGGGTTGCTTGGTGGATTTATAGCACTTGGAACAACAACATTAGTGGGCTGCTCATGATCAACATCATCATTCAAGATAGATTTTGACTTCTCCATATGGCCTTTTTGATGACCATAAACTCCCCCTTCATCAAAAATCACATCTCTTGAAACAATAAGCTTATTAGTGAGAGGATTATGTAACCTATAAGCTTTGCTTTCCTCACTATACCCAACAAAATTACATGACTCACTTTTTGCATCTAGCTTTTGTCTATTCTGATCAGGTACATGAACATAAGCTAAACAACCAAAAACTCTGAAATGATTAACATTAGGCCTTTTCTCATACCATGCTTCATAAGGAGTCATCTTCTCAAGTGCACTGGTGGGACTTCGATTGAGAATGTATACTGCTGTAGCAACTGCATCTCCCCAATAAGAGTTACTCAATCCCTTGGTTTGTAACATGCTCCTTGCCATTTCTACCATAGTGCGGTTTTTCCTTTCAGCTACCCCATTTTGTTGAGGTGTGTATGGAGTGGTGGGGTATGTGCAGGATCATGGTGCACCAAAAAGTGGCAATATTTGTAGGGTATGTGGCTGACGACTTTTTTTTCACCCAAAATTAATGAAACGAAAAGGGTTTTTAGAGGAGATTCTCACTTTCCAAAAAATATAAATTATGATTTAATTTGAATTTAATAAATAATTATTATTCATTTTCTATTAGAATTAAGACTAAAGTCCTATCAATAGGCTGATTGAAAAACATCTATAACTTTCAACGGTATCATATTTTTGAATCAAAAACATGCATCACATTCTATGCTTCACATACTATAGGATTAAAAAATAAAAATTAAATTTCATGAAGTTTTGACCAAGTTAAGGTGGTTAGACAGATGAGTTTTTATATTTTCTAAAAAATTGTAATAAAATTTCATAATTAATTATTTACTTGGAAAAAATTAGAAAATAATATGCATCACATCTGATATGAGTCCTACTTATATATAAAATCTTACAAAAAATATTATCATTTTATTATGGTTAGGGTGGTTAGACGCACACCTAATTCTTATTTTTCCCCAAATTTAAGTACTCTGCGAATGAAATTTCAAATTTTCACCAAATAGATTTTATTTATTTTAAATAAACCTAGTATTTTAGAAACTACATTCAATTTTCTACAAATTCTATTCTTACATATTTTTGAAATAATATAGATAACTTATTCAAATATTTACGTCAAGTTGCCTAACACTGATTTTTCTGAATTTTTTGCCACTTAAGGGCCTATTTTTTGCACGATGATCCTGCACATACCCGGTGAGTTGCCTCTTGATGCCATTCATATCACAATAATCTTGAAAGGATCTTGAACAAAATTATCCTCCACAATCAATCCTTAAACATTTGATTTTGCACCCTTTCTCATTTTCCACAAGTGCTTTAAACCTCTTGAATGTATCAAGGGCTTCATCCTTAGCCTTCAAAAAATACACCCAAAATTTTCGTGAGTAATCATCAATAAAAGTGATAAAATATGATGACTTACCCAAACTCTTTGTTTGCATAGGTCCACAGATATCTGAATGAACAAGTTGAAGGGGGTAATGGGCCCTCCATGCAGTGCCTTTTGGAAACTTTTCTCTTGCATGCTTTCCTTTGGCACATCCTTGACAAACCTCCTTGTGCTATTCAACCTTGGGCAAAGAAAAAACTAACACTTGTGAGGTCAAAAGCTTCAAACTGTGAAAGTTTAAATGGCCATACCTTAGATGCCACAACCAACTTGTATCCTTAAATGCCATATTGGCAAGGTTGTTGTTATGTTCACCAAATCTCAATGGGAACATCCTATTTTTTGTCATAGGAACAACTGTGACTACTCTGTTGCCTTAACTCTTATCAAAAATTGTACATTTCTTATTTTCAAAGATAATTCTATAGTTCTTTTCACACAATTGTCCAACACTTAACAAATTATGTTTTAACTCAGGAGTGTAATAAATATCTTTAACACTCTTCATAGCTTCTTTTGTGTGGACCTCCATAGCACCTTTTGCAGCAACCACCAATGATTTATTATCACCAAGCTGAATCTTTGACTTGAAACTTTCATCCTTTGTTGAGAACAACTTCCCATTTCCTGACATATGGTTAGAGCATCCAAAATCTAGGTACCAAACATCTTTACTAGTATTTTCACCTTTAGAATAAGATAAGAATAAATTATCTAGAGGATTTTCATCACTTTCTTGAGCATAATTAACATTTTTACCTTATTTTAATATACATTCTCTTTCAAAATGTCCATACATATTACAATGGTAACATTGAACATTTATTTTATCAAATCTTCCTCTACCTCTACCTCTTGAACCACCTCTCCCTCTTGAACCACCTCTGCCTCTACCTCTTGAATTATACTGATTTTGACCTTTACTTTGGCTTTCATTTCTTTTGCTACTACTGCTGCCATCTTCATTCCTTGTGATTTGTACTTTGGAGGAAAAGGATTTTTCAACACTTTCTCCAAAATAATCTTTTAGTCTTTCTTCATGTGATATCAAAGATCCAACGAGGTGATCAAATTGAAGGGTTGTCAAATCCTTGCTTTCTTCCATTATTATGGCGACGTGATTCCATCTTGGTGTGAGAGACCTCAACACCTTTTTTATTAGAACCTCAGTGTTCAAAATTTCTCCAAGTGTAGCCATTTTATTGACCACATCTTTTACTCTGACACAATACTCACTCACACTTTCTCCTTCTTGCATCTTTAAATTCTCAAATTCTCTCTTCAATGTCTATAACTTAACAACTTGGACTTGATCACTGCCTTGGTAAGCTTCTTTTAGAGTCTTCCAGGGATCCTCAACTGTCTTTGCAACTACAATTCTTGGAAAGACTCTTGTCTAGAGCTATTTGAATATGAAACAATGCTTGAAAATTCTTCTTCTTAGCCTCCTTCCTGGCTGTTCTTTCATTGACTGGGAGGGAATTCCAATTAGCTGGCTCCTGGTAACCTGATTCAACAATCTCCCACAAATCTTTCCCTATTAAAAAGGTCATCATTTTTATACACCAATAATCATACTCATTTCCATCAAATTCTGGAATGGGCAATCTGTTAGAATTCAACATGATAATCTTTGGTGAAATTCGAACAACTAGATCTTAAACCCAAAACAAAAAACCTACTCTGATACCAATTATAAATTCAAAAATTGAATCCCCTGTTTCTTACAGCTAGCTGACAAAAATAATCTTGACAGGGAAAATACATAACAACAAGAGCATAGAGGAATTGTTCCCAGCCAAAGAATTAACAGACATTAAACAATATATTCAACATAAAAAAAAACATAGATATAAAACCATTCAATGATAGAATTTTGCTCTGTTTCAAAAAATAGAGTTTTCTTCTTATTTCAGCTTGTTGAAAAAGAATACAAAAACAAGGTAATATAAAGAGTTCGCAGCACAAAGAAAAAACAAGATAAATCTTTATTCGTAGAGGGAAGATTTAAAACTAAAAAGCTACTTAGCATGCATTGCATGCTTTATTCATAGAGGGAAGATTTAAATCTAAAAAGCCACTTTAAAGCAAAAAACTTTGCTCAAAGATCACGCTGGAAGATCACGTGCAGCATCAATTATCTTCATAGTTATAAGTCTCGAGTTGGATTTCTTCCACCTAATAAGTGAAGGAAGATGAGATGTATCCAGCTCAGGTGTAGATCCATTTGTGTTGAAGCTCTAGGCGAGGACACATTGATCTTCAACGATAGATCCTGTTGATGCAGAGAAACCAATGTATATTTCTTCTCTAAAATTTTTGGATAAATATGTACTTTTGTATGTTATAAGAGGCTTTTTGTCCGAAGTGAACCAGCTTCTACTATTGTAACATTCAATTGCTATTGGGTATGATCGTAATTGATTGAAGCCTGAATATTTTGTCCACTATTGAGATCTAGTTGTTCCCACTGATCGCCAATCGAATAACCCACAGTTTTATACTATTCAAACTTTAGGTCATTGAGATCCACACTGACATGATTGTTGTCGATGTCTTGGTATAATTCCACACCTTAGGTTGTGTTGAAGTCGACTGAAAGGAGATGATTGTCGGCCTTGCCTACAGTGGAAGCATTTAACAAACCGAGGAAATGACTTAATGAAATTTTTATAGGTGACTTGCTGGGCATTATAATGAAGGCCATTCCATGCCCACTACTACGTGAAGGATCAGAAGAAGAAGGAACCATGGAAAATATAAAGGTGGTGCTGAATGATGAACTTGAATTTGCTGACATGGAACTTCAACCACCTGTCAATGTTTTCCCAATTTTCATAAGAAAATTTACCATTATTAAATTCATCAGAAACAAACTTAGAAAATTAAAAATTTAGGGGCCCAACAGATCAATAGATTAAAAATACAATCCCTAATTAATTGATATGATAAAAAATAAATCTCTAGACATGGGTTGAAAAAACTCATAGTTTCACAAAGAGCGGATGGGTTGCTAGAGCACAATGCAGTCTGGAAGTGCTCATTAGTTACAACCATTGAATTTAGAATCTCAAAATTTATTGTCTCATCTTCTACGTCAATGACATCCATGTTTTCCCTAATGCACTAAAGTGTAGCCTAAGTTCATAATGCTACACGATCTGCTCCAACATATCCATGAGTATCCTTAGCAATCCTTTCAAGATCAACATGTACCAAGAAACCTAAAGATTAATAGATGCTTTCAAATCCAAACACTGCTTAACATTAGGTCTAGAAATACAAAAAAAAATAGGCCCTACAATATGTACGTCATTAGAGAGCTTCATATTCTTCGTATGGATACGAAGCACTTCCAACCTATCCACTTCATCTGGAACCCCAATATCAATTTCCCTACCAAACCTTCCAAACCTTTGAGTGTTGGGTCAGTACTATTGGGTCAATTAGTTGCTCCAATCATAATAACATGAGCACGAGATTTAAGTTCATCCATAAGTGTAAGAAGTTGAGCAAAAATTCTCCTCTCAACTTCATTGTGGGTTTTTTCCCTCTTGGTTTTAAAAACTAGCATAATAAATTTTGGGGTTTGGTTTTTTCTTGTGCCACACATATTATGAATAGAATTCCTACTAAAGCCCTGAAACATGTTACTCTTGAACAAACTTGGAGTGGTAGAAAGCCCCACATTGGGTATTTTAAGGGTGATCCCATAGTAGTGGTTTAAATTTTTTGGCCAAACTGGACACTAAAATTATTATTTTTAACTAAATCTTCACATTCAGGAAGCTATAGCGGCTAAACTATGAAGAATTTGAAGATAATGCAAACTAGAGTCTCATCACATTCTTTCTGTAGATTCTAAAAATATTTTTTTCAAAAATTTTGGAATCATTTTACACTTCTTTTTCCATCTCCCACAAAAACTGGTTTTTTTCAAAAAAATCAATTTTAAAAAATGACGCAGACCGTATAACGCATAACTTTTTTTCCATGAAGGATAAAATTCTAATTCTTTCAAATTTAGATTCGTAACTCTGATATCTAGTGATTCCACTTGGTTAGATAGTTTTTTATTGAATATTTTTCTTTAATCAAGTTTCAAGTGAAACCAATTACATTTTAGACATAGCGCGACTGTATAACGCGTAACCTTTTTTGTATATATCAAAATTCAATTTTTTTTTGGTTGGATCAAGGACTTCAATATCTAGTGCACTCATATTTTTCAAATTTTTGTTTTGATAATCTGCTATTTTTCCACATGTGTAGAACATAGACCTTCATTTTTGATGAAAAACCTATGTTTAATAAAACTAAAAAACAAATACATAATAAAACCAAAACATATTAAGATTATATTCGTTGGATAGCTTGTTCCGAGGACTACCTGATTCCAGTTGGTTTTGTGAAGATTCATCCATTTTGATCATCAACCCGAGCTCTAAAGTGCCAAAATTTAGGGTTTTTTGTGTCTCAGAGGAGGGATGAGGAATAAGGGGGGTTCATTCAAACCCCCCTTTTATAAGGGTTTTTGTTGGAATTTTTGGCGGGAAAGCTTTAAAGGGGTTCACCTGAACCCAGGTTCTATCGAACCCCTAATGGGTTCGGTCGAACCAGTATGTTCGTACGAACGCTTAAAATCAATATTTTTTCCATGCATTCATTTTCTGTGAGTTTTCCTTCCTCACTTCAACTGTAAACCACTATTGTGGCTTCACCCTTAAAGTATTTGGGTGTATTTCTTGGGCACACATTCCTGATGAAAAGAGGGAAAAGTGAGAACCAAAGAGTCATAAGTGTTTTTTTATGGGTTGTAGTGAAGAATCAAAGGCTTACAAGTTATATCATTTGAAAACAAACAAGGTCTTTGTTAGTAGAGATGTAAAGTTTGATGAGCATTCACAACTTACAACCACTTCCTCTCACTCTACAACAACAAATGCTTCTCATTTTTCTGATATTTTAGAAAGAAATGGAGACTACATTGATGAGGATGAGGTGTGCACTACTAATACTATTGAAATGAAACAACTAATGCTTGTAATTAGCCATTTTCTTCAAGTAGTGATGATGAAGAAGATGACTTTCAGCTAGACAAAAGACAAGGAGTGTTGAAGAAATATATAGGCAAGGCTCAAAGATCTAAGGAAGGAATGGTAGTGCTCTCATGGCCAAAGTATTACAAGTAAATGACACAACCTCATATGAGAAAGCTAGAGGGAAGAAAGAATGGGTGCAAGCCATGAAAGAGGAATATAATGCATTATTAGAGAATAAAACTTGGGAACTTGTTCCCCGCCCCCAAGGTAAGAATGTTATTGGTTGCAAATGGGTTTACAAAACAAAATTTAAATCAGATGGTGCTATAGAAAAATTCAAGGCTACATTTGTTGCTAAGGGGTTCAATCAAAAAGAGGGTGTTGATTATGAAGAAACATTTGCTCCTGTCATTAAAATGAATATAGTTAGAATTATTCTTTCTTTGGCTACAAGTCTTGAGTGGCATGTTCATCAAATGGATGTCAAAAATGCTTTATTAAATGGAGATTTTAATGAAGAAATCTTTATGGATCAACCACCAAGTTTTGTAGATCAGTAACATCCTAATCTTATTTGCAAATCAAAGAAGTCACTTTATGGACTTAAACAAGCACCAAGAGCATGTAATGAGAAGAATGACAAGTATTTTCAACTTCATGGGTTTTAAAAATGTAATCAAATCAAAATCTTTATGTTCAAAGAGAGTGCAAAATGAAATTATTCTTGTTATAGTTTATGTAGATGATTTACTCATAGTTGGACCAAATATTGGGTTAATTAATGATTTGAAATTAGATCTTAAAAGGGCATTTCATATGAGTGATTTGGGTGAACTAAATTATTTTCTTGGCTTGCAAATTAGTAGGTTTCATGATGGGTTGTTTATCTCTCAAACAAAGTATGCTTTGGATCTTTTAGAAAAAAATATTTTGATCCCCCAAAAGGTAAATAAATTTATTTGATCCAAGGGGTTTTGATCTAAGGTGGTTTGATCAAATCCTCTTTAATTGGAATCCTTTAAATGGAACTTTTCAAGGCTTCAATCATTATATTTTCTAAAAGTATGTGATTTCACCAAAAAATTAGGATGTCCCAAAAAGTGTAAACCACTATTGTGGGATCACCCTTAATCTCCAATTTTGTCCAAGTGAAGACCAAGCAGCAGATATATTTACTAAGAGTATGCTTGAGGCCAAATTTATGAAATTACGAGGTATGTTGGGCATGATTGAAGTGAACATTAAGGAGGGATAGTAACATAATGTTCCCCTCTCTTTTGTATTTTCTTTGTATTCTTCTAGCCAATCTTAAGAAGGGATGTTAGGAAGCTAAGGTTGTTGAGAAGATGACACTTTCTAGAGTCTTCCATAGAACAATCCAGATTGAGAGTAGAACATTCTAAAGATGTAGAATATTCTAGAAATAAGGAGTTTCCAGATTTTGTATTGCATTTATAAATATATAGTATGCACAAGAAAATAGTGTGTTAGAAAGCATTAGAAAGTAATAGAAAGTATTGGAGTGTTGGGTGGTTGTAAGTAAGTTAGATTAATATATGATTGTTTTTTCAGATACATATCTTTGTTTATGCTCTGTTTTTTCCTTGTTTTATTTTATTTCTAGCAGCTATTACAGTGTTTTATATATATTGTTTTTAGGCTTGTTTTTACACTTGGGAGCTATGGAATCAATTTCATCAATAAATATAATGGAATGGGCATTCTTCTTAGCCTCCTCAAAAGCCTTCTGGAGATTTCTTTTGCTTTCTCCAACCAACTTTGACATAATTTCAAGTCCATTGATACAAATAAAGAAAGCACTAGTTTCATTTGCAACTGCCCTAACAATTAAGGTTTTCCCAGAACCAGGTGGCCCATAAAGCAGAATACCCTTTGGGGGTTTCACACCAATTGATTTGAAGAGTAGTCAGTGCCTAAGAGGAAGTTCTACCAATTCATGGATTTGAGCTATTTGTTTCCATACACCACCAACATCGTCATAACCAATTTCATCTAATCTATCTTCATCCTCTTGCTTCATGGCCCCCCTCATAGAAAATTTTAGTAGTTGGAGAAACAACACAATATTCCCCAGGGTTTGTCTCAATTACCTTGAAATCCACACTACACATTCTACCTCTCACAAGGAAACGATCACCTTTTCTCACCGGGTGATTAGCTTCCAAGAAATAGGCTGCAAGTTATAAATCAGTAGTCTTTTAGCACATACACTTCATAGAGCCAAAAAGGCTACCACATATTTGAATCTTGTTAATGTACTTGCAATAAATTAGACTATATATTTGATGCTTACAATGAAATGGAATGCAAATAAAACAACATTTGGAACAATTGTCTTTACCCAAGATACTAACCCTTAATCAGTATATAAAAACAATACATGACCCAAATTTTCATATTTTGCACCACCATATGTAGTTCCTTCGACGCTTCGGTGGTGGTTTCTTTGTCAAGCCTGGTTATGGTATTGGGTTTGGAGTTGGGTCTGGTCTGTTCATTCTATAGTATGCATTAGTTTCCCTGCAATAACACCGCCACTCTCCAAAACATGGATGACATTTAATACATTAATTAAACATTGTACTAGAATCAGCAGCCTCCCATAAAGTTCTCACAATTTGTATTTACTATCAAAATATTATCCATATTTATTTGTCATCTTAAATTTCCAATTTCCTTTAAAAAAATTGTGTACAGCTACTTTTTACAATAGAAAAACAGATAAATGATAATTTTTAAATATAAAAAATGTATTCTTAAATTCAAATTACAGAAATATATTTAAATTATACAATATAATTGACGAGCCCAACATATTAATTCCATATAAAATGATTGCAATAATATCCTGCCTATTGATAGAACTAAAAATATATCCAATTTATTATTTTGATACTCATGGCTCATCTACGGTAAATTGAAATTAATCCTATCTCACAGTTAAAATTCATCAAATACCTGCACATCATTAATAGTCGAGCCTGTACAATGGATCCTTCGATCAACAAGTGGACACAAAAGAATTACCTGTCCTCTCTCCAGTGCTTCCACTCAAATCTGACTAGGTAACCTCTACTAAATGATAGGCTAATTTTGTTGAGACTCCATTATCGTCCATCTCTAAAGTTGGAAGTCGAGGCAAAAGGTAATCCTATACTTGAATATGGACTACTGCTCAGCCCGCTCATCTCATATGGATCTAACTGGGAAGAGACGCCTCCCCTTCAATTATCTGTAATACCTGTCTGATGGCAGGTCTCGCCTCTGGCTCAGAATTGCAGCACATCAATCCTAATTTGAGCACTTTCTCCATCTCATCTTCAACATATTCACCAACAAGATTCGGATCTGCTTCATCCTTGAGCCTGCCTTTCGCATGGAGCTCTCTCACCCACTTCATCATGATGATCTGGGAAGCATCGAGAGAGGGATCCACAGGCTTCCTCCCACAGGCAACCTCCAACATTACAATACCAAAGCTGAAGACATCTGTGCTGGGAGCGGCCTTTCCTGTTTGCACCAGCTCCGGTGCGATTTACCCAAGCGTACCCATCACTTCAGTACTTTGTGGGTTTTCCGGGTTTTCCGTATGTTCGTACAGACGAGCAAGTCCGAAATCCCCCAGCTTTGCATTGAGTTCAGAATCCAACAAAACATTGCTGGATTTGATGTCTCTGTGCACTACCACTTTCTCCCACCCTTGGTGAAGATACTCCAATCCTGCGCCGACGTCCCTCAGAATTCTGTACCGGTGAGCCCATGTAAGCAGGTTCTTCGTCTTCTCAAATAACATCTTGTCCAGGCTTCCATTTGGCATGAAGTCATACACTATGAATAATTTGCTCCCCTCCTGCACTAGCCTCTGATTTGTACAAGATTCCGGTGCTGTAAACGCCCCAGACTTGAAATCTCTGCTATGTACTCATTCAGGCCTTCAGTGCTCTCTCTAAAGATGGATTTTACAGCAATTTCCTAGCCATTAGTAGGGAGCACTCCTTTGTACACCTTTCCGAAACCTCCACTGCCCAGAACTTGATCGTCTCGGAAGCCCTTGGTTGCAGTATGTAACTCTCTGTAGTCAAAACTGTGAGGCCAATATTCCATCTCCCATTCTTCTCTAATGTCTCTGTACTGGTTTCTCTTCCACCAGAAAACTGCTACTGCAACCAAAAGCAACACGACAACTACTAGAGTTGTAGTAATGCCGGCTATAAGTCTCGAGTTGGATTTCTTCCGCCTAATTAACGAAGGAAGATGAGATGTATCCAGCTCAGGGGCGGATCCATTTGTGCTGAAGCTCCAGGCGAGGACACAGTGGTCTTCAACGACGGTTCCTGTTGATGCAGAGAAACCAATGTACATTTCTTCTTCAAAAATGTTGGATAAATGAGTACTTTTGTATGATATAAGAGGCTTTTGTGGTTGAAGTGAACCAACTTCTGCTATTGTAACATTCAATTGCTCTTGGGTATGATCGTAATCGATCCAAGCCTGAATATTCTGTCCACTGTTGAGATCTAGTTCATGGGATTGGTTGCCAATCCAGTACGGCGCAGTTTTAGACTCTTCAGACTTGAGGTCGTTGAGATCCACACCGACATGATTGTCGTCGATGTCTTGGTGTTCCACGCTTTGGGTTGTATCGAACTCGACGGCAAAGAGATGATTGTCGGCCTTCCCTTCGGTGGAAGCAGTTAACAAACCGAGGAACGAAGTTGACGAATTTTCCACAGGTGACTTGCTGGGCGTGATGATGAAGGCCATTCCATGGCCGCTGCGTGAAGGATCGGAAGAATAAAGAACCATGGCGAATACAAAGGTGGTGCTGAATGATGAACTTGAATTTCCCGACATGGGATCTTTCATCCGCACAGGCTGAGTATATAAAACTCGGCAAGACAGGTGTTGTGATTGATTGGTGAGGCAGATGGCATCAGAACGGATGAAAGAATTTTCGACCTGATAAAGGGTTGATGCATTGAATTTGTTGAATAGGAAACTTGTTTGAGCTTGTGCTGGAAGGCATACATGCAGCACAAAGAGAACTAGGATATGCACAGACATGGTTTACAGCTTCTATCTACAACAAAATGGGGTAAAGAAACACTTCATAAGGCAGGTAAGTTTGAACACGAGAGAATAAAAGTCAGAGGCGGCCTGTCAAGAGAGAAACCTACAACGCATGAACATATGGACAAAGTCAACATCAAAGCATCCTATAGTCTCCCGTGCATTAATGGGAATGGCTTTTAGTAAGTAATGTCTATTCAGTCATCAGGGTTCACATTTGACTGTATTTATTAATTAATTGAAAATAAAAAATATATTGTATTCTGATTTTCAATAAATTAATATATATGGTCAAATGTGCAGTTTGATGGCTGCATAGACAATTCGCTTCTTTCAGTATACTATAGTTAAATTCAAATAATTCTAGAATGGCACATGTTTTGACTGTTAGTTTCTATTAAGAATATCAAAATATTAGCTTATATTTAGATATTTAAGTCAAGTATCAATGGCATATTTTTCAACAATGATGTCATTTTTATTTTATTTTAATGAATAAGTATAGCAGAAAATTTTAGATTATGAAGTCAAAATGTGATCAAGTTTAGAACAAATATAAATTTAAAGGCAGGTGAGAGTTATATTAGTGGAGGCAGGGTCTGTCATTAATAATTTTACATTTATATGTATAAATTTTTTTAAAAATTATTTAGATTTTACTAACAAAAAAGTTCCTTTAACTATTAAACTAAGTGTGATTTAAAAATATTTGTTATCTTAAACATCTAAACATCATCTAAGTAATGAGAAAGAAGATACTTCAAGTCAATAATGGAAAAATAAAATAAAATAATTATCTATGTGTTTGTATTCTAGTTGGATGAGTGGGTACACTATCAAATTTATACAAAAGAGTGAGTTAGTTACCTGTAATAGAAGTAGGGGAAGGAGAGGTCTTTATGTCACTTTTTACCTAGCAGTCATCAAACCCAAGAGTCGTTTCCCATATTTGGGCTTTATGTGTGTGAGCATGTATGCTACACTAGCTAATTTCCACAAAATCTATTCATTGCCCATTCCAAGTTTGATCTTAAAAATATTAACATTAATTATTCTAGTTTATTTATTTAATGTATTAGATATGGTAACATCATATTTTAATGTTAGGGGATATATAGTATCACTCACATCATAAAACACTCACACATAAATATATTGTTTTCTATTCACATGAATCCTCTTCAAATCATTACCATCAACTATTCATGTGACTTCTCTCAATATTAAAAGACCTCTCAAATAAGTACTTAGTTTCACATAAGGCCTTTGAAATATCAACCCTTTAAACTTTTGTCCTATGATATTGAAGACAAATCACTTGCTACTAGATGAAATGTTCGATGATAGAGTTTAATAAATTTTTTTCTAACATTGAACATTGAATTTTCTTACTACTAAAAGGCATTTTGATGTCATAGTCAAGTAAAGAAAACTTTATTCGATGTTGTTGGAGTACAAGAAGAAAATACCTTAGTCTTTTGATTTATTTAGCTACCTCATTTGTTACTACATATTCTTCCTTTGTAGTTGATAATGTAATAGTATGATACTTCTTACTACATCTAGGCTAGAACCAAAAGAGAAAACATATCCTATAGTAGATTTGTTATCATCTACACAACCCACCTAAGTGTAAATTAGATTATCATACAAGACTTAGGTTTTCAAGAGAATAATAATAAACATCCATAGGAAAAGTCTATATGTTGGTCATTTATGTTTGGATCCATGATGTTCCATTTTTTTTTGAATCTATTGTTAATTTATATTATCTACCATTTTTTATTCCTATCATCTTAATCATGTTCACATTTTATTTTTCCACAAATATCTTAAACATTTCAATTTTTCTAAATGCTTCATCCATTTTCTTAAGTCTCCAAATTTCCCCATAAAAATCATTAATAAATATGGAAATGTACCTATCCCACCTTTGATGGAGTATTCATAAGCCCACATGAATCACTATGGATATGTTCAAGAGATTTAACATCCCTTTAATTAGAATCTTTATTTTTAGATGATTTAGTTGTCTTTTATATCATAATTTTTAATTTTCTAGTTCTTTTATATGTTGTTTAAACAAATTTTCTTGTATTTTATTTTTGTTTTTAAGGTTTTGAACATGAATCTTGATGTTTGGATTATTTTTTCCATATAATATTTTTATTGCGCATGTTCATATCCATTTTACCCCATTTTTCATGCTTACTCACATTTGTATGTTTTGTCTTCTATTATTGATTCCTTTTTTTTTCTAAAATTAATTTCATACCATATTTCTATTTTGAAAAATTGAAACCATCTAATTTTGTAATAAATATAATATTAGAACATTAAGATGGCATTGGTAGAATTAAAAAAACTCTCCAAGTGCACAAGTATTAAAGCTTGTGAAATGAATCCACTCCAAACTATTTATATTACATTACCTTACTTTTTCTTACACACATGAACCAAGTGCCTCTTATCAATATATTCCTCTAGAGATTGTTGATGCCACCTTTCTATTGATGTTTATTATTGAAATAATGAAATACACATATGACTAGGATCCCATATTTCTTAACCCTCAAAGTTTCAATTAAGTAATAGCTCACTTGCGATATGGTAAATATAAAAATGAAGTTAATTTTGTAGGTAAGATGAAAAACTAAAATACAATAAAATAAAAGATGTTCCAATGAAAATAATTATGACTTAAACCAATATAACAAATTCTAGATCCATTAGAAGATAGATTCAGAACATGAAAGAAAGAAAGATAGTCATTTTGACTGTAATAAAATTATAAACGTAGAGAAATATTTTGTATTCTCACATACTTAGTAATCTATCTCATATTAGCATTATTTCATTCACATCAAAGATATTACATTACAATATAGTCAATAATGGCTTATAATTTTATTACATTAATTAAATCCTCATTACATCAAGCCAACAAGTGTTGTGAGAGAACTAGAAACTAGGTTTGAAGATTCTCTTGAACTAGTATATCTTCCCATGGAGACATATGATCATGCAACTACCTAGCTCAACTATAATTCTCTATAGGTCATAAAAAAATATTTCCCTTATGATACTACACATAAAATAGTTGATCCCTTAGATTATACTCTTAGCAATTGGGAAAAAAACATAGGCTTACAAGTCAACCCTTAAACATATTACAATGAATTATTTATAGATTTTCTTCAAAAAAATTCTATGTAGGAGAGCAATAGTGTGCAAGTCAAAAAAAAAATATATATGAAAATTCTATTTTTATTAGCTACTAGATGACTTGTGGTGGATAGAATATTCCATTTAAACTTGGAGGAGTATCTACATTGTATCAATTTATAGGCATCCAAATAGTATTTTTATTTATGGGGCTAAAATTTCCCATACATGCTTTAATCATCCTCACATGGATTTGCACTAGGATCAATTCACCTACAGAGATCAATGGTGACTAGGAGAGATTTAGGTGGCAGTAGATCTTGATTGTATGCAATATAGGCCATAAGTGACATTTCAAGATGCAAAGGGGAGTGGTGGAAGTTCATGCTATTCATGTCATATAGTATCAACATGGAACTAGGAACCAAGTTACAATATTTACTTGAGAATTATAAAAGTTTACAAATAAATGACTAATGAGGATTGAAATTGGGATTAGATAAAAAATTGTAAGTAATTGATATTTTAGAGATAGGGAAGTTCTTGGAAATGAGGAAAGGTCCACAAGGGCTAAACTAGTGAAATGTGAAACTAGGGATGCACTTTGTTTGAAATAAAAATATGCAAGGAAATTTTACGTCTTCAAGGTAAAGGGAATTAAAATGAACAAGATTTAAAAAAAGGGTCATGAGGATTTTTTCACATATGTAGATGTGCACAATTTGTTTGAAGGCTCACAAGCGAGGAGGGAATGTAGAAAGTAGGATAATAGAAAGTGCGTGTAGGGTAAGAATTTCTATAGGAAGTTGAGTGTGTGGGAAGTGGAGGTTAGGGAACATTTTGCACATTGTGAAAAAATATGTATGTGATCTAAAAACTCTATGATAATAGAGGAAAGGTGGAGAAATGAGAAAATAGGAGAAAGGGTGAACTTTGCATGAAAGTGCAAACATCCAAACTAATTGTACAACTCGATAAGATGATAGGAACTTGATAAATAGTTCCATGTACGTAGAACTTTTAAAAAAAAAACTTAGCATGAGGAATTTGATCGATGCATGGCATAAATTTTAACAAGATTTAGCCAATTCCACTAAATTATAATTTCTCAGATCAAGAATTTATTTTGAGTGAGAACAAGTACATGAGCTAATAAAAAAGAATGAGATATAAACATTCCTTCAATTTGGAGATATAGGAACAACATGCAAATGCACTATGAAGGCATCCCCATAATCATATGGCTCATCAAGCTAATGTGGAAGCACTAAGCAATGACACAACCTAAAGTTAATGATAAAGGGGGATACCTCTAAATGGTGAATACTCTATTGGATGTAACTACAATGTGGAGGATCTAAGGGTATAGAAGAAACTAACATATAGTGTACATCTACCATCTCTTCAACTAATGGGTCAATTTAATGAATTTATCAAATTGACAATTTCATGGAGATATGAAGTGGTGCCATGTTGTTGAATTCAAAACTCATTCTTTGTCGTTATTTGTTTCTGGGCTAATAGAATTGGGCCTACCATGATTGTGAACTACACATTAAAGACCAATAGCATAGTGATCCATTCTAAAAATATGGGTAATTATTTAGACATGTGAAAAGACACCATGTGGATTTGATTATATTATTACTTTTTTCTTTAGTTACATGTGAGCTAGATAATATAAGGGCCTACCATGAGATGACTGGTAAATACTGGATAATTATGCAACATTATTTTATTGTGAGATTGACAAAAATTTGGATGTGCAAACTACTACCACATACACACGCTTTCATCATCAGATTATTCCTCTAATTTATGAACCAAGTACCAATAGGACCTATCATCTTATGATAAAGAAATTGTAGTTAATGATGCAATAGAAATATTCTTTCAGATTGACTAATCCTCATAAATGTGCCAACTGTTGGTCTTGAAAATGATCAAGTGGTTCCAAACCTCTTGCACCTATGAACAAGAGCTTCAAAAATAAAATAAAAAACATCCACATGAAGATATGTAAGGAATTCTAAAAGTAAGCACTTGGTGATCTCGAAGCCCAAAAATCAAATGAAATTATAGGGACTAGAAATCAAAGGAAAATACATGCTAAGGAAGATGCTGCAAAAGCATAAAAGTGTGTTAAAAAACAAGGAACTTAACAACATGTCACCCATGGGAAAGAAGACAAAGGAACCTAGAGGATAAAAGGAATAAGTGCCAACAATTTCCAACAAAGGTCTCCATGCTCTTTAAGAACTCTAAGTGAGATTTGAAAAAATAGAAAGGTGGGGGATAAAATTTAAACAAAGGGGCTTTAAATATATGGGACATATTATTATTTCCCTATATATTTGTAGTTAAAAACAAAAAAAACAAAATCGATAGAAAAGAGACATAGCTTGGATCACTATGCTTGAATGAGCATTGTAAATTCTTCTAGATTGCATGTAATTGAGTGTTAATAGAGCCAATTTATAAATTTTATTTGGTCTATGATGTGTATTTTTCATTGCATTCCCTCTAGAGCCCAAACAATTAATGAACATGCCAAAACTAACACAGTTGTGAAATCTCTATGAATAGAAGATTATTTGGGTATGCTTAAACTAATTAATATCTCTATCTCTTGAACTTAAATGAGATAACTCATTCAAATATAAGCTTATTTCTACAACTTGCATTAGAGAAGACATAAAACATAATTACACTTTTAAGATACATAAATGAAGAAAAAATAGATATCACATACATTGAGGATGGGTTTATTCATTTCTCTATCAAAATTATGCCAATAACAAAAAAATATGAATATTATTGAAGACCATAGCTATTTTTGATTTGATTTGATTTTTCATATGCCATACTTATGGCACACATTTTAATTGTATATTTCAAGAAATATTATCTTTCATTTTGTTGTGACTTGTCTATGATCATATGAGATTGATTACAACTATACTAATTATTTGGTTGGCTCTTTCAAAAGGGTTCTTTTCTATGCATGGTTGGACTCTTAAAAGTAATTAATAATACAACCATAATTGTTTTGGATAAAGTATTAGATGAGTTGCAAGGAGTTTCATAAGGAGTTTCATCAGCATATAGATTGAAGTTTGACATAATAAAAAATACATCTAAATCATAGGGAAAAAATAATTGACTTCTTTGGCTTATTTAGATATGGGGTATACATGATAGTTTTCAATGTCACTTCTGACATAGATGATATGGTGGAAAATCATAATTATAGTAATTTTAGTCATTGAACATAATGAATTGAAATTAAATTAAAAAAATAGATTTAAGAAAAGACAAAAATAATCTTTTCATTCAACATTGACAATAAGATATGAGATAAATGATTCAATTTTTTTTTTTAAATATTAATTTTATAAATTATTGTCAAAACTTTAAAAGAAGAAAAAAACAATGGCATGATGGGTTAGTTGACCTTACTTTTCCTTTTATCAGTTAATAGAATGTCCCTACCATGACAAGGCCTAATAAAAATGGTTTATAGAAACACTTCATACGACTGAGTTTAAATAAACAATTTGTTAGACAGCTGGTAAGCTTACACATAGAAAAAGAAAAGTCACAGACGAGTTGTCCATAGTGAAATGTACAGCACATAAAACATTTAAATAAAAGCAACATATAAAAGAACATTCATATCTACCATACAAATCTAAAACAGTTTTAAAATTAGATTGATGTTCTCTGAAAAATGTTGTTCAAATATATTTGCTGTTGAGTCTCAACTGTTAACACAATTATTATTTCAGATTTGTTGCAAGCTAGATTCAAACAGCGAATGGCAAGCACTGGTAGAGATTAATTCAATGAATGTCTAAACAACCAATAAAGCTGAACATAGCGATTGATTTAGAGGGAGAGTGAATGGAAGATATATTTCCTCAGAGAGAGTCCCCTGATGCGGGCACAACATTAGGCGAGATACTCCATAGATCTTCCCATCTCCGTCAAAAACTCGTTAAGGACTGTCTGCAGCACCACCAGCATCCCCAACACTACTTCCACGCTACAAACATGCGAACCAATTATTCATCACAAGTTAAAGCCTACTTCAAAAAGTTCAAACAAAATTCCTAGTCATTTATAGTCAAACTACTTTTACTTTGACATAATTTCAGGTCCATCGATACAGAAAAAGAAAGCACCGGTTTCATTTGCAACTGCTCTAGCAATTAAGGTTTTCCTAGAACTAGGTGGCCCCTAAAGAAGAATACCCTTTGGGGGTTTCACACCAATTGATTTGAAGAGTTGTGAGTGCCTTCGATGAAGTTCTACCAATTCACGGATCTGAGCCATTTGTTTATGTACACCACCAACATCATCATAACCAATTTCATCTAATCTATTTTCATCCTCCCACTTTACGGGCTCCCACTCACAGAAAATTTCAGTATCTGGAGAAACAACACAGTATTCCCTAGGGTCTCTCTCAATTACCTTGAACTCCACACTACGCATTCCACCTCTCACAAGGAAAATATCACCTTTTCTCACTGGGCGATTAACTTTCAAGAAATGGGCTGCAAGTTATAAATCAATAGCCTTTTAGCACATACACTTCACAGAGCCAAAAAGGCTACCTCATATTTGAATCTTGTTAACCTACTTGCAATACATTAGACTCTATATTTGACGCTTACAATGAAATGGAATGCAGATAAAACAACATTTGGAACAACTGTCTTCACCCAAGGCACTAACCCTTGCATCACTATATAAAAACAATACATGACCCAATTTTTCATATTCTGCACCATATGCAGCTCCTTCGCCTTTTGGCTTCGGTGGTGGTTTCTTTGTCAGGCCCAGTTATGGTATTGGGTTTGGAGCTGGGTCTGGTCTGTTCGTTCCGTAGTATGCATTATCTTAACTGCAATAAAATCGCCGCTCTCCAAAACATGGATGACATTTAATACATTAACTAAGCATTGTACTGAGAATCAGCAGCCCTCAACAAAGCTCTCACAATTTACATTTAACTCCTTCACATTTATCTATGTCATCTTAATTTTTCAATTTTCTTAAAAAAAATTATACAACTACTCTTAACAATAGAAAAATAGATTGATAATAATTTCTAAATATAAAAAATATATTCTTAAATTCAAACTATAGAAATAAAAAAAAATTAAATTAAATTATACAATATAATTGACCAACCCAACATATCAACTGCATATCAAAAGATTGCAATAATCACCTACCTATCGAGCGAACTAAAAATATATCCAATCTATTATTTTGATACTCATGGCTCTTTCTACAGTAAATTGGAATTTAATCCTCTCACAGTTGAAAATCATTAAATACCTCCACATCATTAATAGTCGGGCCCGAACAATGGATCCTTTGATCAACAAGTGGTCACAAAAGAATTACCTGTCCTCTTTCCAGTGCTTCCATTAAAATCTGACAAGGTAGCCTCTACTAAATGAGAGACTAATTTTGTTGAGACTCCACTATCGTCCATCTCTAGAGTTGGAAGTCGAGGCGAGAGATAATCCTATACTTGAATATGAACTACTGCTCTGCCCACTCATCCCATATGGATCTAAGCTGGGAAGAGACGCCTCCCCTTCAATTATCTGTAATACCTGTCTGATGGCAGGTCTCGCCTCTGGCTCAGAATTGCAGCACATCAATCCTAATTTGAGCACTTTCTCCATCTCATCTTCAACATATTCACCACCAAGATTGGGATCTGCTGCATCCTTGAGCCTGCCTTTCGCATGGAGCTCTCTCACCCACTTCATCATGATGATCTGGGAAGCATCAAGAAAGGGATCCACAGGCTTCCTCCCACAGGCAACCTCCAACATTACAATACCAAAGCTGAAGACATCTGTGCTGGGAGCGGCCTTTCCTGTTTGCACCAGCTCCGGTGCGATGTACCCAAGCGTACCCATCATTTCAGTACTTTGTGGGTTTTCCGGGTTTTCCGTATGGTCGTACAGACGAGCAAGTCAGAAGTCCCCCAGCTTTGCATTGAGTTCAGAATCCAACAAAACATTGCTGGATTTGATGTCTCTGTGCACTACCACTTTCTCCCACCCTTGGTGAAGATACTCCAATCCTGCGCCCACGTCCCTCAGATTATGTACCGGTGAGCCCATGTAAGCAGGTTCTTCATCTTCTCAAATAATATCTTGTCCAGGCTTCCATTTGGCATGTAGTCATACACTGAATAATTTTGCTCCCCTCCTGCAATAGCCTCTGATTTGTACAAGATTCCGGTGCTGTAAACGCCCCAGACTTGAAATCTCTGCTATGAATTCTTTCAGGCCTTCAGTGCTCTCTGTTGGGAAATGTAATTTCTCCCTCAATTGAGATGTAAAAATATTAATTAAATTAGAAGTTTCTAGAGGATCCAGCTGGACTAGAGATTAGGAATTAAGTAAAACTTTGTAAAGTTCTAGAAGTTATATTTTAGCTGTGTAGAAACATGTCGGCTAATTCTAGATGTTTCTTAAGCCCTCTATAATAGAGGCACCATGTAATGTTTTTGGATCAAGCAATTCAATACAAGCATTTGGAGCAGCAGCTCGTGTTTAGTTGTGTGTGTTCAATACAAGCAATTGCTGAATTTCTGTTTGTTTATTGATGTTGATCTGTGTCCATCCACCCCTATCACTCTCTCTAAAGATGGATTTTACAGCAACTTCATGGCCATTAGTAGGGAGCACTCCTTTGTACACCTTTCCGAAACCTCCACTGCCCAGAACTTGATCGTCTCGGAAGCCCTTGGTTGCAGTATGTAACTCTCTGTAGTCAAAACTGTGAGGCCAATATTCCATCTCCCATTTTTCTCTAACGTCTCTGTACCTCTTTCTCTTTCACTGAAAAACTGTTGCTGCAACCAAAAGCAACACGACAACTACTAGAGTTGTAATGCCGGCTATAAGTCTCGAGTTGGATTCTTCCGCCTAAAAAGCGAAGGAAGATGAGATGTATACAGCTCAGGCGCGGATCCATTTGTGCTGAAGCTCGGCGAGGACACAGTGGTCTTCAACGACGGTTCCAGTTGATGCAGAGAAACCAACGTACATTTCTTCTTCGAAAATGTTGGATAAATTCTTACTTCTGGATGATATGAGAGGCTTTTGGGGTCGAAGTGAACCAGCTTCTGCTATTGTAACATTCAATTGCTCTTGGGTATGATCGTAATCGATCCAAGCCTGAATATTCTGTCCACTGTTGAGATCTAGTTCATGGGATTGGTTGCCAATCCAGTACGACGCAGTTTTAGACTCTTCATACTTGAGGTCGTTGAGATCCACACCGACATGATTGTCGTCGATGTCTTGGTGTTCCACGCTTTGGGTTGTATCGAACTCGACGGCAAAGAGATGATTGTCGGCCTTCCCTTCGGTGGAAGCAGTTAACAAACCGAGGAACGAAGTTGACGAATTTTCCACAGGTGACTTGCTGGGCGTGATGATGAAGGCCATTCCATGGCCGCTGCGTGAAGGATCGGAAGAATAAGGAACCATGGCGAATACAAAGGTGGTGCTGAATGATGAACTTGAATTTCCCGACATGGGATCTTTCATCCGCACAGGCTGAGTATATAAAACTCGGCCAGACAGGTGTTGTGATTGATTGGTGAGGCAGATGGCATCAGAACGGATGAAAGAATTTTCGACCTGATAAAGGGCCGATGCATTGAATTTGTTGAATAGGAAACTTGTTTGAGCTTGTGCTGGAGGGCATGCATGCAGCACAAGGAGAACTAGGATATGCACAGACATGGTTTACAGCTTCTATCTACAATAAAAATGGGGTACAGAAACACTTCATATGGCAGGTAAGCTTGAACACGGGTGGATAAGATTCAGACGAGGCTTGTCAAGAGTGAAGCCTACCCCGCATGAACATATAGACAAAGTCAAGATCAACAAAGCAGCTTATAGTCTCCCGTGCATTAATGAGAATGACGTTAACCATCACACTCTAAGCGTTGACCGCTTAGGTAACGCTTAGGTGGCTAGTGTGGGTCCACTTAAACCTTTCCGTTTCCCGTTTTTCGTTTCATTTGCCGTAGCGCTCTCCTCCGAAACTTCACGGTGACAGTCAATGCTGACGGTTAAATTTGAATTTCAATTTTGAATCTCCATCTCCCGCCCGTGACGATTTCAACTGCTATAATTTGACAAATTTTGTCGATTCCTCAAGCATTATTTGCTTATAGGGAAGCCGTCCACTGATAATTTTACAATTGCTTATGTACTGTCCACAACCGCAGATCTTTTCACTCTGAAGCTGCAAAGCATTCGGATCAAGGATCAAAACAGAGATTTCAGGGCAATTTTGGTAGAATTGGAGGTCTTATTTAAATTATTTGAGGATTTTCAGATCTCTAGGGATGATTTGCTGCTGAAGAGTAAGAACTTTACAGTGCAAAGCATGGATGTCATAAATCGTGTTTTTGCCAACAGTATCGTGCTATTCACAGGAGGCATGAACCTTGTGTTGTTTGTGTGGTCTCAATTATCTCTGGTGATGTTGAATTCTTTTATTTCCTGTCCCAATGAGTGGTGTTTTTCTGTTTGTTGTATTATTTGATCACTTCGGAGTCTGGCAGTGTTATGGAACATGTATTAGACATGCTGCCTGTATCCAAGACGACAAGAAGAGGGCGTGCTAAGGTTCTAGACCATTCTGTGAGCAGTGTGTTGTTGGCCACTGCAAAGATGACCTCCTTTAAAGCAGCGGTGACATGGCTTCTCTTCAGATTCTTTTAGATACATTTTGTGTACATGTCTACTTGGCTTGCTTTTACCAATGCTCTGTTTCCCATATTTCCGCCTTGGATTTCTTCGTTACCGGCCGATTTACAGATGGCAGTTGAGGGTCAGTATGTGCAGGACATTGTTTTGACTATAATTCATCTTTGGATTATGTATTACGGAATGACTACAATCTAGTGTGATGTGCCTAGCCAAAATGCATATCTGACCAGTCTAAGTATAATTGGGGGCACAACTGTTGGAATGCATGCGGAAGATCTGAAATATAACGAAAGAAGACTTCAAGAGTTCGCTAAGGCCTCGGGGGTTCCATTTTCCCACAGGATGGTACAAATATCAAGTATGGAGGAGATTGACAAAGGTTTGTTCAACGTTAAATCTTGCGAAGTTGTCGCAGTGTTTGCTCCCTTTGTTTTCCATAGGTTATTATATAACTGGTGTCTTCTGGAGAGTGTTGTGGATGTTACAAAGAAATTAAGGTCGTGTATAGTGGTGAATATAGATGTTGAAGCTGACAACTCTTTTTCTTTTGACAAGCAATCAAAGATGTACTTTTCCATAGCAGTTCCTATTTCGACTCCTCAGATGTGATAATGCTAGATAGACATGATAGTCTAAGGGTCAAGTATGAAGAGAAATTCTGTGGAAGCCAGATAAGGAATATGATTAAGGGAACAATAGGAGAATTAGACATGTTAAAATTGATGTGTGGAGATGTTTTTATAGACACAAGGGCTTTGAGGAAATAAGCTCTAGCTATGACGCTTAATATCAGGTCAGATTATTGCTGAAAGAATTTCTTCACGAAGAATGCTATAGTCTTGAGGACAATGGATCTGCTCTAATAACTGGGTGGAAGAAAACCCAAGCAGTTACAGTAACTCGATGGACATGTGGCTGAATGTGGGTAGACTTTTAAATGTAAAGGCTTGGTCACTCTTATGAATAAAAGCTTCTTCGCGTTCACATTTTGTTATATATTTTTCTCGTTCTGTGACATTATTATATAATCACTATAGTAGTTTGCTGTAAATATGTCTTTCACTCAAGTGTTGGACAGGATTCAAAAAATTTGATAAATGGAGAAATTCAAATTATTAAAATATTATATATTTAATTGAAGGGTTGAGTTTTAAGATTTATCAATTCAGTCTTCAGATTGGTTGCTAGAAGTTGAAATAAAATATTATTCCTTCAAAGGAATATGTTAAATTCACCTTAAATTTTGGGTTTGTTGGTTTGTTTGTGTTATTACCATTTTTCAATAAAGGCATCCTAGTGACTTGGTGGCTTGTTAGTGTTGCTATTATTAGCACCTTTCAAATAAAGTCATCATAGTGAATTGCCTATCAAATTTATTGATGGTCAATTACATCTCCCAAATTCTATATAAGAATATTAATCTATATGTAATATTTCTTTTCCAATATCTAATAATAATATTTTTGAGTTTTTTGTAAGAGTAAATTATGGTTTAGTTTTACAATTTGTGTAGTGTAGGTTTTTACATAATATAAAATCTACAATTAGTATCACAGAGGTATATGTTCCTATCTTGTCAAAAAAAATTGTGAGAATGTCAAATAAGAGATGTTTTTACATAGAGCAAGCAAAATGCTCATATATCATGAGAAAAATCTAAAATTTTCCTTAACTATCATTGCTTGATCATAAGCGCTAGCTGAATGTTTGAAGCTGACTATCACTAGCCATAGGAGTTGTGCTTATTTTTAGGGTTTTGGCAAGCTAATTTTTTTACACCTTGCATAGATCTAACATGTTAATCCTAAGACTTTGAGTAGGTTTTTTCTTGTTTCCATTCAAGAAAGGAGTTGGTTCTCAACTCTTGAAATTAGTATGTGTAGTATTGTTGGTCAACATTTATGGTGTTAGAAGAAGGGAATACTATAATGTTTTTCTTTTTTCCCTTTTATTGGTTATGATGGGATTTTCCAATATTGGGTGTAGTCCTCTTGACATCCCTAGTGATATCAATGATGTTCTAGAGATATTGAGAGGCTACTTCTAAGAAATACATTAGAATTTTGTAACTCATATAAGAAAATTGGGTATAATGCATGATAATTTTGCATGTAATTTGTTTGTTTCTTCACAATTTGATGAATCCTTTTCTTGGTACAAGTAATATTTTCTCCTCACTCAATTCATTCATGGAAAGAGATAAGAGACATTATTTTATATCAATTTGTTAGATTCATTCATTTGTACATGGATTTTGAGTTACACACAACAAAATGATGATAGGGAAGTTGAGATCTCAATTCCTGTGTTTCTCATCAAAAGAAATGAATCGCTCATGTTAGAAATTTCTCATGAAATTGGTGTGAACTCATTTCACAACCAAGCTAATTGAAAGATTTTAAGTTGTTTCATGAGACTAAAATTTTTAGTCTAATCCTTTTTGTATATTGTGTAGTGATTCACATGGTGATAGAGAATGAATCATTTCAAATCCACCATCTAATAGGGATATTTTGGAAGATTTTTTTCTAGTTTGTTGAGAATATTAAACAAGTAATGTCACACATTTTTTTCTTAGATTCAAATAAAGAAGTAGATGATTTCTTTAGTTTCAACAACATGGATGATATTACTTAGGATAATCATATAGTTTTATTTCTATCTCTGATGAAGAGGCCTAGTGGGATTCATTGTTAACTAATAATTTTAGACTAAACCCTTAATAGAATCCAAGATTAAAATTTAGAATATAAGATATTGATTTAATAGAGAGACATCATTTTATAAGTACCACTAGTATACTTCCATAATTTTGTTGTTAGCCCATACTTGTTGATCATAGATCTAAGTTATTTCCCTTCATATTTATGCTTTGTGTTTAGCTATTATAAAATATAATAATTATTATTCCTATGTATGCTTATTTAATCTAAGTCGATTTATGCTTATTTGACTGCAATTACTTAATTAGTTTAGGTTAACCCATACCTGGAAAGTTGATTTTCCTTCATATTTTTTGTGAATGCAATGCATGTTATGTGAAACAATCTTCACTCTAAGGCTCATATATAATAAGCACATTTAGATCTACACTATTTTTTTATATTTATATTTTATTTTCATATTTGACTCTCCTTAATTTGTTTTGAATCAATGATTACTTTTACATTGTTATATATATTAAATTAGGGTTTTTTTATCTTTATTTTACTTTCATAATGTATTCCTATGTTTATGTACCAAGAAATTAAGGAACCTTGTTTTGACCATACTATATGTGTACACTATATAATTGAGAAAAAAAAGGAAAGAAAAGATGAGTTCAAAGGAATATATTTAATATAATTAGTAAAATAGTAATGTGGAAGGAATAGGACCAAATGCCTTAACATAAATATTTCAACAAACTAGTAGTTATTTAGCTTGGGATTTTGAGAGTGAGAGAAAAGATATGTATATATGAAATTAGGAAATGGAGGAATGAAGGTACATTCCAAATTAGTGATCCAATCTTGGGCATGTAGACTAGTAAAAAGGGATAGAAGGCACTTTAGATAAAGAGTTTAAACCTAGAGTAACTTATAGGGTAGATTGGTAGAAAGGGAAAATAAAGAGTAGGAAATCCCAATCAAGTAGATTGAATATTATTTTTGATGGATTTAACCCAAACAAACACCTCTCCCACAACACTCTTACTGCAAACCATCACATCTCCCCTAATTCTAGTCAACATTGAACATTTTTGAATTGCTATAGTCTTGTTTTCTATGACAAGTTTCAAGGGGTTACAATGTCTTTTCTATGATTCATTTTGGATTGTTTAGTGATTACTCCAATGAGACTTAGCTTGTATTAGATGTTTAGTTGGAAGAAGGCAATGGATTCTATTGAAGTGTTATAAGAGAATATTATGGGAGCATTAAATTTTTCATGTCTCTAAGAATGTAGGTACATTTTTAGGGGAAAATTTTAATGTAAGAAAGGTTTCCTCTTAACAAAATTATTGTCATGAGTGTAAATCTAATTTAATAAATATGAGCATTTTTTTAAACTATTACAATATTTGTAATGATCATTTTTTATTTACAAATATATTTGTACAGCTCAATAATGGATTACTAAGTATGTTTTTCTATGATACTCAGCCCTTGATTACATTTTTATGATTTGATCAATTATTTTTTGCTTAGCTTCTTTGAAATTCCTTCTTAAATGGGACTTTTTCCAATGATTACCATTGATATGGGAATTTATTGTATCAATGAAACAATTAAAAAGAATAAATCATTATGCTAGTAATTCTAGTTTAGCCACAACCCTTAGGTAGCCCATGGTTATATAATAAATAGGGTACAAACTCATATAAATTGCATTTGTCACTTTATGTTCTGGTCTATATGGATTGCCTCCACCTTGCACTCATTATAGCAGTGATGAAACTAGCTATATAGAGGTATTAGATATCTATTTTTATTGGCTTAGTGATAATATTTGGACTCAAGTCAATAGGTTAAGTTTAGCTATCACTATTTTTTCTAGTTCATTTTGTTCATCAAATCTATAGGAACACTCTCTTGAGTCTAAGTTGAGCTCAAAGAGTAGGAGAGAAAATCCACTATTGTAATATTGGCCTATAAACCTCCATGGTTTGTAGCTATATTTCTACCAAATAGATTTTAAAAATACCTAATACAACAAAAAAATTGGGGGGGAACACCATACACTATGTTATATTTCATCTTCTTGGTACCTTAAACCATAATTTACAAAAATACTTAGCAATTTAAGATTATCTATTTAGAGTAATATAATTCTTATTCTCCTTGTATCTTTAAATTTTAAGTACATACACATCTTGAATTAGTCATCTAATTTGAGGTTTAGTTGATTCTAGGAAAAGAATGGTCACTTTAACCTTCTTTTAGTCCCCCATTTTTAGGAACTTTCCCTACCCATTCTTAGATTAGAAGATAAAACTTTTTATAGCTAAGATATTCAAGTGTCATGTTAAGGTTTATTTTTATATTCTACTATTACAACTAAGCTTTTGATCTAGATGTACATTATCTTAATAGATTTTCTCTCTTTGCTTCTATATAGAGAAGCTTTTATGTATCTTTTCAAAGGACTTGTATTTGTGTAATGGTTAATTGATCAATGAACTTTGTAGACACCTAAAAATGGCCTAGGCCTGCAAGCTTCATTTTTACCACTTTCGTCCTAGCATAATTAAGACATTTAATTATGTCTTTGGTCCACATTCGACTATTGATTAAATAATTCATAATTATTTAATTAATTCATGTCCTTTTATTCTTCATGATTATTAAATAAATAAATTTTATTTATTTATTAAATACGTCAAATTAATTGTCTAGGTCTTCCCTTAATTAAATAAATTTCTTAATTTATTTAATTACCCTTCATCATTTATTTCTTTTTGATTATTAAGTAAATAAATTTTATTTATTTATTTAATATGTCACTAATTGTCATAATTAAATAAATTGATTAATTTATTTAATTAATTAGTTTTATCTGCTAAATTAAATAATTAAATTTAATTATTTAATTGCCAATTTGATATTCCTCCCATTTTAAATAAATGAAATTATTTAAAATGTCATCACAATCTTAACTGAAGTTCACTTTGGTAAATAATTGGAAAATCAATTATTTATTATTTCAAAAAATCCATAATTTGAATTAATTCAATTCAAAATGGAAACTAATCTTCTAAAAATCAAGTAATCGGGTAGATTATTGATTTTTGAAATTTGATCTTCAGTTCAAATCTTATCTTCTTGATTTTTCGAATCTCACAAATCAGGCAGTCTTTATCCTCTTGATTTTTGAAGATCTTTATTTTCTAATTAATTTATCTCATTTATTCTCCACCGTCGATCCAATTATTTGAGATATTATTTTGACCGTTTGATTAATGAATTTTCCCTAACCCTAATTAGGGATTCTCAGATTTAATCTGGACCTTTCATTTTAGGTTCTCATCATGAATTAATCTCATCTGTCCATTCAAAATGGAATTTTCTATAAAATGCCATTTTCCTCTCACTTTTTGATTACACACACACAAGTAGACATAGTATAGGCGTATTACATATTCAATTGCACACTTAGGCTTCTCATTGCAATTATTATTTGTATTTGATCAAGTTTTAGCATTGTTTAGGCATATACATTAGCAATCATAGGCATTTAGACATTGCATAAATCCTTCAAAGTTTGGTGTAGGACTTAGACATTTGCAGATTGCTCACACAATTAATCTGAGGGAAAAGTATTATCCAGCAAGCAAGAAGGTACTATGGAGGTAATAATGGAGAACTCGATTTACAAGTATAACTGTTTTATTGTTTAATTTCCTTTGTACTCGATAGATCTTTGGGTTTCATTATCTTTATTGATTTACTTCTAACACTCCTAATCAAACCTAAAAGAAATCCTCAGTTACATTGGTGAACCCAACTCTGTTTTTCTGGTTATTTCTGTACATTTTTTTATGTTTTCTGCTATTTTGTAGGTACAGGTACGGAGCGACGCAACCACTTTTTTTAAAATCATGATGCATCTGATGCGTCACGACACATCTGACAACAGAAAAACCACAATCACTCTGTCGTGACGCAATCAACATCGGGAAAGCTGCATTTTCAATATCGAAACACATCTGATACAAATAGCGATGCAATTGCTCTATCGCAATGCAATCGCTCTATTGCGACACAATCATCTAGTAAGATTTTTTGTTATTTTACATTCAGTTTTTTGCTATTTTATGCATTTCTTTTTAACCTGGTTATTTCCTAGATATTGTCTAGCATAAGGTTTTCTGTTACTAATCAAGATTTGCAGGTAGTTGGCGGTTACTCTTCATGGGTTGAAGACAAACACTAAAACTACTAACGGATTTTCTTGTAGGTTCGATTGTCAAAGGCTAAACATCAAAACAATGTGTTTGCATTTTTAGTAGTGTAACTCACATTTTCTTTTTGTTGCAATAAAAATGAACCTCTATTTGATCATGTTTGAATGTGTTTGTAAAATGATAGGGGAGTATGCTCTCACCTTGTGAAAACTTGGTGATAAAAAAACTAGACTCATTTTTATTTGTTCTTACCTAATGATTTGGTATATCGGAGTATCCTCTCCCCTTGCGCTTTCGGGCGATCTTGGGTGTAAGAGAAATGGTTACCAACTTTAGAAATTGGACTTTCCTGGGGATTTCATCACCCCAACACGACTCAAACTGGAAACGAAGCTAAGGCCAAGCTACCCCCGACCGGTATATAAATGTAAATCTTAAGGGAAAACCTAAGATTGCGAGTGGGGATGTGTCATACGGATAGAGTTGTACTCCCTTAAACCCTGTTGAGCTTAACCTCTTTAGGCTGGAGTACCACCTTATTTGTGATTAATCTATTTCCCCATGTATGGCCACTCGAACGGGGGTCCCGAACTAAAAACCTTTGTGTAGTAAGCCAAAAACCCTCTATTTGCTAGCGCAGCACCGATCGGTGTGAAGGCATCCACACTTTCGCAGTTTGTAGTAGAGGTGATCAACCTGCCATGGGAGTTTCATGGGGGTTGGAAGCTTGGTTGGCCTAAGAAGAGAGTGCACTATAAGGGGGAGCCCGTGCAACCAAGCTTTTGAATTCACACGCTACAGATATGCGGTTGAGGAAACCCGCATGGAATCTAGCGAATACTATCTTGGCCTAACCTTGGATTGTGCTTATCTAATGTGTGATTGGTTACATTCAAAACACTGTGTTTGTCAAGTGCTTTCTGGTTTCATCACAATTCTAAACAAAACATTCAACACCAAACAGATCAAACTTGCAATCAAAACGACAAGAAAATCAATTTGAAACAAAACTGTGTCGCATCTGTTGAACTACAATCAATTTTCTACACCGCAATTGCTCTGTTATACCGCAATTGACATTTAAAACACCGCATCTGTATGCGTCGTGACACATCTGAACACTACAGAGCCGCATATGCAAAACTGAGTCGCATCTGACAGTCCAAAAGCCGCAATCGCAAAAACAAACTACATTTGACAAACTGTGATGCATTCGCATCTTCAAATGACGCATTCGCCTGTCACGAATCAAACACTAAAATAGATCCAAATCTGAGTCCACACTTTGTCGGTAATTTGTCAAACACTGTTTCCAAGAAGATTCTGTCAGAAACCAAACTTGAAATTGCTCAAAGTCTTGACCATTAGTTTGCATTCATCACCATAGGTTTCATCCTTCACTTTGTTTTAGTTGCATACATTCGACATTAGGTTGTCCCTAGGTTCACATTTTTTGCATCCTTAGGATTAGGTAAATCTCAGCACAATTTGCAACATAATTGTTTTCAAAACTAGGCTCTTTTGGACTAAGTTATCAAACCCTTTTTTCAGTCATTGTCCTCTTTTGTGAGATTTTCCAACTCAAAAGTCTAGTTAGGAAAATTCACTAGTCGTTTTGACCTTGTCACCTTGTCATTTTCAACAAAGTCCTCTAGTAACCAAAATTGAAAACAAAGTTTGAGCTTAGAAGTGCTTAGGTACCCTTATCTTACATTGCATTTTAAGACTTCACATTGCATATCCTATTCACAAAAAATCCAAAAACATTAGTCATCCTAGTCACCATTTTGAACTTAGACCTTACATAGTGTCATCACTACATTTAGTTGTCATTTTTCATTTGAGCAATCTCATTTCATGGTGGAAACTAGATTTCAAAAAACAATGACAAATGGAAAACTTTTGGCAAGACCCCATGTCCACTGTCAACAATCCAACGTATGACCCAGATTGGACCTTTGATGATCCATTTAGCAATACAAACAATCAACCACTAACGACAACACAAACCTCATGAAACAGTCCATTTGAACCATTCTTGCGTAAAGATGAGTATGGTCAAATACTTGAGGAAAACTTAGAGGTAGCGGCACAGGACCCAGAGGCCTGTCAGTTCATTGAAACAATGGTCTGTTATGACAGAGACAGATACTTGGCTATACTCTTGAGTGAAGGAGCCAAATTACCTCAAGGATTTGACATTAACATGATCAAATTAACATCTCCGGACTCTAATATCAACAACATGCATAACTTGTCAAACAGTGGTCAACTTTCCAACACTATGAGCAATACTTTCTTTGACACCACAACGACAGTACATGCTACCTCCAACATCCCAAACACCTCCAACACGATAAATACTACATCTATTGGAGGATCACAATCGGTTGCAATGCCCACCACATCCATGATACTGTCATAATCGGTTGGAACAACCTTTGGCTCCTCAGCAATATGGGAAAATTATTCAAACCCTCTCTCTACCATGACAATAAATACCACAGGAGCATCATCAAGTCACAACAACTCCCCTTTGACAGCTACATCTACTACCATGAGCACACCTTCGACATATCTACTCAGTGGTGTTTCATAAAATCCTTCGAGAGGAAGCAAAGGATGCATCTTTATCCAAGGACAACAACAAAATGTTAACACGACAACAAAGTCACATGTCATTGCCTCCCAAGGTACAAATACAAACATTCCCCTTGTGCAAACCCAACAATTCACACAAGGCGGCCAAGTAACACAACCCATGGCATCATTAACACATCATAACATTCATGGTCATCACATCCCCCAAATAACGACACACATGGCTGGGGGACACATCCCAACCATTGTCAAAATCCTCAAAAAGACTGTCAATGACGTTGGCCATGACTGGCACATACAACTCAACCCTACTCTGTGGTCTTACCAAACTAGCATTCGTACGCCTACAAGAGCCACTCCATTTTCCCTAGTCTTTGGCGCTGAGGCCATCTTTCCCATTGAGGTTGAAATTCCTTCGCTACGAGTCTCCCTGAAGGGTTTAACTAATGAAGAGGAGTATTGACAATCATGCTTGCACGAGCTGGAAGAAAGAAGGAAAAATTCACTGAACCATCTCCAAGCATATCAGAACCGTCTTTGTCGCAGCTACAATAAGAAGGTTATGGTTAGACAGTTTGACATTGGTGACCTAGTTCTCATGCAGAACCCCAAGAACCAAGCTGATAGAGAATAGTCAGGAAAGTTTGAACCAAACTGGTTGGTTCCCTACATTATCATATCTTCTTTTGGTTCTGGAGCTTATCAGCTGGCCACACCCGATGGAGAACAACTGACAGAGCCCATCAATAGTTTACATCTCTAAAGGTTCTACACATAGCATCAAAGGATTGAGTTGAAAAATCACAAAATACAAAAAAATTGAAAAATGATAAAAAATGGTTGCCTTGATGAAAACCTGGCAAACAGGTATCTTGGTGACACCAAAAAAATAAAAAAGTCAAGAAAATAGTAAAGAGAAAAATGATTCGTTCAATAGTGAAAACCTGGCAAACAGGCGCTTTAGACAAGTACCATGGTGAAAACCTAGCAAACAGGTGCCATACGTAATCAATCATTGCTCTGCCATCTACTGTCACTTTGTCTACCTTGGCCTAGGATGAAAGGTATTTCTGCCATTATTACGCAAATCGCCACCACATTTTATCCTACCTGTCATAGTGGATAAACGATTGACATCAAGTCCTGACGACTATCCATCTAATAAATTAGCAGCATCCCATCCATGTTCCTTAAAAATGGCTAGGTCTTGGACCTGACTGGGTGCAAAATTTTTATCATGCAACTGCAATGGATGTCACACATGATCTTGGAAATTGGAAAAAAGTCCTGAAAAAAGACCAAAAACATCATAAAAAGTCCTGAAAAATGACCAAAACATCATAAAAAGTCCTAAAAAGACAAAAAGATAAAAAGTCCTTAAAAGAAGACAAAAACATCATAAAAAGTCCTAAAAAAAGACCAAAAACATCATAAAAAGTTCTGAAAAAAGACCAAAAAAATTGCAAAAAGTCCTGAAAAAAGATCAACAACATCATAAAATGTCTTGAAGAAAGACCTAAAAATCATAAACCGTCCTGAAGAAAACCACAAACAAAACATCAGACTGCTCGAAAAATGCAAACACAGGGTCATCTCTTGTCAAAGTCAGTCAGGTCAATTAGTCTTTGTCATTTGTTTGAACTACATTGTCTCTGCGCACTTGCTACGTAGGCAAGACTCACATTTGAGTCCCCGAGACACTAGGTCAGTCAATTTAGGTTTGTCAGAATAAAATCATGATTCAAACTTCTATCCTTTGGACAAAGTCATTGATCGTGTCAAACTACGAGGTCTCTGAGTGTATGACGTAGGCAAGGCCATCTGTCGATGAGCCCCTGAGGCCGCACCAGGTCAGTCCATTAGGGTTCATGGTACCACACTGGCACACACATCAAAATATTTTCAAGGCAAAGCGAATCACTCCCAAATGGGTAAACTCCTAAAAACAAAGCATGGCAATCAATTATTTCAATATCACAATCTCATCAATAGGTCAATCATATCATCATGACAATATCGGCATATAGTCAAACACAAGTCAAACTCGGTCAATGCAAGTCAAATCATCATAACCTGTCAAACTGACAAATCTCGATTAACCTTCAAATGTGTCCTTCTGAAAGATAACCTATGTCATTCATGCCTTAGGATGTGTCATTCCTAGGCATTGTCATTGTCATTCAACATTTTGAGGGATCCTCTCGACATCTAAGGATTACTCCTCTCGACATCAGTATATTTTAGATGTGTCCTTCTGAAGAACCAACTATGTCGTGTATGTCTCAGGATGTGTCCTTCCTAGGCATTGTCATCATCACTGTCACATGACATTTGGAGATCAATTCTCTTGGCATTAATATTATTCAGGATGTGTCATTCTTGAATTTGGAAAATCTGTACATTTATCGTCTAAGCATTGTCAAAGCTTTAACACTCGGGCATCTCATCATCATTAAACCTGACATCTTGACATCAGAACAATGGATATCCAGACGCACTTGGAAAACACTTGACAATTGTCTTTTAGTTTTTATCATGATATTAGTTTTTCAGCGAGATCCCACTAAGCAGGATTTAGAGAAGTAGCAACATATCATGACGATTGACACGCATGACTACTAGTTTCTCAGTGAGGTCCTAATTTTGGGATTTAGAAAAACAACGACATATCACAGTAAGGGCTCTATTTTTGTGTTTTGAAAATCATGCCGCTAGTTTCTCAAGGATGTCCTAGAACCAGGATTTAGAGAAGCAACGGCGTTTCATGATTTGTCCTTGTCTTTTTCTGCTTACGGTTGATTATGACAAAAAGACTGGGGCAATCATGCTCTTAGTATGAGTCATGATCATCCCCGTTTGTGACTGCTTGTCTTATGTAATGGTACAACCTTGCACACCCTTGATCTATGTCATATCATAGTTTTTGTTGGCCATTACAATAGTCTACCCAATGATGATTAAGAGTAATAAATATTAAAGTCCTATGACAATGTTTTGAAGGATTTGGTCTAGGAACTAACATGCATATCTTTTTGTCTTGTCATCTTCTCTCTCCCATCTCATATAGGCATTTCATCCATATCATCATCCATATCTTTTGCACTAACATTTCTTTGTCTCTTCATATTCTAGTCTTCTCGTCCATTTTGAGAGCACACCCGTGTTCTTGGAACCCGTCTTTCCTCTCGAGGGGGCATACCATAACCCTCCTCGTCATTCTTCGTCATCTTATTTTGCACTGGGGCATATTTTTGACTTATTTTCTTTGTCACAACGTGGCATGCTACATTATGACAAAGAGGGGAAAAATGTAGACACCTAAAAATGACCTAGGCCTGCAAGCTTCATTTTTACCACTTTCATCCTAGCATAATTAAGACATTTAATTATGTCTTTGGTCCACATTCGACTATTGATTAAATAATTCATAATTATTTAATTAATTCATGTCCTTTTATTCTTCATGATTATTAAATAAATAAATTTTATTTATTTATTAAATATGTCATTAATTGTCTAGGTCTTCCCTTAATTAAATAAATTTCTTAATTTATTTAATTACCCTTCGTCATTTATTTCTTCTTGATTATTAAGTAAATAAATTTTATTTATTTATTTAATATGTCACTAATTGTCATAAATTTTAAATAAATTGATTAATTTTGTGGATGTGAAAATCTGCATATGGTTAGCATCTTAAAACCAAAATAATCCTCAACATCCCTATGAGATAATGAAACATGTTAGATATGCTAAATAAGATATTAAAACAACAAGAAAAACCAAATAAGCATACAAACAACATGAATTAACTTCATCTCATAGTGGATTGGTGTCACATGTGCTAGTGACCCTTTCCCAATCCTTGATCAAAGCTTAAGATGATGTAAATGTAATGGAGATGATGAGCAAAATCAGTTCTCAAGAAGAGTGACTTTGCATATGCTTTTTGGATGAAATTGTGGAGATTTGTGGAGTGGACAAAATTAGTTCTTAGTTTAAGAGAATGACTTTGCATAAAGATTGTGAAGGATTTGTTCAAAGATGAAGCACCTATTTAAGGATTTTCAAAATGCTAAGTGTTGAAGAGAAACCAATGTGGGACTAAGATTGGACAAATGAAAGGAGGACACTTGTCAAGTGGTGATTGGTTGATGTATGTGCAAGATTGGGAAGAGTGCCCATGAGAGGGAAATTTTGAATTTGAATTTGTGCAATGAATGCTGAGTTTGACTTTGGAAGGGGACATATAAGAGACATGTAAGGCCTCATAAATGCTCTGTTGGGTGTACATGTCCACTTGGGGGGAGATTCAAACTTGGAGAATATTTTCTCTTTATGCCAAGTTGAAAATAAAGATTTTGATAAATCAATTAAATGCAATTTCATGTGCAAGTGGCCAAATCTAGAGAATGCAAGTGGGATGAGATTATCATTTAATCAAAATTAGATTAAATTAATGATGATTATGTTAGTTTAATGTTGATTAGGTGATTTTGACTTTTATGATTTAAATATTTGATTTATTTAAATCAGAAAAGGATGAAATATGATTGGATTTAATTAAATAAATGTTTGACCTATTTAATTAAAGGGATGATGTTTGATTTATTAAAAGGCTGATGATAATGTTTAATTGATAAATGACCTTAGGAAATTAGATTATTTAATGAATGGATGAAAGTGATGAATGGGCCTAATGTGAGACCTAATTTGACTGAATCTGATTGAATGCATAATGTTAATTTTTCATGTCTACATTTTGCCCCTCTTTGAAGAAATGTACATGTTGCGTTGGTTCAAAGAATAAACTCTTTGCGATCGAAATAAAAAAATTTCTGATTTTAAAGATGCCCCAGCGGAAAGTACACTGGTACATTGCCCGCTCGAGAGATCGAGCGAAAATATTCAAGTTGAGGGTCGATCTCGCTATAAAGAGGTACAAAATGAGATGATTTCAAGATGCTTAGAATAACAAATCTATATTATCCTAAACAACTTAAATGATGATATGATATGAGATGGATGAGATTGATGATGTGATATGCTATGGATGATTTATGCAGATGCTTAGACTAACAGATCTATATTATGATGATGATGTAAATGCAATGCATGTGAAATGATCGATGTTTCCTATTATGTATGATATGAATGATATGTGGTATGCTAACGGTTTGTTGATGCAAGATGGATGCATGATGGATGTATTGGTGATGATGATTAACTATTCATGCTATGATGTTAGTGCGGAAAATGAAGAAATTAGATGATGACAAGAGGATCAACAAGCCAACATTAATATGAGAGATGATGATGAGAAATGATGATAAGAAATGATGATGATAGATGGATGATTTGCTTATCAAGGATTGGGATTTTCAAAGGGTCACTTACTTTATGTTTGATAACACGCCTAAGTATGATGCATCAAGGTATGAAGGACCAGGATGGAATTATACTTATTGTGATGGACTTTGACTCAAAAAATAGATAGGAGTATTCCTGTTCACATCTGACATACAAAAACCTTGCTAGGATGCACTTTAGAAGTTTCAAACATCTTGGACCAAAACACGGAAAGGTATAACCAATCAATGCAATAGTCAACAAGCTGTCTGAAACATCCTCTATACATATCTAACAAATAAAGTATTTTCCAAGTTATTTTACAAGAACATCCAACAAGCACATCAGACAAAAGATAATGATCATTGCCCCATTCCTATCTCTCTAAATCCTTCGTTCGGATATCATCGAGAGGTCCTTGGAATGAGTACAATAAGATAAATCAAAAGAAAAGATCAAGTATGCAAATAAGCCAATGTTCTTCATACCTTCAGCCAAAGGGATTTGTTTTGATAGGATAAGAATCCAAAGTGATATCCAAAATGATGCCCATTGTCAGAACGATATATCCTAGGACATGCATTGTATAGGATGAGGATGGTTTGATAAATTGATTGATAGGCTGTTGATATAAAGTTGATTGACATGTTTGAAAATGATCAAGACTTTGATTTTGTTTTAAAGATTTGTTGTTTCGATTTTGATTTTACGATTGAAGCTTTGCTTTTACTGACTGCTATGATTGTTTTTGTTTGTTTTGCCAAAGGATGAAGGTGACATGATCAGTTTATTATGGATGATTGATTATTTCAAGTGAAAGCGAAACGGGACGGGTGGATTTTTCAAATATTTTGATGTTTTTGACATTTTTGGAATGTTTTGAGGCTGTTTTTGGATTTTGCGATGTTTTTGATTTTTCGATTTTCTTATATTTTTGGATTTTGATATTTTTCGAATGTTTTTGGATTTTGATGTCTTGGGGGCTGATCAGAGATTAGCCTTGCCTATGTTTAAGCTCAGAGACGACGTAGTTCGGATTTCAATGTTTTTGATGTTTTCTACTTTTTGACTATTTTTTGGATTTTTGATATGTTTTGGATGTTTTTGGATTTTCTGATTTTTTGATGTTTTTGGATTTTCGCATGATTTTGATGATTTGGATATGGACATGTGTGATGATATCAATGCTCTATTTGGGATTTGGTTGAAAACCAAGCTAAGGTTGATCGATGAGGTCGATGGATTGATGATAATGATAACATTGTTGAGGATGCACAATAATGCAATGATTGATTGATCAAGATTGATGATGATAACATTGTTGAGGATGAACAAAAATGCAAGGATAGTGTTAAGCAACACAATGATTGGGAATGATATCTCCAAGATGATGATGGATTGATGATGATTTGATCAAGACTGATGATGATAATCATTGTTGAGGATGCACAACAATGAAAGGATAGTGTTAAGCAACACAAGGATATCCTGATGATTTCTTGATTGGATTTTGATTGATTATGATTGATGAAGCTTGGTTTGAAAAAAAAGATGTTTTAGATGATGTGATGTTGACGTTTGAAGTGCAACCTAGATGCGACTGATAGTGATTGTTTGGATCGATGTTCGATGAAAGTTGAAGACTGATAAGGAATTTCTTTTCGTCAAAATATGCCATGGGCTAGTGATTCAAATTTTGGATTGTAGATGCTTGACCAATTTGATTTCATGTTTTCCAATGTTTGGATCGCCACATAAGCTGGAGGATATAGATCAATATTTATTCTCGAAGCAAGATGTACATATCTACCCCCAATGTCTAGCAATGTATGGAGTGCCATGGGTGGATGCTTGGATAGGTGTACGGATGGATGGATATGGATTAACTTGTGATAAGATAAGGTGTTCGGATAACGAATGCTCATTTGGATAATGCTTCATAGCGCAGATAATGTTGTATAGGATAGGATCAATGAAAACGGCCCATGCCAAGATGTTTACCATAAGCAAGTGCAAAGTGTGCCCCAAATTTTCATCAAGATCAAGATAACTTGGACTACGGATGCAAATGGATAAAGATGGATTGGATAAATGGTTCATGGATGGATGGATTTATTATGGCTAAGATGGATGGAATGCTCAATTTATTACAGATTGGATGAGATGCTTTCTCGTGAAGTGGTGCACGTAGATGCTCAATTCTACACATGACGCCTATTTGCTAGGTTTTCGTCATGGTCTTGCCCAAAGCATCGACCATGCAGTTTTCACTAGAGGACAATTATTTTCTTTACTATTTTCAATCCTTTTTCTGATTTTTTTTGGATTTTTTTCTTTTTTGATTTTTTTGTATTTTTCTGAAAGATTTATGCTGAACCACCTAGTGGTGTTGACGTAGATGCCCTTGTCATAATGTGCCATCAATATCCTGCTTGAAGAAGCTGCTTTGCCAAGATATGTGCACTTGAATACAATTTTTTGGATTTTGATCTGCTTTGTTGATACCAGAGTTGACTTTGTCGTTGTGCGCACATCACGATAAAGTGCCTTCTGAATCCTTATGATGAAGGGTCATTTCCAATACATGGTCAATATGAGAATTGGATATCATGCGTGGAGGCGTGGATGGAGTCCGTTTAGGGATAAGAGATGGATTGGTTGACAGTTTGGAACCTTTGACTCTCCAAACTTGTGAATATGAGCAATGATGGGTGGATATGGAAGTGTGCATGGAATTAGGACCAACTGCTTGATATACCTTGTGCGTTGCTTGAAAAGCCTAATTTTTCTTTTGTGGACATCTTTGATGGATACTTTTCCCTCTTTTATTTTGACCAATAGTTTCTTTGACTGATGGAGTTTGATAGGGATGATCTTTCTTTGTATTCTTCGGTATCCATTTGTATTTGATTTGTCCATTATTCTTCTCAGCTTCTTTTGCTTTGATAACGTTCTTCGTAATTTGATTCAAATCTTCCTTTTGACGTTGGTCCCAATTTGTGGATGGGATGATGGGTGAATGAAGATTCATGGCATGGTTGGTTGTAATATTGACACAAGTTTCATCATAAGGACTCTTTGTGCTCCCTATGTTGACATTTGCTTGAGACAAAGTTGCCCCCAGTATGCTGGTAGTAGTACCTTCACGCTTTGATTTCGCTTGTTCCAAGAGCTCTTGTTTAAAATGCATTCTTTGATAAATGACCACCATAGGTGATGTTGTTTCAATTTGTTGCTTAGCTAACTCTAGATTATATTGTTCTATCTGACTTGTCTCCTTGAGCGGACAATGCTGGATATATGTATTCATGATGTCCTTAGTTTGAGTTTGGGACATATCTGATCTTGATGTTGATAACTCAGTTTGACTACAGGAGTTAATAATCTACTCCTTTTGTGTAACAAAATCTTGTTTTAGATGAAGATCATCTACGTGTCCCTCCATTGAAATCATCTCATGGGTAGAAGGAGTATGAGCTACATGGATATGATCATCTTGCATAGATAGGAGAGTGTCCATTAGATTATTGTAGTATCTTGAAGATACAAATTCTTGATCTTGAATGATTTCGGAGTTGCTTTCGACATGCTTTGGATCAAGTTCTTGACATGGGGCAGCTTCGAAGGATGAATTTCTTACAAAGGACTTTTGGATGTCGACATTAGGCATGGTCAAGTTCAAGGTTACTTCAGCATATGTAACCATGAGGTCAAAGGGGATCAACATGTTTTGAAAATGACCATTGCTAGACCTTAGTGAAAGATTTTGATCTTGCTTTGGAATAACTTCTTGAGATATGTCCTCTAACTCATAAGGCAATGTAGAGACATTTTCAATATGATCATTGGTCAATGGATCATGCATTATGTCAATTGGATCAAATAGTCCTAACACTCCTTGAAAGAGATCACTAAAAAGTGGCTCTTGATGTATGGTGAGTTGATCATCGGATTGTGTAGATACATCCTCAATGTGCTCCTTGATGAAGAGGTTTTGATCATTGTTTTCGACAATTGCGGTGGAGAGATTGTGAATGTCTTCGACCATAGAGTCAAGTGATGTTGATATTTCTTGAATTGGCTCATTGTCGAGTTTTGTTGGTGGATTTTGATCGTGATTCAAAAGAAACTCTTGACATATGTCGATTTGATCATTGGATGAAGTAAACATGTGCTCAGTGATGGATTGATCTTGATCCTTGTTTTCAATAGTTGTCATCTTTTGTGTTTGTGCTCATGTTGGTTGGGTAGCTTGAGAGTCTTGGGAAACTTGAGAGGATTGTTTCTTTTGTTGAGCTTGTGTTGCTTGTTGCATGGCTAGATATTGTTGGAATCCCTTTTGAAAAGTAGCTTGTAATGTCGCGTTGTATTGGCTTGATGTGGTGGAAATTGGTGGTGGTGGTGGTGGTGGTGGATTCAAAATCATGTTGGATGTAGTGACAAGTGTTTAAGATACACTCAGAGAGATCATGGTAGTGAGGGGTTGAGATGTGATGGGCGTGATAGTGGTGGTTGGAGTGATCGAAGTGATAGAGATGGTTGGATTGACCGAGGTGATAGATCCTTGGGAGACCAAATTTTGATTTGGGATCAATGTTGTTTGATTAGATACCATCCATTGGTGTGATGTCAATGGTATATTCGAAGGATTTGACGTGATGGTTTGATTGAAGTTAGGTGGATTGATTTGGGTGGATTGATTGGTGCTAGGTAAAGGGGGAAGCCCTAAACCAATGAATGATGTTGATATGGGTAATGGTGGTGGAGATGTCTCTTCGCGTAATGATTCAACTATTTTGGAAAGTGCAACAATTTGATCTAGCCAATTTTTTTCTTGATTTTGATCTTGACTCCCTTGATATAGTTGATTAGGCTCTTGTTTAAGAAAATTTGGGATGCCTACTTGCAATTTTTGAATGGGATTATGGGAAAATTGACTTTGGATAATGTTCTGATTTGGGATGATGTTCAGATTTGGCATGATAGGATGAACATTGTTGGTATTGGGAATCATTGTTCCAAAGTTTTTCGAGTTAGGATTCATGTTTCAAAAACTTGCACTTGGTACATCCACATTTGGTTTGTAGGGATTTGGTGGAATGACGTTGTTCGTTTCAAGGCTCATGCATTGATTATTCGATTGGTGGATTTGTAGGTTTGGATTTAGATCTATCATTGGAAAAGGTATTCCAATCTTTTGACTAGGCATACTCACACTTGTTGTTCTTTTGACATTTGTCGAAGGTAATGGTCCCATGTATGGATTGTATAAGTGTGAGTTTTGATAATCAATCGACATTGTAAGGCTTTGAAGATTCAATTAATTTGGATTACTCAAGATGTATGGATCAAGTTTGTATTCCATGTTCTCCTTGTGTTTTGACCTTGTTGCAAAATTGACCTCTAGGGTTCTTAGGACCAATGCCGAGATGAAGGATGAAAGGTGTAAATGATATGGATGATGAACGTTTAGGGACTTTGGATCAATGCTAGACTTAGGGTTTGATTTTGATTGGTCGATTTAGATGATGAACTTGTAAACCCTAAGATGTTGGGTGTGATCTTAGGATGAACTTGTTCAAAGGATTGCTAATTTAACTAGAGGTATGAGAAAGGATGCATTCCCATGCCCTCTAACTAAACAAGGTGATTTTGATTTTGATGATGTGCCTAAGTCTAGAATGATGTTTTTCAAAGCTCTAAAGTTGTTTGGTGGGATGGATTTGGATAAGTGTTTGGATGGATGAAGTGTTTGATTTGATTCTAAGAGACTTAGAGAGACTTTGTTTACTAGGCCAAGGTATTGAAGAACACACTTTTCTCTAAGAGCAATCAAAAGACCAATATGACCAAAAGATATCGAGCACATGTGTGGGGTCCAATTCGTTATCTTTGCTTAATGAGTTCCTTTTACCACAAACACACTTCTTGATTAGGTTTCAAATTGAATGTCCAATGTCACAACTTCTTTTCATCCCACAAAGTGTCATGTGGAAGTTCCAAGAAATTAGGACAAGGGTTGCCTAATGTTGACCTTTGTAAGAGCAAATTAAGATGTAAACCCAATTACTTAGAAACCTCTAAGGACATAATCCCAAGGGTAAGCAATAGTTCTTGGGCTTTGTCAAAGGTATTTGCTCAGGGGTTTGGAATTTTGATGATGATGTTGAATGTTTGTTTTCCAATGTTTTCGATAAACGCACTATGTTTTCAAACCAAGACAAGTACAAACCCTATGGATGTGTAAGACAATATTTGTTGAATCCCCACTTGGACAAGTCCAGCTATGCTTATCTTTAGCGAATGGTTAGATTCTTGACCCCACTAGCTCCCCTCCACGACACTCACTTATACGGGGCAGCCAAGCATCAACACCCATGAAACTCCCATGGCATGTTTTCCATTTCTACTAAAGACTGTAAAAGTGTGGGGTGGCTTCAGAACGACTGTTCTTGCACCAAAAAATAGATCAAGGATTTTGGAAAATTCTAGTACATGGGTTCTAGTAAGGACTTTCCGTTTGTGGAGATTGACCCATACGGAAAGAGTCCCCTTTCAGATCCATCTTGTCGGAGCCAACCGCGCGATAATGGCATTTAACCAATACCCACATTTATATCCCAGCTAGAAATACTCTTGGCTTTAAGTGTTACCAGTTGAGTCGTTCCCTTGGGTGAGTACTTTTTCCCCAAGGCAGACCCTCTAAGATAAACAAAAGCAAGCAAAGACACAATCCATAATTCGATCAATCTTTGACGGCACAAAGAAAGAGAATATATGTGAAAATGCCCCTACTCACACTCACACAAGATATTGTTCAATTTTAAGCCCAAATCGAAGTGTTTCAAAGCAATAAAATGCATTTTGAGTGTTTCTCTTGCACCCTAGATCGCACGAAGCACAAGGGGAGAGGATATGCACTCAAAATGCACCAAAGACAAAATCACAAAATTCAAGCACTTGTTCGTTTTATAGCCTTCAAAGCAATTATGAGTTTTTTTTAAAGCACCAAATGAAATATGAAGATTGCTTGTCCAATTTTTAGCCCAAAACGAAATCTAGTAAGTGTCTAAGCTTGAATTTTAACCCAACTTTCAAAAAAATCAAGACAATGATTGATTTTAAATCCAAATTGAAGTTGACTTAAAACAGAAAACAAAAGCGATAAAATGGAAGCTCAAAGCATTAAAAAACACTTTTGTTAATTTCAAGTTCAATGCTCGAGGTTCACTTTTAATTCAAAAATTCTCCAAAGATTGTTTCCTACGCTTCAAATTTGCAAGTTCCATGTACAAACGAAATCTGCTAAATAAAAATATATGAGAATTAATTGTTAAGAAACAATTCAAGAAACAAATATTGAAAGAAATCAATTTCAAAGATGTGGTCAATTTAATGATGATATTTAATTGATAATATTTTGGCATTGGTGAATTGAAGTTCGATGTCTGATGCCCACTTCAAATGTGCCAATGGTCAATTCTAATGCACCATACACACTTTACACAGCCGTGGGTCCACTATAAGAAACTTCAATGAGTGTAGTCAAATGGAGTAATGCCAACAACCACAAATATCTGCAAGATTAAAGATTTCACACAAGTAGATAAGATGCCTGCAATTAATGAAAAAGTGAAATGAAATAGTCCAATATCTCCAAATTATTCACAAGTTTCTACATTGGTGAGCTATAGCCTATGTCAAATGCAATAATATTCTGTTAATGCAATGATATCACGAAAATAGAGAAGACATAAATGTAGCAAAGACAACAAACGTAACTACCACTTCCCACTGGTCAAGGTAATAAAAGAAAAGCGAATAAATCTGATGTGAACTATTAATATAATCCCTCAAGAGATGTCTAGTTGCCCCACTGCAATAGCAACAATAACTCTAATGTAAACAAACAAGACTGATGTAATGGAAGAAATAAATGGTTTTCTTATCGGAGCACTTGTAAATGCAAGTGTAAATGCACTAATAGTTTTTTTAAGCTAATGCAATTACTAAGTGTAAAGCTGAATTTAAAAAGCTTTTAGAAAGGGCGCTCAAACTATTTTTTTTTGTGTGCATTCAAATCTTCCCAAGTTTGAACCACCAGAGTTATGAGTTGTTGGCACATTAGGCATGTCTTCTGCAAATTATTAATGTGTGACATTATAGCCTTTACAGAGATACAAAGATAATGAACTTCATTGTGATGTTAGTCAATAAAAGCGGTAATAATATGGTGCACACGTTGCAAAAAAAAAAAAGAATACACAAATTCAAAATTGACATAAATTTAACTTGAATCTCTCTTCTTCACTATTTTTACTACCTGCCACAATACGACTTCTGCTATTTTTGGTCCCCTGTGTTAAAGGTTTGTATGCTACGTGACAAACCATTCATTCACTATTTTCATTTTCAGCTCTAAACAATTCATTTATGAAAACTTATGGCTTTCAGTAGTGACCTAATGTAGTTTTGAGATAGTATACTTCGATTATTGGTGTTTTCTAAGAAATTTTTCTTTACCATTAAATTCACAATTTTGATTTTTGTTGGTAAATGATAAAGAGACAATCCCTAAAAAAAAATATATGCCAGGATGTCTAAATTTTCTTTCACAAATGACTGGCTCTCAAATGCCATTTTTTTCTTTTAAGTGGACCCTCAGATTTCAACATTGTCAGACATCTATTATTGGAGCTTTGAAAGTAGTAAATCGTGAAAAATTTATATTTGATATCGAAACAGTGCAAGCTGCTAAAATGACTCGCTAACTTTTTGAAGCAGGCAATAAGTCCATCCCAATTTCCACTATCAAAGACTACAAGCTCAAATCTATTTACATTATCCAACTAATACCTATTTCAAAACGTGACGAGTATTTGACAACATGCACGCACACACACAATCATTTGATACTTAATAGACCCAATACCTCCATTACAAATTGAAAAGCAGCGCTTATAGTTAAAAAGAAATTCAGGATTAATACCGAATCAAGGCAAAAAAGCAATGTTTATAATTGAAAAGCAATCCAGAATTAAGGAAAATTGAAAAGAAACACTTATAAAAGTGATGAATGAAGTTGAAATGACCTTCATCTATAAGAGAACAACTATTGCTTAAAGCTAAATTACACAACCTTTTCAACGTCCACTCTGCCTGTGCACAATGTACTTCACAGAAGATTTACCAAGGCAAAATTTTAAAATCTTTCATTCCAGTCCTAAATGATACGCCATCGACCAGTGTGGCTAGTGGATTGACTTAAAAGATACACCAATGAACTAATGTATCCTCTATCCTTGTGCACAGAAGAGATGATGGTAAACCTGCAAATATTAAATATGGCTTAGATAGAAGTTCCAAATACTCCCTCCTTCTAGTGCCATAATGTGGATGTGAAAATATTCATATGGTTAGCATCTTAAAACCAAAATAATCCTCAACATCCCTATGAGATAATGAAACATGTTAGATATGCTAAATAAGATATTAAAACAACAAGAAAAACCAAATAAGCATACAAACAACATGAATTAACTTCATCTCATAGTGGATTGGTGTCACATGTGCTAGTGACCCTTTCCCAATCCTTGATCAAAGCTTAAGATGATGTAAATGCAATGGAGATGATGAGCAAAATCAGTTCTCAAGGAGAGTGACTTTGCATATGCTTTTTGGATGAAATTGTGGAGATTTGTGGAGTGGAAAAAATCAGTTCTTAGTTTAAGAGAATGACTTTGCATAAAGATTGTGAAGGATTTGCTCAAAGATGAAGCACCTATTTAAGGATTTTCAAAATGCTAAGTGTTGAAGAGAGACCAATGTGGGACTAAGATTGGACAAATGAAAGAAGGACACTTGTCAAGTGGTGATTGGTTGATGTATGTGCAAGATTTGAGAAGAGTGCCCATGAGAGGGTAAATTTGAATTTGAATTTGTGCAATGAATGCTGAGTTTGACTTTGGAAGGGGACATGTAAGAGACATGTAAGGCCTCATAAATGCTCTGTTGGGTGTACATGTCCACTTGGGGGGAGATTCAAACTTGGAGAATATTCTCCCTTTATGCCAAGTTGAAAATAAAGATTTTGATAAATCAATTAAATGCAATTTCATGTGGAAGTGGCCAAATCTAGAGAATGCAAGTAGGATGGGATTAGCATTTAATCAAAATTAGATTAAATTAATGATGATTATGTTAGTTTAATGCTGATTAGGTGAGTTTGACTTTTATGATTTAAATATTTGATTTATTTAAATCAGAAAAGGATGAAATATGATTGGATTTAATTAAATAAATGTTTGACCTATTTAATTAAAGGGATGATGTTTGATTTATTAAAAGGCTAATGATAATGTTTATTTGATAAATGACCTTAGGAAATGAGATTATTTAATGAATGGATGAAAGTGATGAATGGGCCTAATGTGAGACCTAATTTGACTGAATCTGATCGAATGCATAATGTTAATTTTGCATGTCTACAAATTTATTTAATTAATTAGTCTTATATGCTAAATTAAATAATTAAATTTAATTATTTGATTTCCAATTTGATATTCCTCCCATTTTAAATAAATGAAATTATTTAAAATGTCATCACAATCTTAACTGACAGTTCACTTTGGTAAATAATTGGAAAATCAATTATTTATTATTTCACAAAATCCATAATTTGAATTAACTCAATTCAAAACGGAAAATAATCTTCTAAAAATCAAGTAATCGGGCAGATTATTGATTTTTCAAATTTGATCTTCAGTTCAAATCTTATCTTCTTGGTTTTTCAAATCTCACAAATCAGGCAGTCTTTATCCTCTTGATTTTCAAAAATATTTATTTTCTAATTAATTTATCTAATTTATTCTCCACCGTCGATCCAATTATCTGAGATATTATTTTGACCGTTAAATTAATGAATTTTCCCTAACCCTAATTAAGGATTCTCTGATTTAATCTGGACCTTTCATTTTAGGTTCTCGTCATGAATTAATCTCATCCGTCCATTCAAAATGGCATTTTCTATAAAATGCCATTTTCCTCTCACTTTTCGATTACACACACACAAGTAGACATATTATAGGCGTATTACATATTCACTTGCACACTTAGGATTCTCATTGCAATTATTATTTGTATTTGATCAAGTTTTAGCATTGTTTAGGCATAGACATTGGCAATCATAGTCATAGGCATAGGCATTTAGACATTGCATAAATCCTTCACAGCTTGGTGTAGGACTTAGACATTTGCAGATTGCTCGCACAATGAATATGAGGGAAAAGTATTATTCAGCAAGCAAGAAGGTACTATGGAGGTAATCATGGAGAACTTGATTTACAGGTATAACTGTTTTATTGTTTAATTTCCTTTGTACTCGATAGATCTTTGGGTTTCATTGTCTTTATTGATTTACTGCTAACACTCCTAATCAAACCTAAAATAAATCCTTAGTTAAAAACTTAATAGTAAGAAAGCTATTATCTTAATTATTATTAGAATTTTCTTTATTCATCTTTAGTTGTAATGAGTACATTTTTTTTTATTATTGCATCACGAGCCTTTATTATGATTGTATTTATTTGTACAATCTCTCTCCCTTTCCACCCCCCACATAACACATTCAATATTAGCTTAGGATAGATATGGAGCTAGCACTCAAATATTAATGATTGTCTTATACTATCCACTAGTTTTATTTTTTATATTGATAAAAATAGTATAAACTAGAGCTTGATCCTTTTATATAATATTGGTGATCTAACTTAACTAGATTGACTATGGAGTCAACTTGAGAGAGAGGAGAATTTATCTCTTTGTGTTATTCTTCCAATTCTATGAGTATTTGGGGAATGGTGACAATTCCATTCTCTATGACAACATTGTAGCACAAACATACTGACCCAAAATCCATAGATCCCTTGTTTGTGGGGGAAACCCTTCCTTCCTATTTCATGATGCAGCTTGCTTCAGAATCATATTACTTGGCATAGGGTTTTCCGAGGAAAGTTCTCATGTCTTAGGCTAAATATTTGGCTACTTTAAATCAATTGCTCACAGTAATGGTGTAGCAACCACTTTAAAGTGGGGGAATACAATGATGACATCTTTTGGAAAATTTCATGGCGTCATTTTTCTTTTTTCTTCTGATGTATCCTCTTCTTTGTGGTGTCATTGGGTTAGATGTCGCCCAAGAGTGTATGATCCGCTGTCATGGCATGATGCAAATGAGGCATCCCATAGGTGATCTGACACCCTGATTTGTGCTCTCTTAGAGACATTAGGCACAATGCTCCCTAAGAGGAAGACCATTACATGAACAAAAAAAAATCCCTTTATAAAAAATTTCACATGACATTCAAAAACATTTTACAAATAATTTTCATTGTGGTACCTTATCGAAGTTGTTAGGAGGATGACATCGGTATGGTATGAGGCGCTAATTCAATTCTCTCATTTTCCACCTCATTGGGATAACTTGCCTAGTGGATAGATTGAGGTTCCACTACCCTAGAGTGAGCATAGATATTTTGAGACAAACTCACCTCGTGAAAGACTTGAGGTTCTGTGGCCCTATAGTAAGCAACACGTGTTATGGAAAAATAGCCATCGCCTCACATTGCGTTGAATTGGTTGTGCTTGATCCTTTATTTTTATTTATCCTTCTTGGCATTTGATAGGGTATGATCATGTATCTTTGTTATTTCTGCATACTTATGTGTCTTGGATGTCTAATTTTGTGTGATTTTGGCATGGGGTCATCCTCTCACTAAAGTGGGGAAAAAATGTAGTGATGAAAAAAGTAGCCTTTTTCCTTGCTTGCTTGGATAATTGACATTAAAACTTGATCAATGGTGTCTTGGAGTGGTGTTGTAATGTCTTGTAGAAATTCACACTATTTTAAGACCTTTATTTAGCTAAATCATGCTTTAATTTGTCCTTTTCAAAAGTATTGTGAAGTGTTGTAAGACACTTTCACACTTTTGTGGAACTTATTTGCTTAATTAAGCCTAATGGGCCCTTTCTAAATAAAATATGCATAATTTATACCTTGTTTAAGTGTTGTAAAGTGTTTTAAAGAACTTTCACATTTATCTAGGTGGTCTTAATTCATTAAGGTTAAGTGAAGTTATTAACCCCCATTTTAGGCCTTAATTTTAACACCTCCCGAGGATCTCTCCCGACAATCATAAATTAAATATCAAATTATTTCATTGGAAAAAAATTGGTCCTCGTAAGCTAAGCTAGGACTCATTCACCCTTGATGGAGAATGGGTCCTCCCTTAATAGGACACCCTCTTTTTAGTTGATCTTGAATGGGTTTTTGGCCTTCTCTCAGCTCCCCGAAGCTTGGTCTTAGAAAATTAGCCAAGACCCATTCGCCTTTGGTGGGGAATGGGTCCTCCCTAAATGAAACCTTAATTTTTAAATTTCATTCTCATGAGAATTTAATTATCTTTCTTTCTAGATTTGGTGTTGGCCTTAGTTCTTTGAATTTCAAGATTAATCTCCTAATTTAGTCTAAATAAGGGGTTAATTCACATTGTTTCTCCTAGCAAGTTTACAAGACCATCCTTATAGAAAATTAGAGTCTACTAGAGCATTTCAAGAGAATTTTTGAGGCATATTTCAATTCATTATTGCAACAATTAAAAGATCATATCATCATGGAAAGGTTCTAATGCATCATCTCATATTCATGCTTCATTATCTTATTTTCATCATTTGGTTTAATTACCTATAAGGGGTTTGACTGAGGCAAACCCCCATTCACTAAGAAATCAACAAGTTTGTTATCCTTGAGTGTGAGATTGTATATTTATAGGTTGAAGAGTAAGATTATCAAAGTTTTCAAAATTGTCAAAGTTGTCATTCAAGGTGCAAGATCACGAAAAGAGCCCTACAAAATTGAATATTGACTTCCAAAACTTGATAACATGGATTTCAAGAGTGTAGACATCAAAGTACAGGATCCTAAAATCAGTTTTCTAAAACCCTAAAAGGACCCATTCATCCCTAAAGGCGAATGAGTCCTCCATAGCTTAAAAACATCAACTTTTTGGATAGGTACATAGCTTTTTACTCTAAAAACATTTGTCATAGTTGTTATAACAGTTCAGGTCATTTTTTCATTGTTATTTGCATCTTATTTTTCATATTGAAGTGATATTGGATTGGATAAACAAGTGATCTATCTCATTTTTTGGATAGATCCTATTTTCCTTCACATCAGATATACATGGGGAAAACCCCTTTGACAGAAAAACCCCACACTCCAAAACTTGCACAATGTATTATTTAATCATCTAATTACAAATCACTTGCAATGCAAGTTCTTCCAAGAGTACACAAATTTTGATTTTTGGAGCTATTCTGACAACATAACAATACCTGCAAATACAACATACTAAAACCACTCCAAGAAATCCAATATATAGAGAAATACAAGTATGAAGGTAGCTTCTAGAGAAAGCTACAAGAGATGGGCATCTGAATCCATGTGGCATATTTTTCTAACACATAGTTGACTCTTATGACACTTGTCCAATGATTCCTTACCCCCCTTACATGGCTCCATTTGGGAATCCCAAATGTGCCCCTAATAGGTACATGATAGATTCCTTACAATGTCATAAAATTTTGTCATATATGACAACTCTTACAACTATAAGATAATCTATCATAACTGACTAAAAAAGAAGATGCCTCTTACATTCTCTTATAGCCTATCATTGGTCAAACTTAGGTGCCCACTTTCCGCATGCAAAGATGCCTTCCAACACTTGTCCAACCTATTATAGAATCTGGCTCTTATGCATCATAATATCATAATAGAAATCTGCCATAAGATCTTCATAAGAATCTTCTATGAAATCATCATAAAATCCCTCAAAGATGTCAACACATGTCAATGAATATCTTCCCAAAGTGGGATTCTTATATTGCCTTGTGGGGACCACAACATCCATGTTACATCCCATGTCACTTCCTAATATACCGAAAACTCACTATGCCAAGTCATAGTAGATGATAAATTAATATGAGCAAGAAATTACAACATAAGAATTAATAAAATAATATTTAATGCTAGGAAGTTGCAAAGGTTGAGACACTTTAATTCCTAACAGTTTGAAGATGAAGTTAACTATTAAGATGAAAAATAAAAAAACTATTAATTTATTTAAATACAAATAGATAATTAGCTATCATTAATTATATAATAAACTATTATTTAATTAATGGAAAATTTAGTAATAATGGTGTGATAAATGATAAATAATAAGTTCTATTAATTAATAAATGGTAAATAGCAATGTGATGATAATTAATAATATGATAAAAATATATTAATGTGATAAATGATTAATGAATGATATGAAAATAATTAAGGTTGAGTAATTAGGAGAATAATGTTAGTGTCTACAATATTCAGGTGATCCCACAATAGTGGTTTACAATTTTTGGCCAAACTGGACACTAAAATATTTTTTTTAACTAAATCTTCACTTTCGGGCATCTATAGCGCTAAACTGTGAGGAATTTGAAGATGATGTAAACAAGAGTTTCGTGACATTTTGTTTGTAGATTCTAAATATATTTTTTTCAAAATTTTTGGAATCAGTTTGCACTTCTTTTTCAATCTCCCTCGAAAACTAGTTTTTTTTTCTTCAGAAAACAACATTTTTAAAAAGTGACACTCACTGTATAACTCATAACTTTTTTTCGATGAAGGATAAAATTCTAATTCTTTTGAATTTAGATTCATAACTCTGATATCTAGTGCTTCCACTTGGTTAGATAGTTTTTTATTGAATATTTTTTCTTTAATCAAGTTTCAAAGTCAAACCAATTACAATTCAGACATAGTGCAACCGTATAATGCGTAACTTTTTTTGAATGTATTGAAATTCAATTTCTTTTTCTTGGATCAAGGACTTCAATATCTGGTGCACTCATATTTTTCATTTTTTTTATAATCTGCTATTTTTCCATATGTGCAGAACAAAGAGCTTGATTTTCAATGAAAAACCTATGTTTAATAAAACTAAAAAATAAATACATAATAAGACCAAAACATATTAAAATTATATTCTTTGGATAGTTCTTTCCAAGGACTACCTGATTCCAATTGGGTTTGTGAAGTTTTCTCCATTTTTGTCTTCAATCCGAGCTCTGAAGTGCAAAAATTTAGATTTTTTTGTGTCTCAAGGGGGATGAGGGATAAGGGGGGTTCAAACGAACCCCTAGGGGTTTGAGCGAACCACCCTTCCATAAGGTTATTTTTTTGTTTTATGGAGAGAAAGAATTAAAAGGGTTTGCTCGAACCTACTAAAATCAAGTTTTTTGTCATGGGGTAATTTTTTTGAGTTTTCCTACCTCACTTGAATTATAAACCACTATTGTGGCTTCACTCATTCCCCTCTTTTAAATAATGTTTGAAGTGTCATTGTTTCAAAAATAAAACTAGCTAAGAAGATAAATACTATCAATGACATCATTAATGTCAAATCTAAATTTTTAAATACTTTTCTATTGACACCACAAAACTTACTAATGTAGGCATTGTGCAATACCATATTGTTTTTTTGTAACCAATATAATTATTGGCATAGATAAAACACTTATATGGACCAAGAGTGTATGGATATATGTAGATTGTATGGTTTTCGAACTATAATTTTTTTCCATTCCCCACAAATGCTTATTTTTCTTGCAAACATAGTTGTACTATGCATGCATCTAGAGGAATTATTTTTCTAGACTCAATAGTGAGATTGAGTTTTGTTAAAGAGGTATCTATTATAATCACCCCCAAAACCTTAATATGAATATCTCACATAAAAACACAAGTCTAATCTCCATCTAAATTAAGATTTGTAAGAACCCAAATCTAGAAAAATACATATAAGCTTGAAAATTCCTTCATTCTTTTCTTGAAAGAGCATTAACTCAACTATGTACAAGATTCAAATCCTATCAAGAGTTAACAACTAGAAAAGTGTTTCCTCTTGAAACCTAACAAGAAATAACTAAAATCAAATTAAAGTAAATTTTTATCCATAATAACCATTTCTAAATGATCCCAAGAGATAAATTATGCAAAAAAGTATTCATGATCTACAATGTGAATATGAAAATATGACATCGATAGGACATTAGGTGTAATCTAAGAAAAAACTTAAATGGAAAAAAAATATTCTTGAAAATAACTCATATTATCAATGTATTATCTCATGAATAAAGATTATAATACACTTGTAGAGTCGCCATACAAGGATTTTAAAAGATCAAGATCCCTAATTTCACTCAATGTGAATAAGAAAATGATTGTTTAATCACATATCCTAATCCATTCTTGCTCTGCTAACATATACAAATTATAATATATTCTCAATCAACCTTAGCCAACAATCCAACATCAACAACTGCTCATGTTATGTCTTTTGTAGAAATAAACTTACTCAAAAGCACTAAGTGGTATTATTTAAATCACGAGCTTACAAAATATTACTCCCTCATTAGTAAATTTCCCCTTTTGGTGCTAAGTTCTCTCAATGTTAAACATTTTATAATGTACAACACACATTGTATATTTATCTCCATGTTACATAATAAATACAATTGGCCTAGATAATTCCTACCCATTTGATACTCATATCCCTAGATTCTCTACATGTGCCACAAATAAATATTAATATTACATAATTACAAAATTATACAAGTTGGACAACACGCCATTTCTAAAAAGTGGCCCACATTTCAACCTTCACCAAGAATAAACTATTTTAGCAAAAGAGGACCCTTCTTTCAAAAACTTAGATGGGTTTGATCATCTCCAAACCTTAAGATAACAATTAGAATCCTTAGAATCCTATGTATGTTCTTCATTACCCAAACCTTTATAGCCTAATCAACAACCCAATCAACCCTATTAATCCAATTTATTCATTCAATATAATCGATCTAATCCAAGGTCTTGAACACATGGTTTTAGAAACATATTAATTTATCAAATATTCCTTGACAAGAACTTCAACACATCATCATGAATCACACATAAATAAGTGGGGTACATCATTCCTATATGTAAGATAGTTATTGGTGTTCACATCCTAAATTCCCTTCCCATTTCTATCATGAGTCTCGTCCATCAAATTCTCATCCTAAATCCCCAAAATTTTCCCTCCATTTAGCACCTCCATACTTCTACTAGAATGGATTTGTCCTTATCTTTTATATTTTCCTACTCATTTTAAAATGTTAGCTAATCAAAAATTGAAATGAAAAATAGTAAATCCAATACAAATATAATCAACATAAACAATCCAAAATCCAAAGATTATAATAATAAAAACATGGAGTAAAGTATACACTAAAAATAAATATATCAAAATAGTCCAAAACACATCCAAAACTACATCCATAGTTTTTATTCATAGCCTTCCTACAATCCTTGTTCAATTTCACACAATTCATTCCCCATCTCTACATTTTCTTTAACATATAGTTTTAACCTAAATTAACAATGCTATTATCATCATGTCAATCAATCTTTAGGTTTTAGGATGACCAAAAGTAAATTCTTCTTTGGTTTTTTGCTATATGTCTTGTTTCTTTCTTACTTTTTTTCTTATTTTTCTTTATATTTGTATTAGTCCATGGGCCATTTTATCACAATGCCTTCATGACCATTCAATAAAAAGTGCATCTCTTTATATTCCTAGTTGGGTTTTTTTTCCTATAAAACACATGGAAATAGTTTCATAATAGTTTTTCCATATGATGGTGCATCCTATCATATACTATATAGTAAACATTAGGCTGCTCAAAGATCTATAATTTATACAAGATCCACAATATTCATTTTCACATCCTTAACACACACTCATTCTTTTCTAAACATATTTCTTCTAGTTTCCTATCCATAATTAATATTTCTTCTTAACCACTCCTTCCCACCACCTTTTATTGTAACTCTCTATTCTATCCCAAGTCCTTCAATTTACTATTTCTCTTCTTGTTTTGATTATCCATCCATATTGTTTATCCTTGGATGCCCTCCCAAGGGGACATCTCATTTCCTATCATAAAACCTAGGCCATCCTCCTATAGACATGCAAAATTAGCATCATGCATTCAATTAGGTCCATTCATCAAGTAAACCAAGTTCACATTCATCCACTCATAAAGTTAATCAAGTTCATTAAATCCATTCATTAGGAAAATCAGGTTCATTTAATTCAATCTCTAAGGATTATCCACTTAAATTGAATAAATTAACTTTATTTAATTTAAGCCTATCATTCCCTCTTTGATTAAATAAATCAAGACTTTATTTAATTAAATCTCAAAATTCATATTTCTCCCTCTTGATTTAAATAAATCAAAATATTCAAGTCAAATGGGTCAAAGCATCTTAAACATCATCTAAGCTAGTCTAATCTTGATTAACCTAATCTAACCACCCATCACATCCTCTAGCTTTACTTGCACCAATAAATCATTTTAATTCATTTATAAATTCATCATTTTCTTTCAGCTTGGCATAAAAAATGGAATATTCCCTCAAGTTTGAATATGAAGACAAGTTGACTTGTCCCTTCCAGCATTGCAATAACTTCTCTCTTTCATGTCCCCCTCTCAACATTTAATTCACAATTTCAAATTTGAATCTCCCCCTCTTTGGCACATTGGCCAAAAACTTACACATTCCTCAACCTATCATAATGTGACAAGTGGCTTCATCTCATTGGCCAAATCATTATCCCACATTTCTCTATTTTGAGCTCTCTTCCAACTTGAAAATCTATAAATGAAAGGCCTCATTTTTCATCAACCCATCCAAAATCTCAATGCAAAGTCACTCTCTTCAATTGAGAACTAATTTTGTCCACATCACTCCATCTTCAAGGAATTTCATCATTTAAGTTTTAGCAAGGATTGGGAAAGGGTCATTTGCACAATTGACACCAATCCAATATAGAATAAGTATAGATCATGTTTGCTTCTTTCATGTTTGTAATTGATTTTTTTATAAACCATGATGTATTATTCCATAGGAGCACTTATAAATATGCATGGCTTGGACTACCCCATTATTTAACACCTGAAGGGGAACCTCTGAAAGAGCCCATGAATAACTCTCATCTCAAAAAGTTTTATGCCTAAATCTTTCAAGGTATAGAACCAAAAAATCCAAAAAAATCAGAAAATGTCCTTAAAAAATGGTTACTTTGGTGAAAACCTGGAAAACAGGCATCTTGGTGATAACAACAAAATCAAAAAAAGCAAAAAAAATCCAAAAAAAATTAGAAAAAGGATAAAAAATAGTAAAGAGAAAAAAATCGTCCTCTAGTGAAAACCACTTTGGTGGCACTTTGGACAAGTACCTTGGTGAAAACCTAGCAAATAGGTGCCTTGTGTAAATAAGCACTTTCCATCCACCAAGATCTTTACGGCTTGTTCTACATCCATCACATCCAGATCTCCATCCATCACTCATCCACTCACATACGCACCATAGCTTGGTCCTGTTTTCGTATCATGATCCCTCCTAGTACTACTCAGCCCATCCTCAAGGTTAGTTTGTCCTACCTTTATTGGATTAGTCTATTGCATCATATTGGGGGCATGTTCTCGTTTGATCAGATTCGTGTATATTCTTAAAGTCCTAAATGTTAGAAAATCCAAAAACATCAAAAAATTAGAAAATCCAAAAAAATCGTAAAATCAAAACAATCCAAAAACATCAAAACATCAAAAAATTCAAAAAAATCAAAACATATCAAAAAATCCCAAAAATAGGTCAAAAAGTCATTCAAAAAGTCAAAAACAAAGTCGTCTTGTCGAACTACAGGTCTCTGAGCCTTGAATGTAGGCAAGGTTGATCTTTGATCATCCCCTGAGACACTTAGGCCAGTCCTTTAGGAGTTTGTCATAATAAATTGACAGTTCATCATGTATATGTTCATCTGTAAATCGGTCAAGTTGTTAGTCGAACTACGTGGTCTCTGCGTGTATAACGTAGGCAATGCTAATCTATTGATCAGCCCCCAAGACCCCTAGGATAGGTCTGTAGGCTAGTCTCTTGGTCAAAAACTCAAAAAACCCCAAAAAATTGGAAAATTGAAAATCAAAACATTTGAAAATCTAAAAAAAAAACCAAAAAGAGCCTCAAAACATTGCAAAATGTCAAAAACATCCAAATATTTGAAAAAATACATCCATCTCATCTCACTTGCACCCACAATAACACCATCCATAATAAACTAATCGTTATCCTCAACCTTTGGTGAAACAGTTAGAAACAAGTCTAGTAGGTTAAAAGTAAAACTCAAAAATGTCAAGTCTCACGTTTAAGTCAGTACGTAAACAAGTTGGTCAATTCTTTGTGTTGATAGTCCATCATCCAATCAGTTCCATATCAATCATTTGATAACATCATGTCCTAGGACATGAATCCTTCCTACAAGGGGCATTATTTTTCAGAAACAACACTTTGGATAAACGAAATGACGTGTCGCCATCCACTAACATGTCCTAGGATGTATCCTTCCTACAATGGGCATTATCTTTTGGCAATAAGTTTCGGTTCTTATCCTTAAAAACACATTTTCTTTTGGTTAGCAGTATTGAAGAACATCAGCTTGTTTTTTTACTTTATCTTGGTCTTTTTGACTTATCTCTTTGCACTCATTCCAATAACCTCTCAATGATGCCCAAACAAAGGGATTTAGAGAGATAGGAATGGGGAAAATTCTCATTATCTTTTGTCTGTTGTGCTTGTTGGATGTTATTGTAAAATAACTTGGCGAATACTTGCTTTGTTAGATATGTATAGAGGATGTTTTGGATAACTTGTTGACTATTGCATTAATTGGTTATACCTTTCTGTGTTTTGTTTTGAGATATTTGAAACTTCTAAAGTGCATCCTAGCAAGGTTTCCATATGTTAGGTGTGAACAAGAATACTCCTATCTATCCGTCGAGTGAAATTCCATCACACTAAGTACCACGCCATCCTGGTCCTTTATACCTTGATGCATCGTACTTATGCGTGTTATTAAACATAAGGTAAGTGACTCTTTTAAAATCCCAATCCTTGATAGGAAAATTATCCATTTTTCATCACCATTTCTCATCATCATATTCATAAAGTTGGATTGTTGGATCCTCTTGTCATCATCTAATTTCTTCTTTTCTGCATTAATATCACATCATGAATAGTTAATCATCATCACCAATGCATCCATTCTGCATCCACAAACCATCAACATTCTGCATATCATCTCACATACATAATCATCATCATAATATAGATCTGTTAGTCTAAGCATCTCATAAATCATATATTTACATAAAAAATCTATTGCACAATCATATAGGCATCATCACATCATCCATCTCACATGCATTTTATCATCATTTAAGTTGTTTAGGATAATATAGATTGGTTATTCTAATCATCTTAAAACCATCTCATTTGCATCATCATCCATAACCATCCATTTTGAACCTCTTTATTGCAAGATCAACCCTCAAATAGAATATTTTCGCTCGATCTCTCGAGGGGGCTATGTACTAGTGTACTTCTTTCCGCTAGGGCATCCAAAAAAAATAGAATTTTTTTGAATTTTTTTTGCGGCAAGTTTATTCTTTGAACCAATGCAACAAGTACATTGCTTCAAAGAGGGAAAAAATGTAGACATGCAAAATTAGCATCATGCATTCAATTAGGTCCATTCATCAAGTAAACCAAGTTCACATTCATCCACTCATAAAGTTAATCAAGTTCATTAAATCCATTCATTAGGAAAATCAAGTTCATTTAATTCAATCTCTAAGGATTATCCACTTAAATTGAATAAATTAACTTTATTTAATTTAATCCTATCATTCCCTCTTTGATTAAATAAATCAAGACTTTATTTAATTAAATCTCAAAATTCATATTTCTCCCTCTTGATTTAAATAAATCAAAATATTCAAGTCAAATGGGTCAAAGCATCTTAAACATCATCTAAGCTAATCTAATCCTGATTAACCTAATCTAAACACCCATCACATCCTCTAGCTTTTCCCACTTGCACCAATAAAGAATTTTAATTCATTTATAAATTCATCATTTTCTTTCAACTTGGCATAAAAATGGAATATTCCCTCAAGTTTGAATATGAAGACAAGTTGACTTGTCCCTTCCAGCATTGCAATAACTTCTCTCTTTCATGTCCCCCTCTCAACATTTAATTCACAAATTCAAATTTGAATCTCCCCCTCTTTGGCACATTGGCCAAAACTTGCACATTCCTCAACCTATCATAATGTGACAAGTGGCTTCATCTCATTGGCCAAATCATTATCCCACATTGCTCTATTTTGAGCTCTCTTCCAACTTGAAAATCTATAAATGAAAGGCCTTATTCTTCATCAACCCATCTACACTCTTATGCAAAGTTACTCTCTTCAATTGAGAACTAATTTTTCCCATCACCATTGCATTGCATCATTTGAGTTTTAGCAAGGATTGGGAAAGGGTCATTGGAACATTTGACACCAATACAATATGGAATAGGTACATGTTATGCTTTTAGATGTCTTTTAATCCTTGTTGTTGGTTACATTTTCTTAAGCATTTACATGTTATTTCATAGGGGTACTTAGCAAGTTTGTATGCACTAACCTTTCTCATGAAGTTTAAAGGTGTATGCAGATTTTGAAGGGTGATTCACCTCTTATATCCTTTTTTTTTTCTTCTTCTAGTTTCTTTAAAAATACTATTTCTTTCATCTATATCACCCTTTCAAAGAGGGGAAAATGTAGAGACCTATATATCACCACCCTAGTGTTGTAATCGACCTATTATCATCTCATCAATTAATTTTAACATCCCTTTATCTTCATCATATTGACAAATTTTATCATCATCACATTTTTATCTCATTAACTAATCATCTAATAAACTTCTTAATTTAATCATGTTACATCTTAAGTGATCATGTTGATTAAAAAATATAGTAATTTAATTAATTTATCCCATTAAAAAGCACCTGACATCACCCATAATTAATAAATAAGTTAATTAATTAGCTCCTAATTAGTCCATGCACACATATAATGAGTTAATTAATTAGCTCCCAATTAGTCCATCACCACATATTTAATTAATTGATTAATCATTATTAATTAAGTAATTAGATCTAAATTAATCCAAACACATATCTAATTAAAAATAATGATTAATTATAATTATCATCACCTGTGATTCACTCCATGTTAAGTAAGTTAACTAATTATTGAGTCAAGTTAGCTCTAAATCATATTAGTTGAATAAACAATCGCGTTAGTTAACTAGTCAATCAAATTACTTAACACTATTAAGTTTGTTGACTAATCAATCAATTGTGTTAACTAGTCAATTAAGGTAGTTAACTAATCAATCAAAATAGTTAACTCTAAAACAAAGCTCTTGTTCCAAATTTGATCAAAGGAACCATTGTCTGTTGAGTTTTTTTTCTATAATTATGTAAAATCCACAATTCTTATAGTAAGTTGTCATGATATTATAGAAAAAATTTCATGTTCATTGAACATACACACTTCACTAAAAGCACAAGCAAATACTACTCACGCTCGATCTAAAATTTGCAAGTATTTTAGGATAGAATTTGATTTTATATTAATTTTGAATTCATTGTTTACATTCTCATTACTCAAATAATTTATAAATTGAACTCCAATTACCTTCTAAATTTGAACCATATTAATTTTAATTAAAACAAACTAATATTTTTATCCTCAAAATATTTTACATATCCCTTTATAGTTTTTTTATTAAAAAAACTTAAATCTCAGTCACAATGTTGTTTCCTTTTCAATATAAAATTTGCTAACCTCTGTAACATATAAAATCAACTAACCGCGTTGTTTCTATTTAATTATTTTATATGCTAGTCATAAGATTAAAAGTCCCATACCACTTTCCACATAAAGATTTATATGTTCAACTAAGCTTAGTGTAAAAATTTGTACTATATTATTGTACGGTTGAAAAGAATTATACATACAATTGTAGCTCTTAGAGTTTATATTATATGGAAAAGAGAATTTGTAGAGCTTCAGATAGATCTATGATTGTTAAAACCTTAATTGACATCAACTATAAGAGCATAAACACACGATTCCAGTTATCTGCATCCTCCTGAGCACTTTCAGTGCGAATTCAATGACTACTGAAATAGTGTTGATATGACAAAGATTGGGAGGGAAATAATGGTGTTTTTCCTTCATTTGATCAATGGCTACAAAATCGCTTTGATTTATTTCTAAGGAAACTATCATGTACAAGCTGAAACGAAATATAGGTGGCTCTGACAGGAAGGTTGTAAACATAATTTCGTAGCAACACATTTGTTTGTTGTGGAAATGTGCGGGCAAAAGTAGGTAATAGCTCTTTATTGTGGGAAGGAGTTGCAGATTCAAAATTGAAATTGAAATTTAACCATCGTAGTGATAGTCACCATGAAGTGTGGAAGAGCGCTACGGTAAAAGGAACGGGAAACGAAAGGTTTAAATGGGCCCATACCAGCCACATAAGCGGTCAATGCTTAGAGTGTGTTGGTTAAGCCCAATCGTTAGTTTCTAGTAAGAATACCGAAATATTAGTTTATATTTAGATATTTAAGTCAAGTATCAATGGCAAGTTTTTAAACAATGATATCATTCTTATTTTTATTTTATGAATAAGTCTTATGTTTAATAAACGATAACCAAAAATATTGGATTATGAAGTCAAAATGTGATCAAGTTTAGAACAAATACAAGTTTAAAGGCAGGAGAGAGTTATATTAATGAAGACAGGGTTTGCCATTAATAATTTTACACCTTATTTCTATAAAAAATGATAAGAAATTATTCAGATTTCATTAACAAAATTCCTTTAACTATTAAACTAAGTGTGATTTTAAAATATTTGTCATCTTAAACATCTAAACATCATTTAAGTAATGGGAAAGAAGATCCTTCAAGTCAATAATGGAAAAAAAAATTATTTTTATTGATTCTCTTATACCCATTTGATGTGTCTATGTGTTTGTATTCTAGTTGGATGAGTGGGTACACTATCAAATATACAAAAGAGAGAGTTAGTTGCCTATAATAAAAGTAGGGGAAGGAGAGGTCTTTATGTCAATTTTTACCCAATAGTCATCAACCCAAGAGTTGTTGCCAATATTTGTGCTTTATGTGTGTGAGCATGTATGCTACACTAGCTAATTTACACCAAATCTATTGATTTCCCATTCCAAGTTTGATCTTAAAACTATTAATATTAATTATTCTAGTTCATTTATTTATTGTATTAGATATTATAACATCATATTTTAATGTTAGTGGATATATAATATCACTCACAACATAAAACACTCACTGATACATATATTGTTGTATATTCAAATCAATCCTTTGAAAATGGTAACCATCAAATATTCGTGTGACTGAACTCTTAATATTAAAAGACCTCTCAAAAAGGTACTTAGTTTCACACAAGGCCTTTGAACCTTTGTCCTATGATATTGAGGACAAATCACTTGCTACTAGATGAGATGTTCGATGATAGAGTTTAATAAACTTTTTTCTAGCATTGAACATTGAATTTCAGGACTACTAAAAGGCATTTTGATGTCATAGTAGAGTAAAGAAAACTTTGTTTGGTTTTGTTGGAGTACTAGAAGAAAATACCTTAGTCATTTGATTTCTTTAGCTACCTCATTTGTTACTACATATTCTTCCATTGTAGTTGATAATGTAATAGTAGGATACTTCATACTACAACTGGGCTAGAACTTAAAGAGAAAACATATCCTATAGTATAATTTTTATCATCTACACAAACCACCCAAATATAAATTAGACTTTCATACAAAACAGGTTCTTAAGAGAAGAATAATAAACACCCATAGGCAAAGTCTACATGTTGATCATTTGTCTCTTGATCCTTGATGTTCCCAATTTTTTTGAATCTATTGTTGATATATATTATTTACCATTGTTTATTGTTATCCTCTTAATCATGTTCACACTTTGTTTTTCCACACATACCTTAAGCATTTCAATTTTTCTAAATGCTTCACCCATTTGCTTAAGTCTCCAAATTTTCCTAAAAAAACCATTAATAAATATTAAAATGCACCTACCCCCACCATTTGATGGAGTATCCATAAGCCCATATGAATCACTATGGATAGTTTCAAGAGATTTACTATCCCTTTAATTAGAATATTCATGTTTAGATGATTTAGTTGTCTTTTATATCATGATTTTTAATTTTCTAGTTCTTTCATATGTTGTTTAAACAAAGTAAATCATTGTATTTTTATTTTATTTTTAAGATTTTGAACACAAATCTTGATGCTTCAAATATTTTTTCCATCTAATATTTTTTTATGCACATTCATATCCACTTTACCCATTTTCATGCTTACTCACATTTGTATGTGTGTCTTCTATTATTGATTCCTATAGTTTTTTATTTTTCTAAAATTACTTTCATACCATGTTTTCTAATTTCAAAAATTGAAACCATCTAACTTTGTAAAAAATATAATATTAGAACATTAAAATTATGTCATTGATAGAATGAAACAAACTCTCCAAATGTACAAGTATTGAAGCTTGTGAAATGAAGCCCCCTCAAACTATTTATATTGCATTACCTTATTTTTCTTACACACATGAATCTTTCCTCTTATCAATATATGCCTCTAGAGATTATTGATACCACCCTTCTATTGGTGTTTATTGTTGAAATAATGAGATACACAGATGAGTAGGATCCCATATTTTTAACCCTCAAAGTTTCACTTGGGTATAGCTCACTTGCGATATGCTAAATATAAAAATAAAGTTAATCATGTAGATAAGATGAAAAACTAAAGTATAATGAAAATAAAAATATATTCCAATGAAAATAATTAAAACTTGAACCAATATGACCAATGCTATATCTATTAGAAGATAGATTCAGAACATGAATAAAAGAAAGATAGTCATTTTAGACTATAATAAAATTATAAAAGTAGGGAAATGTTTTGTACTCTCACATACTCAATAATCCATCTCAAATTAGCATTATGTCACTTGCATTAAATATATTACATTACAAAATAGTCAATTATGGCTTATAATTTTATTACATTAATCAAATCCTCATTACATCAAGCCAAAAAGTGTTGTGAGAGAACTAGAAACTAGGTTTGGAGATTCTCTTGAACTATTATATCTTCCCATGGAGACATATGATCATGCAACTACCTAGCTCAACTATAATTTTATATAGGCCATAAAAAAGCATATTTTCCTTATGATACTACACATACAATAGTTGATCCCTTAGATTATACTCTTAGCAATTGGGAAAAAACATGGGCTTACAAATCAACCCTTGAATATCTTACAAAGAATTATTTATAGCTTTTCCTCAATGTTTTTCTATGGAGGAGAGCAATAGTCTGCAAGTCAAAGCAATAAATCTACATGATAATTTTATTTTTATTAGCTACTAGATGACTTGTGGTGGGTAGAATATTCTATTTAGACTTGGAGGAGTATTTTTATTTATGCAGCTAAAATTTTCCATACGTGCTTTAATCATACTCACATGGACTTGCACTAGGATTAATTCACCTATAGAGATCAATGCTAACTCAAAGAGCCTTGGGTGGATAAAGATCTCAATTGTATTCAATTTAGGCCATAAGTGACATGTCAAGATGCATAGGGGAGTAGTTGAAGTTTAGTATTCATGTCATATAGTATCAACTTAGAACTAAGAATCAAGTTAAGATATTTACATGAGATTTATTAAAGTTTACAAATAGATGACTAATGAGGATTGAAATTTGAATTGGATATAAGAAAATGTAAGTCATTGGATATTTTAAAGATGGGGGAAGTTATTGGAAATGAGGAAAGGTCCACAAGGGCTAAACTAGTGGAATGTGAGACTAGCGATGCACTTTACTTGAAATAAAAATGTGCAAGGAAATTTTATGTCTCCAACAAAAAAAATGAATAAAAATGTACGAGATTTCAAAAAGAGTTAGGATAGATATTTTCACATATGTATATGTGCACAAATTTTTTGAAGACTCAAAAGCTAGGAGGGAAAGTAGAAAGTAGGAAAATAGAAAGTGTGCGTAGGGTTAGAATAGGAAGTTGAGTGTGTGGGAAGTGGAGGTTAGGGATCATTTTAAACAGTGAAAAAATACATATGTGATCCAAAAATTATATGATAATAGAGGAAAGGTGGAGAAATAAGAAAATAGGAGCAAGGGTGAACTTTTCATGAAAGTGCAAACATCCAAAATGATTGTACAACTCAATAAGAGGATAGGAACTTGATAAATTGTTCAATGGACCTAGAAATTTAAAAAAATTAACTTAGCATGAGGAATTTGATTGATGAATGGCAAAAAATTTAAAAAGATTTAGCCAATTCCACTAATTTATGATTTCTCAAATCACAATTTTTTTTTGTGCTAGAACAAGGACATGAAATAATAAAAGAGAATGAGACATAAAAATTCATCCAATTTGGAGATATAAGAACAACATGCAAATGCACTATGAAGGCATCCCCAAAAGCGCATGACTTATCAAGCTAATGTGGAAGCACTAGGAAATGACACAACTAAAGTTCATGATAAAGGGGGATGCCTCTAACTGGTTAAGAGTCAATCAGAAGTAACTACAATGTGGAGGATCTAAGGGTATAAAAGAAACTAACATATAGTACATCTACAATCTATTCAACTAATGAGATTATTTAATGAATTTATCAAATTGACAATTTCATGGAGATATGTTGTGGTGCCATGTGTTTGAATTCAAATCTCATTCTTTTTCCTTATTTATTGTGGGCTATAGAGAATTAGGCTTGTCATAATTGTGAACCACACACTAATGACCAATGGCATAGTGACCCATTCTAAAAATATTGGCCATTATTTAGGCATGTGCAAAGACACCATGTGGATTTTATTATGTTATTACTTTTGTATTTAGTTACATGTGAGCTAGATAATATAGGGGCCTACCATGAGATGGCACGTAAATATTAGATAATTATGCAATATTATTTTATTGTGAGATTGATAGAAAATTGGATGTGCAAAATCATACCACATACACATGATTTCATCATGAAATGATTCCTACAATTTATGAACCAAGGACGAACATGACCTATCATCTTATAATAAGGAAATAATAGTTGATGGTGCAATAGAAATATTTATTTAGATTGATTAATCCTTAGAAATTTATCAACCATTGGTATTGAAAATGATCAAGTGGTTCCAAATCTCTTGCACATATGAACAAGAGCTCCACAAATCACAAAAATATCTACTTGAAGATAAGTAAGGAATTCCAAAAGTAAGCAAGGTTATCCCCAAGCCGAAAAGTCAAATGAAATTATAGGGACCAGTAATCAAAGGAGTAAGGTGAACCCAAGCCCAAAAATTAAATGAAATTATAGGGACCAGTAATCAAAGGAGCAAGGTGATCCCCAATCCTAAAACTCAAATGACATTATAGGGACTAGTAATCAAAGGAAAAACATGCTAAGGAAAATGCTGGAAAAGAATAAATGTGTGTTGAAAAAATAGGGAGCTTAAAACAACATGTTACCCATGGTGAAGAACACAAAGAAACCTAGGGGATAAAAGGAACAAGTACCAAAAAAAGGTATCCCTACTCTTTAAGAACTCTGAGATTTGAAAAAATAAAAAAGTGGGGGATAAAATTTAAACAAAGGGATTTAAATATATGGCCCAACATATTATTCCTTTCCTAGATATTTGTAGTTAAAAAAAAACCACAAAAATAGATAGAAAAGAGATAGCTTGAATCTGTTCGAGTAAATAGGATATTTACCATGCTTAAGTTTTACTTAGGAAATATTATTAGATATTAATTATTTAGGTGCATATAGTTTTATTAGTTATTGTCAGTTATTTCTTTTACTTACTTGCATCTTACCTTTATAAACAAGGCTAATGTACATTATTCTTCATCTCAATTCATTCTTTTTGTACTTCTGGAGAAAGAGCTTTGCTTCTCTCGTATTTGTGAAGGTTTATATTGCAGATTGTGCTCCTAGGAGGTGAATTTACACCAACATGGTATCAGAGCCAACTATTTGCAACTCCTTCCGCTGAGAGTTTTCATCAGATTGTGAGATCATTTATTTTCTGAAGATTTTTTTTTGGCATTTAAAATTTATTAAAGTTCAAAGTTGCCTTTTTTTTTTTTTCGAGTTTGAATGGTTGAATCTCTATTTTGAGGAGGCATTTTGGCTTTTTTCCCTCATAGGCAGTGTTTTGGAGAAGCCAATGGCCATTTGGATCTGCTCAAACCCTACCCGCGTTATTTATTTGATCCGTTGTTTTGGGGCAGCATTAGAGGCGTTATTTTATGCTAAAGATTGGTGACCAATGAATACTAAAATATTTGTTGCTCTGCAAGATGTGGAGGCCATGTTTTCTTTATGAGAATCGCACCACCAGATTGTGTATGAAAATCCTATTACTGAGTGTATCGAGGCCATGAAGCCCTGACTAGCAGTGATGAGTATGAGACTGAGCCATTGAATGAGAGAAGGGTGGACGGTTGTAAAGAAATCGAACCAAGAAAAGGATCAATTGATTCTTCTTTTGGCTGCAGAAAACATCGCGATTTTTTTCGGAGTGAGAAACAAAGACACTAAAAGGCATCAAAGTCACGATTTGTAGTAAGAAGGCACAATTTTTAGTTTAGAGAGGCACAGTAGAACCTGAATAGAGGCATCATTTTCCCTTCCTGTTGCAGCAGGAATTTTTCAAAACTTAAGATTTATAAAGTTTCCCCTAAATATTTAGGGTTTCAAAGTGCAGCCGAAGAGGAAGTGGGCCCAAGTTTTTTTTCAGGTTGTTTTGAATGGGAACATTTATCGCACTTTGGTGGTGTGATGCAGTTTCTTGCTACTCATATAGCTTCTTACTTCCTTCATTAGTGTGAGCAAAGGCTCATGTGGTAGTCAAACATCTCTCACATGTGGTGATTGGTGGTTTGTATGCTGCTAAGCTTTCTAAGCTCAGTGGAGTTTGCTTGGTGTTGGCATGGAGATTAGGCAATGGACCTCACCAAATTTTGCACCAAATCAGGTTTTTTAACTTTATAATTCTTATTTAGAAGTTTTTATAACTATCTTCAATTTGTTTGAAGAATTATCAGTTATAATGGTTTCTTTGGAGAAAGGGAACTTTAGGCAATGGAGTGATTTTATTCCCACTCATCTTAGTGAGAAAAATCTATTTCTATATTTATATAATGAAGTTCCTATTCCAAGCACACATAGTGGGTATATTATTTGGAAATGATATAGGGCTCAGGTCTTTAGAGTTATTTTTGAACATATAAATGATGACCTTTTGGAATCACTTATTCATTTTGAGTGCATATGTGCTCTTTGGATTTACATTTGAGGTTCATATGGATATCATGATACTTTGCCATCTCTCGATGATCCTCTTTCCAATACCAATGTGCCTTGTTATTCTTCAGAGAAGATAAACCATGCTTGTGATCCTTTGAAGGTTTTTGAGACTTTAGATGAGGTTGTAGTTTCTTTAGAGGTTCTTGATTATTTGTCAGAGATTGTTGATCCACCTTCATTAAGTACTTGCATCATTCCTGAGCAATAGGATTATCATTGTGTTCCTGATTGGGATTCTTATTTTTCAAACATTGGTTCATTATTCTTGGAATCTCACATTTCAGACTTGGAAGACACATTTGAAGGATTAGTTTTCTTATTTGATGATAGTTGTGGTACAACTATTGTCACTCCATCTTTGTCTTTGGAGAATGTTCAAAATCAGTTTCCAGTGGTACCTTTTTTGTCACCTTCTATTGTGATTGGGCATGTTCTTGATTGGTTCATGGCATCATCTTCCAAGGTCTTGGCGACACATGAGAAAATTTAGAGACATTATCGTCCTACATTTGGATTCACTTGCTAATTCTTATCTAGAATGGGAAGCATTCTTGCATTTGTACTTGGTTTTATCTTCTTCCCAAAGGGAGAACTGTTAATTGTAGGCATTGACTATGTTTTTCCTTCAAGCACTTACCATTTCTATAGGATATTATTCATTATGGGGGCGCCATGTAGTCTCCTTCTTTCCTTCCTATGGGAGGATCATTGATTGTATATACATGATGTATGTAGTCCTTGGAAGGTGTTATTGATTCCTCCATCCATGCATCTTACTTTTATTAACTCTCTTTTGGAGATGAGTTTTTTTCCCACATGATTTTCTCCTTTTCTTCATTTGTGAGAGGTTGCATTGCATTTTGCATTGTAAATGGGTACCTAACATGGTTGTACAGCTAGGACCCATATTGCATCTTGAAATTGCATAATAATCTCCCTAAGTTGCACTTAAAGGGGGGTGTTAGAGTAAATAGAATATTTACCATGCTTAAGTTTTACTTAGGAAAATATTATTAGATATTAATTATTTAGGTGCATATAGTTTTATTAGTTATTGTTTGTTATTTCTTTTACCAACTTGCATCTTGCCTTTATAAGCAAGGCCAATGTAAATTATTCTTCATCTCAATTCATTCTTTTTTTACTTTTGGTAAAAGAGCTTTTCTTCTCTCATATTTGTGAAAGCTTATATTGCAAATTGTGCTCTTGGGAGGTGAATTTACACCAAAATGATCACTACATTTGAATGAGCATTGTAAATTCTTCTAGCTTGCATGTCATAGAGTGCTAATAGAACCAATTTATATTTTTTTGGTCTGTGTATTTTTCATTGCATTCCCTCTAGAGCCCAAACAATTAATGAACATGTCAAACTTAACACAGTTGTGAAATCTCTATGAATAGAAGATAATTTGGGTACCCTTAAACTAATTAATAACTCCATCTCTTTCTTAAATGAGAGAAATCATTCAAATATAAGCTTATTTCTACAATTTGCATTAGAGAAGACATAACAAATAATTACACTTTTAGGATATGTAAATGAAGAAAAAATAGATATCACATATATTGAGGATGGGTTTATTTGTTTCTCAATCAAAATATACCAATATCAAAAAAATATGAATATTATTGAAGACCACATCATTTTTTTATTTGATTTAATTTTTCATATGCCATACTTATGGCTCACATTTTAATTGTATAGTTCAAGAAATATTATCTTTAAATTCTGTTGTGACTTGTCTATGATCTTATGAGATTGATTACAGCTATACTAATTATTTGGTTGACTCTTTCAAAAGGATTCTTTTCTATGCATGGTTGGAATCTCAAAAGTAATTAATAATACAATCATGATTGTTTTGGATAAAGTATTAAATGAGTTGCAATGAGTTTTGTCGGCATATAGATTGAAGTTTGTCATAATAAAAATACATATAAATCATAGGAAAAAAATAAATGACTTCTTTGGCTTATTTAGGTATGGGGTATACAAATGATAGTTTTCAATGTCACTTCTGACATAGATGATATGGTGGAAAATCATACTTATAGAAGTTTTAGTCTTAAAAAATAATGAATTGAAATTAAATAAAACAAATTAATTAAAGAGAAGACGAAAAGAGTCTTTTCATTAAACATTGACAATAAAATATGAGATAAATGACTCATTTGTTATTTTGTAAAATATTAATTTTATAAATTAATGTCAAAACTTTAAAAGAAGAAAAAAACAATGGTATGATGGGTTAGTTGACCTTAGTTTTCTTTTCATCAATTAATAGAATGTCCCTACCATGAAAAGACCCAATAAAAGTGGTTTATAGAAATAGTTCATACAACTGAATCAAAATAAACAATAAGTTGTTAGACAGCTGGTAAACTTACACATCATAAAAGAAAAATCACATGCTAGTTGCCAATAGTGAAATATACAAGACATAAAACATAGAATAAAGATATTAAAGAACATTCATATCTACCATATAAATCTAAAACAATTTTAAAATTAGATTTAATCTATAATCATTTTATTCTTAAACATCAACTAATTAAATAATAAAAGAAATTTTCGTATTTTATATATTGTTTGAGTCTATTCTTATCTTGAAGACTGTTTGGGTTGTTCGGCTGAAATGAAAGGGAACCACGAACTTGCTCTTAACGCAGTCACAGTCATCCCTTCCTTTTCCAGTTAGTGGAAGCATTAACAAGGCACGTGAACTGTTTAACAGAATACCTGAAAAAGATGTCATCTCATGGACTGCAATGATTGTTGGATATGTACAAAATAGATTTGTTGAATAGGCTTTAGAAACTTTCAAGCAAATGCAATTGCAGGTGTGAAGCCGAACTCCACAACCTTCACCAGTATCCTCCCTCCTGTGCCAAAATGGGAGCTTTGCAACAGAGTATGGACATCCATCAAAGCATCATCTAAGGAGAATATTTTTCAGATATTACAGTTGGAAATGCTCTCGTAGACATGAATACAAAATGTGGAAGAATAGAAAAGATACGTGAACTGTTTGACAGAATGCCTCAATGAGAGGTTATCTCATGGAATGCAATAATTGCAGGATATGCACAAAATGGAATTTTTACAAAGCTTTAGAAACTTTCAAGCAAATGCAATTGGCAGGTGTAAAGCCAGACTCCACAACTTTTGCCAGCATTCTCCCTGCCTGTGCCTAAATAGGAGCATTGGAGCAGGGTATGGCACTTGTAAAGAAAACACAAACCTTTAAGACAGTTTGACTAATTTCATGGGGACTATGCAAATCATCACTGACAAGAATGCCACTCTGGAGCAAGCATTAACAACAATGCTTGTTTAGACTAAGGCAGCGAGAAATGAAGCATCTCTTGAGATTATTTATGTAGAAGGGAAATCAGAACCTAATAACTTCAAGGAGCCACACTCAGCTGTCTCTTGCAGTAGAAAAAGAAATATATCCTGACAATTCAAACATCTTGGATGAGAATAGAAATGTCTCAGATAAAAATGTGTCTCTGGACCAAGAAGGAGAAGTGATGCCCATTGACCTGGAGGTAAAACTTGATAAATAAATCAACATCGAGGACACCCAACTCACAGCTATGTAGATTAGAACAGATCTCTTTAGCTTCCAAATCATATGTCTTGGGGCATTCTCCATTGCAATACTATTAAGACTTGGGGTTTTCTTCAATGAATCGATCTCCTCTCCGGCGGTTGGTTTTGGACCAGGGCATGAAAGGTCGTACGCACCAGCTCTGAAATTATAAACTGCACTGCTCTGTCTATTTCCACATCGCCTAGGACTCTTCCCTTCATTTATCATAATAGAATAAAAACATATAACAAAATATTACAAAGTTCCACAACTTGTGTCAGAGCAAAATGCAAGTCGTAATGTTTTAAAAATGAGTCCAACCAAACCAATCTCTCTACAGCTGCTACTTCAATATATTCCCAGCAAACAAAAAGTGGATCTTAAGAATCACAAAATGTGTTATATCTAGAAGAAATGCAGCTCCAAACGTGGAAGGCATGCAATTTGTTTAGAGACATGGCAATAGAACGTCTTTAGATTGCCTATTAATGTATGTTTTTCAATAAAATAAGGAATGGTATGTAAAGAATGACCTCATTATTAATGTATGTTTTTTCAATAAAATAAGGAATGGTATGTAAAGAACGATCTTACTATTAATGTATGTTTTTTCAATAAAATAAAGAATGGTATGTAAAATAATAAAAATATTTCGTGAAATGAAAAAGTAGTAAGTCAAATTTTAAACGATCTCACTATTAATGTATGTTTTTTCAATAAAATAAGGAATGGTATGTAAAATAATAAAAATATCTAGTGAGATGAAAAGACAGAATGTCAAATTTCAAATGACCTCACTATTAATGTGTGTTTTTTAAATAAAATAAGAAATGGTATGTAAAATAATAAAAATATTTTGTGAGATGAAATGACGGTAAGTCAAATTTCAACTCAGGTCACTATTAATGTATGTTTTTTTAATAAAATAAGAAATGGTATGTAAAATAATAAAAATATCTCATGAAATGAAAAGGTGGCAAGTCAAATTATGTTTTAAATTGATATAGAATGTTTAACTTATTTAGAATGTGAAAATTTTGGACATGCTTATTTGAGTCAAAATCAACGCGTCATTGGACAATAGTCAAAGTAGGAAGTAAAGCAAACTTACTAAACGCCTCTTTTAACTACCCAAAAGCAATATTTCATTGAATAAGATTAAATAAATATAAAGAATAATTTGATATTCATAAATGAACACAATATATCTTCTATTTAATTATTATTAGTTCCTGTTGAAGAAACTGTAGGCACCACCGTGTGCTTAAACAGTGATTATTAGTTTGTTTTGCAGCCAATCAAATATACAAATTTTGTTACATAAATTTATTTACAAAATATTATTATTTTTATATTTAACTTTTGTAAAATAGAGATGCAATTTTTTTAACTTAATTTTAAAAAAAAATTATTTATCATCAATTTTATTGATCTAAATTTTTTAAGTGATATAAGCAGATTTTTGGGCATGGTAGGAAGAAACATTTCTTTCGCATGTTTTTTAGGGCAGTTTTTGGGCCACTCGCTGATTTTGGGTAGTGTGCTCACGGAAACAGAGTGAATCCAATCCACGTAACCACTGTAACTTGTGATTTCACCGCATTTACCGCGGGGTAAAACAGCGTAACACAAATACAAGGAACGCAGTCCTTAAAATAGAAAAGGAAGAAAACAGCCTTTTCAAATCATCATCGATGTGGAAGTTAATGTGCGGTAATGGTTGGCAGAAAACCGTTTTACTTTCTGAACAGTTTTTAATCACTCTACTGTGAACAGTCATGGTGGCAGGGTAGTCGAAGAAAACAATCAACATTCAACACGGTAGGCTCTGTGCAGGTTCTTCTTGGTGACCAATGCCATGGCATGCGGGTATGTCTTCTCAGTGCCATTTTTGCTGCTCATAACCAAGTCTCACGCTGCTATCAAGTTTGTGGTGTTCTTTTTGTATTTGGTAATGCCTCTGTTCTTTACATTTTTCAATTTCAGGACAAGATTCTGAAATCTTGATGTGGAAAAAATCATAGGTTTATCAAAACAAATTAAGGTTGGAATGTTTTCCACTTAATTCAACACAGTTTTAACCTAGAAATTAATATAAGAGAGAGGGATGATCCAGGTAATGGTGGCGTTGGTGATGGCAAGAGCATCAACAGTAGCAACAATCACATATGTTGGTCACAAGGGTAATTCCTACTAAGTGGTTACCAATCTGTAATCCTTTTCATAGATTTTGGGATCACGCAGGCGGGGCTTTGCTTGCTTCATTGATTTCAGTCATCCTCTTTATGCTTCTTACCATAATATCTACATTTGAGGCAGAGACAAGGAACGAAAATTCTCTAGACAAGACTCCTCTTGGATTTGTGGTGTTTTTCTTTGAATATCTGTTTTTTATCTAAGTTGAATTCTTTGGTAAGGAAGTAGGTTTTGTTGTTTCTTTTTCCATTGAATTCCATGAAAATACAAGACTAACTTTGCAGTTTAGGCGGCTACCATATAGGCGTTGTTCTCACCAAATATATTCCTGCATGCATTTATCTCATTAGTTTCCATATTTGAATTCGATATCAAAGGAGAATCTTGTCAAAGCAAAATATATATGGACAGTGACGTGGCTGACGAAAGAAAAGAGTCTTCATGATTAGAGAAGTACAATAACTAGATTTCTTGTAAACATATAGGTTTTTGTATGTTACATCTTCAACAAGATTTAGGCTTGGTGGCTTTAATAATTGTGACTTCCAGGTCATGAATTAAACTCAAGGCATGGCTAATGTTGCAGATGGTATATCCTTCATCACATTTCCAGTTTCTCCATTCTTCTTTGTGGATTATATACAATCGAGATAAGTGATTATATCTTATGTTGGGTAAGGGATTATTGCATTCTTCTATCAAATGCAATGATTAAGCATCCAACCTATATCACTTCACCTTGACATTGTATTGTTTAAATAGATTATGCAATCGGACTGTGCTACAGATAACAATAACTTCTAAAATAATCTGTATTTATTGATGCCCCTATTATGCCTGGTTTGACGTCCTTATCTACAATAAAAGTAATAATTAAAAGGAGCCACTCCATGAGGGGCATCAAGCCACTGTAGGCGACTGCTATGGCAAAGCTACTACATTATTTATTTATTTAAATATATATTATTTTTCATGACTTACTGCATCACTCTAAGATGAAGAGGCAAATCTAACGTAGGACCTACAGTTTTAAGAAAAAAGCAGAATAGCCTATTAGAAATAGGCACTACTGCTATTTTTTGTTTTTTTTTGGTCTAAAGAACTGCCCTCCTCCATAGTTTGTATTCTTATTTTTTCAAAATTATCTTATTTGAAACTATCTTAAAATCATAACTCCTCCAAAGTTTGTATTCTTATTTTTCAGAATTATCTTAAAATCATGAAAATTTTACAATGACATGAGAATTTATTTTGTTTTTTCATATGTTCATAAATTAATGGAATAATTATATGAATAATATTAATCTCTTTTGGGTAGAGCTATCTATTTTGTTATATTATGTACATTTTACTTTTTAATTTGTATTTGCTATGACAAAGGACAATATGATGTTTAGAGCAATTTGATAATAATCTTTAACATTAGAAATATATTTAAAAAGATAAAGTATTAAAAAAATGTTTAAATTATTAGATATAAAAAAAATTCTAAAATTAAAAAAAATAGGTATAAAAGAAATATTAATACAAAAAACTATTTAAAAAATTTTAAAATATTAAAAAACTAAAAAATATTTAAAATATTTAAGTTTCTCAATTAATATATTAAATACACAGAAAATAAAATAAATTTATTATTTCACTAAAATAAATTTTTAAAAGTAATATATTTAAAACTACCATATCTATCTTAAAAAAATTATATAACATTATTATTATTTATGTATTTATTATTATATACAATTGGATTATGATTATGATTGGGGTTCAATCAAAATACTAAGATAAAGCTTGGAGTAAGGATTAACATGATTGGGGTTAGATCAAGGTTACAATTAGAGTTAGGGTTTAACTAGAATTAAAAATTTAATTTAAAAAATTCATTAGAGTTAGTGATCTAAAAATAATATAGAGTTAGTGAATAATGGAGCAATCATCATTATTAGTGAATCCTAATTCAACCCTATACCTAATTTTAATTAAATTCTAACCCTAATTGAACCTTTTAAACTAACAAATAAACATTGCAAACAAATTTATTTTGTATACTATAACATTCATAACTTAAACTTTTTATACACAATGTCAAGTTAATTATAAGAACACATAAAATTATTTATAAGGAACTTAAATTTTTTAACAATTTAATAAAATAATTTAAGTTTAACTATAAATGGTATAGAGTTTAGATTTTCTATATCTCTCACAGGTAAATTTGAAAATATTTTAAATTATATAATTTCTAAAAAAAATGAATGAATTTATAGAAGATTATTTTTATTAAAGTGATAGAATTTTAATCCCAATATTAACACTAATTATAAGTCTAACAATAACCCCAACCCTAAAACTAACACTAATAACTTCAAACCTAACTCTAATTTTATATCCAACCCTAAACATAACTATGATTCTAAAACTAACACTAATGAAACCCTAATTGAACCATAACCCTAACCCTAGTACTAACCCCTGCCCCAATTGAACCCTAACACTAACTTGGGTTAGGGATCAATTAGGGTTACAATTAAATAAGGGTTTAATTAAGGTCAGGATTAAGATTAGTCTTAAATTAGGGATCAAATTAAGATTAGTCTTAAATTAGGGCTCGGATTGGAGTTAGAGTTCAATTAAGGTAAGCGTTATTGTTTATTTTAGGGTTAGGGTTCAATTAGAGTTCTCTAGGGTTTTGATACAATTAGGGTTAGGTTTCAACAATACCTAGGGTTACAATTATAGTTCAATTAGTGTTAGAGTTAGGGTTATAATATGAGTTCAATCAGGTTAGGGTTAGGGCTTAATTAGTGTTAGAGTTAGGGTTACAATAATAATATTTTCCATAATGATATGGAAAGGAATTCAATTAGATTCATATCCAAATGCACAAATAAGAATTGGTAATTAAGAATTCTCTAGAACTAAAGTTATGACAACAAATACAATCCTTAACTTACTCATTTGTTCTTGTTACACAATAGTCCCACCTCATCAATAATTTCATTTCTAAATTTTTGAAACATAAATATTTTATAACTTTTTGTCATCAATAATTTCATTTCTAACTTTTTAAAACATAACTATTTTATTATTATTATATATAATATAAATTTTTTTAAAATATATATTATAATTATATTTATTATTTAATTTACTCTAATATATATTAAATTTTGATATAATTTGAAATTAATCTATATTTATTTATTTATTATATTCCATAATCACATCCTTTTAATTCAAATATTATGTATTTTTTTTTTTTTAATATGTAAGTAATAATATTATAGTGAACTATAAAAAAAATTGCATTACCCTATATAATTATATTTATTATTTTATAATATAATATATATTATTTAATTTAATCTAATATATATTAAATTATGATATTTTTTAAAATTAATTTATACAAGGTTAGAATAATTAATTAGAGAGGGAGTTAGTCATATAAAAACTAATATATTTATAACAAGGAATTAATTTATAGGATAGACACATAATTAAATAATTAATATATATAGATATTAAATATCATATAATATAGATAATGTAATATATAAATTAATGGTTTTATATTTCTTACCTTATTTAGTCATTGGTGAAAGATGTCTAAGCTAAAAAATAGTGGTCACAATAGTTCTATTTGTATGAATTGATAATTAATAAATATATATTTGTAATAGTGAAATTAACATAACCATGTCAGTTCTCATTTATTTTAAACTAGCTTGCATATCTTTATTAAATCTGTAAATAACCAAAATTGTCTTAGTTTGTGAGTAATACATTTTTACTAATTTTCACTTTTTTCCCAAATTGATTAAATAACACCTTATTATTTAATTATCACCAATTATCATATTTTTCTATTAATTAAGTGATTTATTACATTATTTAATTAATTCATTCTAATTCACCCTTTCTGACTAATTAAATAAATCATATTTATTTAGTAATATCCTAATTAACATTATTCTTCAATTAATTAAATAAACCTTGTTAGTTTAATTATGTCACTAATTGCGTGGGTGGTAGGGAGGGCATCTTTCACCACAACGATAAGTTGGCATGGCATTTGTGGACTCATTTATGCAGGAGAAAGGAAGTTTGTCTGTCCACATAGACTTTGGAAAGCCCATTTTATTGGGGTTGCATTTGTTTGGCATAGTTGACATGGTTGCCACATTTCCAAGATCAAACGTATGGGATGACGTACATGCCAGTTTATTTCTTTGTACCACTTCTTGTTGGCACTCATAATGAATGTGAATGGTTGTATCTATGGAAAATTGATTTGGAAATGGTTAGTCTTTTTTATGGTTCTTTAATCCACTTCACTACATAAGACATCATTTGGGTGGTGGTAGTTTAGGGGTAAACCCACAAAATTGGTTTACAATTCCAGTGAGGAAGGAAAAGTTTCAAAAAAAATTGGCGTTTGGGGTTTTGAATGAACTTCTTGTTCAAGCAAACCCAAAGGGGGTTCGATAGAACCTTGCTTTGAGTGAACCCATTTAATGATGGGGCCCACCATTCTAAGAAAAAAACAAAAAGTGAAGGCTTGTGGAAAGGGGGTTCATTCAAACCCTAGTTTGAGTGAGCCCTTGGGGGTTTGAGTGAACTCCCTTAGTTTGATCGAACCCCCTTTTTACCCCCTTCTCCCCCTCAGGCACCAAAAAAGTCCATAATTTTGTGCTTCAAAGCTCAGGTTGAGGATGAAAATGAAATAGAATTCACAGATCCAACTAGGTGATGGTAGTCCTCAAAACAAGCTATCTAATGAATACAATTTTAATATGTTTTGGTTTTATAATGTATTTGTTTTTTTAGTTTTATTAAACATAGGTTTTTCACTAAAAATCAAGCTCTTTGTTCTACACATGTGGAAAAATAGTAGATTATCAATTTTTCATATATTGAAGTCCTTGATCCAACAAAAAAAATTTCAATTTCGATACATACAAAAAAATTTACGCATTATATAGTCCACCTATGTCTAAATTGTAATTGGTTTGACTTCGAAACTTGATTAAGGAAAAAATATTCAATAAAACACTATGAAACCAATTGGAAGCACTAGATATCATAGTTACAAATATAAATTCAAAAAAATTAGAATTTAATCCTTCATGGAAAAAGTTGTTATGCATTATATGGTGAGCGTCACTCCTTAAAAATGTTGTTTACTGACAAAACTAGTTTTCAAAGGAGATGGAGAAAGAAGTGCAATCTGATTCCAAAAATTTTGAAAAAAAATATTTGCAATCTATAGACAAAATGTCACAAATCACTAGTTTGCATCATCTTCAAATTACTCATTGTTTAGACACTATAGGTGCCCGAAAGTGAATATTTAGTTAGAAAAATTTATTTGAGTGTCCAGTTTGGCCAAAAATTCTAAACTAGTATTGTGGGATCACCCTTAGGGTTTACTTGGTAGTTCATGGATGACATGCACACTTATGTACAGTGTAAAAAGTGTAAAGAGATTAGGAAAATATTTCAATAGTACTAATTGATGGTGGCATCATTGGTGAAGTTCATCTACTTATTCTAATTATCTTTGGTTTTTGGTGGTTGCTAATGGTGGAAAGGTAAAAATTTGTGGTTCATATGTCTACAGAATCACTTCAATGTCTTGGTGTAGACACACTTATACATTTGGATTGCAAGGTCAGGCATCTTGTAGTTCACGCGGTCTCGGATCAATGACTGAAACACATTATACTCAACATTGATCATCTCATAGTGGTTGTGGTTTTAAGATGGTATTAGAGAAGGAGCATCTGGTAAATTGTGAGACTTTATGTTCCAATACACACATTGTCTCATAGTTCCTAGCATCTTTGTTTGATCTTCACATGGCTAAGGTAGAGGCGAAGGCATTGGTATGCAAAAATTTTAAGGACCTATTGGGTTAGCTGGATGAGGTTATGTACATGACTATTCCTAGCTCAGGTACCCTGTGTCTTAACATCTTGGTCTAGATGTAATTCCTGGGTGAGGTCATCAAATACTACCCTTTGTTATTGGATTTAAAGGGCATGGCTTTATTTAGGCATTGATAATTGGTAGCTTATGGGGAAAAATATTTGAAGAAGGCATTAGAACTTGAGCCCATGTGTGATTCTGATTGGTTCCCAAAATTTGATGCTTTTTCCAAAGCAAATGGTTTCCTGTAAGTCCTCAAGTGTGTTTTCTAGTGGTTTAAGGTTGCAATATTAAATTTTGTAGCTTATAGTCTGGTATGCATATCTCCTTGTCTTTTTCATTAGTTTGAAAGGTAGTGTGGGTATCGGGTCTGTTTCAACATTCAGTCTGGTCTCCACTATTATCATGTATTGTCAGCAATGGTGCAGTTTAGTATGACTTTGTAGTAGTGTAGCTACTATGGGGTATATGGGTGGTTCTGCAAATTTTTTATTAGCTTTGGAGGTTAGATTTTGAGGGTTCTTACAATGAAAACATTTTGTAAATTTTGTTTCAAATCAATACAAACTAATCTTACATATCAAAAAACAAATTGTCAATAATTACACTTATTCTTCCCTTTTAATTAAATATTTATCATTATTTACTTAATTAACATCAAACTGTCTTCTTATATTAAATAATTTTAATAGTTAGATATTTAATTAAAATGCATTCCCATTGCTAGATTAAATCATTAAATTAATTATTTAATTCTCTAATTTTGACTCAACATGATCCATTAGTAAATACAAATTTATTTATTATGTGGTAGAAAAAAAGTACCGTTTGCTTGACATGGGAATAATTCATGATAAAATTGACTTAATGAGGTCTTAATCTAGTGTTGCAATGCATTTTATGCATCCACACTAGGTTTTGGACCCTTGCAAATTGAATAACATGCTTTTAACGACATCTTGTAATGGTTTTGTAAAGTGTTGTAAGATGCTTTCATGCTTTTCTAGACTTAACGAACCTATTTCTCCCTAATTCAACATTATAAAATGTGTTTAATAACATTATTACATCAATCTAGAAGGCTTGTAAAATAAAATTAATGATAAACTAGTGTTGTAATGTGTCTTGCACATTCACATTGGTTCTTGTGCCTTCCTAGGCTATGTGGATCTCATTTTAGTGTTGTAAAGTGTATTTAATCACACTTTCACATTGAATTTTGTGTCCCAAGCCCTATTTGACATTTACATCATCACTAATAGGCCCCTATTATCCCATATTGTGCATTGTGAGGCATAATTTGATCAAATAATCAACATAGTTATCATATCAGCCTAATTTTCTAATTTCTCAGCATTCCAACTAGCAAAAATGGCCCATGTGGGACCCATTCACCATTACTGCCGAATTAGTCCCATCTATATGGGACCCATTCACCACTAGTGGTGAATAAGTTTCATTTGAGCCATTTTTGGGGTTTTGAGGAGGAAAAATTAGGTTTTAAGTTTAATTTTTCTCCATGTCGGCCTTAGGGATCTAATTAATAAGAAAATAAGGTGAATTTCCTATAAAATCACATCTTTAAACTTATTTTTACATCCATTCATCCATTAACTTAATTCACATATTCATCCACTAATCTTTCATCTCAAATCAAGCAACTTAGGGTTTTATCATTACAAGACATCAATAAAGCTTCCTAAGACACCCAAGGGTAGATTCTACATGTTTTTTCTATAGAAATTCAAGATCAAACATCATGGAAAGGTAATAAACTCTATTATTGCATGTTTCATTCAATTCTCTCATCATTTTGGTTTAATTACCTAAAATGGGTTTGACCAAGGCAAACCCCCATGCCCTAACATTCAACATTTCTCTCTCTTGTCTTGTGTGTATGTAGATTTAGACATCTAGAAAGCTTATAAGTAATTAAGAATCAAGTTGCAAAGTTGCTCAAGTCTTCTTCTCATTCAAAAAGTAAAAATATCAACAAAATCTCATTTTTAGACTCATAAATCAAAGTTTCAGAAGTAAACACCTATAGGGCATCAAAGTGGAGATTGGAAGCTTTGGAATCCACCGTTGAAAATAAAAAAATTCAAAAGTAGACTCATTCACCATGGGTGGCGAATGAGTCCCATCCCAAGGCTAGTTTTTGGTTTTTTACATTTTTAGATACCCTTTTGTCAGAAACAGGTTCTGGTATAGTTTGGAAGAAGTGGGACTGATTCACCTAGAATGGCGAATGAGTCCCTCCAGGCTTGAAAATTAGCATCAACAACATTTCAAAAGAAATTTCCAGTCTCCTTCAAGCCTTCAGGTGCACACTTTATGTCTGATTCATTTATGTTGTAGTTTACTATTCATTCTTAGGTTATTTTGCATTACACAATTTTTTTTCAAACAAGTCATACTTCTTATATTTTGCATTCATATATGATCAATTTCATAGTTTACGTGCACTTAGTTCATCTCATTTGGCTCATATAACATCATACATCACATTATTTGAATGAAACCTTAACATTTTTGGGCCCTATCACTCTCCTTTTAGGTGAAAAACCCTAGAAGAGCTAGAGAAGTCCATAGGAACCCAAAAAAATATGGCTCATTTTGGTGAACCTTCTTTTCAAATGCTTTATTAACTGATTTGGAGTCCTTTCATCATCATAGATCTAGCTTGCATTAGGTTTTTCATGATTCATTTACATGCTAGGTGTTAAATTTTGCATTAATAAAAAGTGCATTTTTGCATTATTGGCATCTAAATTCATTTCCACTCTCTAAAATTCTACATTTTTCAATTAGGTCTTCATCAAAGAACTCATAAACCATCAAAATCAGTCAAAAAATTCTATTTTTTTTGAAAAAAGTCTGTAGTGTGACTCATTCGCCACCCTAGGTGAATCAGACTCTTCTGACCCTTGAAACAACATTGTACATAACTTATAACTCTATTTTTTAGCTTCTATTTTCCACCTTAACCTACCTATATCAGTTAGTTGCATTTCTATAACATGCATTTCATAAAATCTATCCTTAATTAGCTCATTTCATGCATGGTTTCCATTTCAAGTTTGCATTCTCATCTTGTTACATATCATAATCAGTCAATTGCCATCTTTGAAATCTGAAACATTATTCTTCATTTGCATCTTTTCTTTAACATTGCTACATTTCAAGATTGTAGATTAATAATTCCATCATGTTCTCATTATAAAATTCTATAGTTCTCATCTTGCATGTTCTCTTTTTAGATATTATTGCATGTTGTAAGCAACTTTTGTTAAAAGGATATGAATATGAAGTCCTTTTCCCTCTCTTTTTGTTCATCATAGATCCCCCTCCTAGTTCCCATTTTGTGGATGAGGTTGGTTTAGTGAAAGAAACCTTGGATACTTATAACACATACATTTGTTCTTCTCCTATTATCTCTCACACTTGTGAAGCAAATATTTTAGTGCTAGAAGAACCAATTGATGAGAGTTGTGACAATCTGAGTTGTTTTTGATAAAGGGTAAAATAGGTCTGTGATAATCTGAGTTGTTTCTCTCCTCTTACCTCTCCTATTAGACATAAAATTACTATAGAAGAGGACATCACACTAAGTAATCATGAAGAACACACAACACAACATAACAATGAGACCATAGATTCATTTCCCAACTCCTCCCTTATTTGTGAGAATGTTTTTTTGAGTAAGCATGGAAATCACATTATTTGAGAGGACTATATGTTGACATTAGATGATCAAATCTTTAAGAGCTATGATGATCCTCTTTATTCTTCTTCCCCTATTTTGGAAGACATTATTGGAAAAAGGGAGGTAATCAAAGATAATCATAAGAATCTTCTTTCTCCCTTTCCTAATGTTTCCCCCATTCAAGAATACATACTTAATCAAAAGGATCTAATCATTGAAAAACAAGAATGTGATGATTTTTCTTCTCTCGATGCTTCTCTCACTTGTGATGAAGGTGCTTTGCACATTTCACCTATAGATGAAAATATTACAAGCTCTCCTCGTAGGGTAGATAATATGGAACAAGAGAAGAAGACATTACAAACAACGAATGATTGCATAATGTCTTCCCCTAATCAAACACATTCAACCATCCATAAGTCCCTTGGTTGTGATGAAGTTATTTTGAATGAACCAAACCTTAATTGTCATGAACACATGGTTTGTTGTTATCCTAAGAATTCTCCTTCTAGGGAGGATATTATGACCCAAGAAAAAGAGAACATGCCCTTCAAAGACAATGAAGACTCTCACTTGTTACGCGATGTTAACATTATTCAACCTCAACTTATCCTTTACCCCCCTTCACCTAAATCTCCACCTCAAAACAAAACCAAATTTACTCTCTACCCACCTTACACAAACAACAAACTAAAAACAAACCTCAAATCATTATTTACCCACCTTCACATAAACTTCACCCCTCCAACCAACCCTGATACATCCTCTACCCCCCTAAAACCAATGTGTTACAGCAATCTAGTAATGATTTTTTTTTTTGATAAAAGGGATAAACAGGTTTTACAGGGACCCAAAACCACAAAGTAACATTACAAAAAAAGACCAAAACAAAGGTCTGAAAGACAAAAAGGCTGCTAGAGAGATAAAAACTTGCTAAAATAGACAGCCGCAAAAAGCCACAAAAAAGCCATCAGAAGGCCAGTAGACAGACAAATCGGGGCCCAACCACAGCTAATCCATAGTCTTCAGAAGCTCGTCAGCAACCTCTTCTAGGTCCACCATATCCTGGACCCCCTCCATGAAAATCTGAGTCATATTTGGGGTAGATAGGGCTTTTCTTTTCATACTTGATCTAGTGCACTTAGAAATCCCCACGTCCTCATCCTGGTCTTTCTCCTTATCTAAGTCAACAATCAGCACTCTGTTCTGAATTTTCTCCACTATTTCGGTAAAGGATTTGATGATTAACGAATTATGTTTGGCTATTCTGCAATTCTCATCAACATTTTTTTTCATGGTTACTTTAATTTTATCAAGATCATTTTCAACAGTACTGTCCTTTTGCATGCTATCCTTCGTAAAGGTATTCTTCTCCACTTCGAAATATTTTAGCCCAACAACTTTGGCTTCAATTTCCCCCAACTTACTATGAAGAGACAGATTTTTGGTCTTCAACTCACTGATTTCATAAAATAACCATTTGGAAGAATTAAATTGGTCCTCAGAGCATCTCTTGGCAGTTCCAACGAAGTCAAAAGGGGGGTCACAATCAGAATTGACACCAAAATTAACTGACTCTACACCTCTGGGAGGGCTACGATTCTCCTTTTGAATATTCTGAGGGAAGTGGGGATCCTCAAGACTAACCTTGGCTACTTTAGCAAAAACAACAGGAGAGTCTTCAGGATAGGAAACTAACTTCTTAGCCGGAGAACTAGAGCTCGCCAAAATAGCATTAGGGTTAGTGCGACCGGTAGCAGGAACATAGCAGGCACTAGAGGGCTAGGGGGAGCGGCCAAAGGCAGAAGGGGGGTAGGGGAAGTGAGGAGAGCTTGACACGGCCAGGAGTAACATTAGTACCAGATATATTAGGCTTAGTATCATCCTCATCAGGCTCTGAAGGGGCTAAAGGGTTTGAGAGGGCAGACATATAATGAAAGTGATCATAAATGAGCCTTAAAAGACCCGTGTGAAGAATCGGGTATCTTTTAGGGCTCCTACTGTGGTCAAAAAAGCTATTTTTCAGGGAACAAAGCAAAACAAAAGGGATGGAAACACGCACCTTTTGTCAGAAGTGATTGAGCAGCATGAAGTGGTATCCATAAACCCTAGTGAGGTGACCGTCAAGAGTGATGTACTCCATTATAACCCTTAGCACTTTTCTCCATAAAGATTTTATGGTGTCCGCTTCATAGTAACTATTCGACATCCTGACAAGTTTTTGCTTCTCAGTTTCGGTCTTAGGGAACCTCATCACAGCTTCATCAGAGAATTTCCTGTCTCTAAAAAATTATGCTCTTCAATCGGGATACCAGTAACCTCCACAATCAAGGCTTCATCAATCTAAACTTTCCTCCCAAAGAGGAGAACCTCCCCATTTTTCCAAATTTTCTCAAAGAAATTAGTAATCTCCTCCTGAGGGCTGTGGAGTTTCTCGATGAATGGAAGTAAGCCACCACTTCTTATTTTGCTCCACACTTTAGTGTTCTTGGTGTGTGACTCGAAACTGGTAGGTTCGACCCTCTTCCATTCCCCACCCATTTTTGAGATCTCGGTGCAAATACTATTGCAAATGGAGAACTTGTTCCAGATAGTTCCTTTGCTTCGCAGGACCCACAAAGCGTGCCAAGGTAAATAATTACTCTATCATATACTCTTAGCCCCATGTAGTATACTTATTTTTTTAGTCATGACTCGTACCTTCATCATTATTACAAGAAGCCGCCACTTTTCCATTCACTGCATCAAGCACCATTGAAGCTTGAACATCAGAATGGAGGTCAATCCTTTTGTGCCATGTGAGGATTTTATCACTCTTAACTCCCTCATTAGCAAAAAAATCTGAAACTGCATTCGCCTCGTGGTAAGCATGAGTGATTTTAATTCTATCGAACTTACTAAGTAAAACCTTAGCATCTTCAATCCAGTTTTTAATCAACCATGCGGGTTGGGACCTACCACAAAGGCTGTCTATTATATTTTTTGAATCACCTTCAAGCCATAAATTTTTACATTTAATTTCCACTGCTAGGTTGATTATATAATAAGCTCCTGCCGCTTCCGCCATGTGATTAGTTTGGACCCCCAAAGGGGTGGCAACAACTCCCATAAAGTTACCTGTTGAGTCCCTTAGGACCCCACCACACCCAGCCTTCCCCAGATTTCCTTTGGCCGCACCGTCAAAGTTGGATTTGGCCCAGCCATCCATAGGAAAACTCCAGCAAACTCCCTCCCTGGAATTTTTGGCCAAATTTGGAGCATTGGAAATATCCCATGTAATTCTCCATTCCCTAGCAATCTAGCTATCATAAAGAGAGCAAACCACAACCTCAAACTTGTCCTCACTGAAGGGAACAACAGAGAAGTTCTCTTTGATCATCCTAAGAATTCTTTCAAACAAAATTTCCTTTGACGATTCCTTATCCCTAAAGATTTTGTGGTTTCTCTCTTTCTAGATTCCCCATGCCACATGGGGGAACGAGAAGGCCCATAGTTTTTTTATAAAGGGGTTGAGAGAAGGGGCTTTCCATTGAACAAAAAAGTGTTCAACCGACTCCGGAGGGACCCAAGAAAAATGCCAGCATTTCAGAAGCTTGTCCCAAACCAGAGAGGAGAAAGGACAGTGGATGAAGAGGTGGTTAACCAATTCAGCCTCACTTTTATAGAGGTAGCATCTGTTGGGGAGCATAAAACCTCTTTTGCAAAGATTGTCAACAATTAGCACTTTATTTTGGAGCAAAGACCAAAAAAAGATGTTAACCTTAGGTAAGAGATGCTTAGACCAAGCATACGACCACAAAGGGCGGGATTAAGAGCATGTGAGAGCCGAGCAAAAGCGGAAGAAATAGAAAAGCACCCAGAAGGTTCATACTTCCATATCAGACTGTCCTCCTGATTCAGGGAAAGTCTAACAGCATTCAAAGAGGAGTAAACAAAGGCTAGAGCAGGGTTTATCAGGGGGAGATTGATCCACTTACCATCCCTCTAGTAATCTTTAACAAAGAGGCCATAAGTTTCTTTGCAATAATCAGCCTATCTACTGAGATTCCCATCTTGAGTCAGAGGTTCATTGAGCAGCCAACAGTCATCCCAAAATCCAATCTGGTTACCATTGCAAACCTGCCATTTCAATCCCAATTCCACCACCTTAATCCCATCAATCATATAGTTCCAACAACTTGATCCTTTTGGGAGAAAATGATTCTCAATAAGATCCTTGAGGGAATTGTTATTCTGCAGATACTTGCTTTTAATTATTTCACTCCATTCCCTAGAGGAGAAGAATAGTCTCCATATCTATTTAGCTAGAAGTGATTTGTTTAGCAGTCTGATTTTTCTTAGCCCAAGGCCTCCATCCTTTTTTGATTTGCAAACCAAGTCCCAACCAACAAGAGGCATTCTTTTTTTTTCTTCGACTCCCGACCAAAGGAATCTCTTTTGGATCTTTTCAATGGTTTCAACATATTTGGTTGGGATTTTGAAAAGACTAAGAGCATAGATAGGGAGATTCTGCAGGGAGGCTTTAAGAAGCTGAAGTTTTTCGGCTTGGCTTAGGTGAGCTCCTTTCCAGCCAGAAAGTTTTTTCCCAAACCTATCAACCAGAGAGATCTAGAAAGAATCTAGAGGTTTTAAGCATAGAGGTAACCCCAGATAAGTAGCAGGAAGGGACTCTATCTTGAAACCAAGAATTCCAACTATCTTCCTCTGTCTGTGCAAAGGTGTATTAAAGAAATACAATGAGCTTTTTTGCTTATTTATCATCTGACCAGAAGCTCCTCCATAGGTATCCAAAAGTTTCTTCATCTCTTTAGCCTCCGAAACAGTAGATCTACCCATCAGTAAAGTGTCATCCATGAACTGTTGGTGAGAACAAATCAAATTGCTCAAAGACGGTTTGAGCCCCACAATAGATTTTTGAGCAGCCAGTTTACTCATGTTCCTACCAAAACTCTCAGCCATATTCGTGAAGAGAATAGGAGAAATGGGATCTCCCTTTCTTAACCCTCTAGAGCTACGGAAAAAGGTGGAAGGGGTCCCATTAATTAGAACCGCCACAGAAGCAGAAGTAATGAGTTGTTCAATTAGCTGCAAAACCCTTTCATTAAACCCAAAAGATTTTAAAATTTTAAATAGAAAGTTCTAGTCCACCCTGTCATAAGCCTTCAATATATCAAGCTTTAAAAGAAAGCCTTCCAATTTAGAAACCGAGAGGGAGTGAATATTCTCATGAGCGTGGACAATGGAATCAAGAATTTGTCTTCCAAGCACAAAACCATTCTGTTGAGGAGCAATAATAGTGGGTAGAGTGAGAAGCAACCTAGAGGTAAGAACCTTCGAAATGATTTTGTAGAAAGAATTACAAAGGCTGATAGGTCTGAACCCTTCAAAATCCTGCACTCCAGGTTTTTTGGGGATAAGAACCAAGAAAGTGGCATTTAACTCTTTCAAAAGGTTTCTAGAATGGAAGAACTCTTTCACCGCCTTCTCAACATCCTCCCGAACAATATCCCAGAACTAATGGAAAAAAAGTAACGAGAAGCCATCAGGACTAGGCACTTTGCTTCCTTCAAAAGAGAAAACAACTTTTTTAATTTCCCCACTAGTGGGTATAGTAGTCAACATTTCATTGTCTCTAGAGTTAACAATCCTGGGGATAGCATCCAGTAATTTATTTTGATCCTCCAAGTTAATTCCCTCTTTCTTAGACAAAAGGTTCTTAAAGAATAGGACAACCTCTGTTATGATGTCCTCTTCTTCTTTATATTTTCTGCCATTAACAACAATCACAAAGATTTTATTAGCCACTCTATTTTTAGAAGCAAATAGATGAAAATATCTGGTGTTTTTGTCTCCAGCCTTTAACCAAAGAGCTCTGGACTTTTGTCTCCAAAATTCCTCTTCTTTAGCAATTATCTCATGAAGTTTTATGAGAATATCGTTCTCACTCTCCTTAGTTTCATTCAGGTAGCCTTCCTTTTGAATTTTGTTTTGGATTTCAAAAAGCCTAAGCTGAAGATCATATTTGATTTGAAAGATGTTGCCAAAAGACTCTTTTTTCCACTTTCTGAGATTCATTTTAACTTCTCTTAATTTTTTGGCAACTCTAAATAAGGCAGTGCCCTTTATATTAATATTCCACCAATTCCTTATTTCCTCTTGAAGGAGAAGATGGGAAAGCCACATCTTCTCAAAACAAAAAGGAGTATTCCTCTTAATCTTTAAGTGGTCAGCAACAAAATTAATAGGAAAATGGTCAGATCCAATCCTAGGGAGGGTCTTCAGAGAAAAATAATAATTTAAGAGCCAGACATCAGAAACAAGGGTTCTATCAAGTCTCACCTGGATCAGATCGGACATAACTTTTTGATTCGACCACGTATAAGAGCTCCTTTGTAGGTCCAGGTCAATCAAAGCCTGATTGTTGATGAGTTCAAGAAGATCCTCTTTACTTTCTTCATTAATCTGAGAACCACCAAACTTCTCACCTTGAAGGAGAGGGGAATTAAAATCTCCCATGACAACCGAGGGGTCATTTTGAAAGATATTATGAAAAGTAGCCAGTTTTTTCCAAAAAACCTTCCGAGCTTTTTTACAGTTAGGAGCATAAATATTAGACTGGATCTAGCTGAAGTTGTCCCTTATATGAGTATATTTAGTGGCAACATGATTAGGATGAGAAAAAAGTGGATCACCTCTTATGATCTTATAGTTCCAAAAAGTCACAATCCCACCAGAGGCACCAACAGAATCGCTTCCCTGAATAGAACAGTGCTGGAATAGAGAAATCTTTTCCACCTTTTCACTTAACATTTTAGTTTCTTGAATGAGGAGAATATCAGGCTTTTGGTCCCAGGAAAAATTGTGTAAAATATCCTGCTTGTGGGGGTTATTTAGTCCCCTTATATTCTAGGACAATAACTTCATGATAATTTAGGAGAGAGGAGGATCTCAGGGATGGTTTTTTGGAAGCCATCCGCAATATCTTGAAAGCTATTGTGCTCTCTTATCCAAATTTAGGTCTTCTTCCTCTAGCCAAAGAAATTGCCCCACAGTCCACTTTTTCTCTTGATCTTGTCAAGATCCCGCAAGGGGTGATTTTGATTTTTGCTTTTTTCTTCTTTTTCTTGGAGAGCACCTCTTCTCTATCTGTATCATCTTGACTATCTGATTCTTTACTGGATTCCCATTCTTTTTCAGAGAAGAATTTCTATTCCCAGGGGAGAGTATCCATGAGCCCATTCACACAAGGCGGGGAGTTACTTCTTTTGAGAAAGATTACCTGGCTAAGGTCTGAATAAGTGTCTTTAACGACTTCAATATGAGCCACATCCAAGCAAGATTCAACTACTGGGTTATTCACCCAGAGCAAGGACACAATCAAAGGAATACCTACCTCCAAAGAAAGACCCTGAATAGGAATACCATCCAACCCTGGCGTCACGGGGTCCTGACCAATGGGGCTCATCACTGGGGCAAGAGAATCATCCACCTTGATCAGGGCTAAGTCCCCAACATCACATTCTTCTCTTTCCTCTTTGTCCTGAGAATCAGAGTTAATCTCCGAAACCAAAACTTGGGGGATCTGGATGGTAGAGCCTTCATTTCTAGCATCACCTGAAATATTATCAAGAGAATCATCTACCTTGCTTAGGGCTAAGTTCCCAACATCACATTCCACACTTTCCTCTTTGTCCTGAGAATCAAAGTTAATCTTTGGTACCAAAACTTGGGGGATCTAGAAGGTGGAGCCTTCATTTCCAGCATCACCTGACATATTATTAGGATAATTTGCTAGCTTTCTCACTAATGCCATTGCTAATTTTTCCTCCTGCTTCTTTTTCCATACCAATTTTGAGGCCCTTTTAGGATTTTCCATTTCTTTTACTACCTTAAGGGGGCATTGCTTCACCCAATGGCTAGATTTTCAGCAGTTGAAGTAGGCAAAAGGGATGGTCTCAAACTCAATAGCCTGCGACCAAGAGCCAAGTTTTGAATGGATCTCCATAGAGGAGGGAAGATCCACTTCCTGAGAAACACCCACATATTCTGGAAAACACCAGTCTTTTTCTTGCTACTGTCATTGGATCAATTGATAGTAGCTCCCCAAAGGAGCTAGCTATCCCCATAAAACATCCTCGTTCTAGTATTCTAAAGGAAGACCATGAAGCCTGGCCCATACCAGAACAGTCGAAAAAATGGAGTCCATTAGATCTAAATTTGAAGACCATTTCTTAAGTGCGAGACTTGATATCCCAATAACCCATGGTCCTCCACTTCTAACTACCTTAATGTCTTCTCTATTCAAGAACTCAAAAGCAAAGAAACCTTTTGGGAGAGCCGCAATAGAGACACTACCATTTGCTCTCCATTTATTTCTAACAAAATCCCTGACAACCTCTATATTTGGCCTTTGGCCCATAAATTTTCCAACTAGGGAACTATCCATTAGAGCAATATTATTATCAATGATCTCGTTTGGAATAGAAATTGAAAATTTTCCAACCATAGGGCAAGAAATGTTGCACACAGGGGGAAAATTTGACTTACAATTAGTTTTAACCCCAAACAGAGAGGCCCACTTCTTACAATACCCTCCATTCGTGTAACCAGACCCCACCACACCTTTGAGGCTATCTTTAGGGCAATCGCCAGCGGACATCTCATAGGAAGGAACCGAAATATCCTTCCCACCTGGGTCGTCCGCATGATTTTTTTGGGATTCCTCCCATTTCAGTTCCTCCACGCTTTTCTTCTTACTCGAGGCAGACTCGTGACCCGCCTGGGCCTTCACAGATCCATCGCCATCACCCTGCTTAGTACCAAACAATTTGAAAGACCCATTTTCCCACCCAGACCTTCGCTCCCATCCACACTCGTGCTCCATTTTTTTCCTGCTCTACTAATGATATTGTTGCTCACACATATAACACTCAAAATAATCAGCAACCACCACAAACAATCCCACCCTCCTTACCTTTACCCAATTTGGCTAGCACTCCTCGTTACACCCCACACACAAAGGAGTATGATCTTGTTGAACAATTAAAGAATTCTCTTGCAAAGATTTCCCTTTGGAATTTACTTTAGAACTCACCAAATTACCACAACATTCTTCAAAGAGCCTTACAAAAAATCATTGTTCCTCCTAGTACAACTTTGAATGATGTGGCTGCCTTAATTCATAAGACAAATAAAACTAATCTTGACATTACTTTCCATCAACATGATCTCCCTCCTTTAGAGTTACAAAAACAAAATGAAACTTTCTGATCATTGCTCAATACAATAGGATAGGCATAAAGAGAAATCTTATTTATAATGGTTTTTCCCTTAATTTGTGTAGTGTGACTCTCCTTGATCAATTAGATTTTGGCAGGTCACAAATCATACCTAACTATGTATCTATTCGAGGATTTGATAATTCAACAAAGCAACCACTCAGTGTAACCACTTTTCCTATTACGGTTGGGGTGCTTATTTTGCAAACTGTTATTCATGTCATGCCTTATGATCTTTTGTACAATCTTCTTTTAGGTAGACCATCGATTCATGAGATGAATGTAGTTCCTTCAACCCTTCATCGTATAGTGAAATATGTCTATAAGAATAACATTTATCAAGTTGAGGTAGATCTCGATCTTGAAAGTTTCTTGCACCTTGAAAAAGGAGCTACAAGTCCTATGAAAACATTGATTCCCACATACAACATAGAAATTGAACACAACAATGAGAAATGGCCATTTAAATTATTTGGTGATGATTGGGGATCTTTAGAATTTACACCTTCATCTATGGGCGAATACATATTCACAGAAACAAAAGATGAGAAACAAGTGCAACCAACCATCATGACAATGCAAAATTTAGACAACCTTTCAAAAGCATCCACCTCAACCACTTTAGAAAAAGTCACACCCTCCACAATATCCCTTGACAAACAGAATGAAAAACAACCACCCGATTCCAAAGCCATGAAACAACTTTATGGAAAAGGGTATGAGATAATGAAAAAACTTGGCTATGGTGGAAAAGGTTGCGGTGCTAACAAACAAGGTATCTGCAACCCTATCGACCCTCTCACACAAAAAACAACTCATGGTCTTAGTTATTATCTTGTAATAGAGATTTCCAAACCCTCACTCAACATCAACAACTCCACACAACACACTCCTAAATCATCTTTAACAAAAAGTGGTCTTGAATGTCATCCTTTATCAAACATGCAACACACAGATACACCTTCGCTTAATGTCAATGTCATCTCACAAAATGTTCATGATTTGAATTTGTTATATTTTATACCTTCCTATAATGGGAAGATTAAAATCTCACAATCTAGAGACACTTGTGAAAGTATGACATATACTACTAAGCAAGATGTATCTTTGCCACCAACCACAAAACCACCTTCTACCATTGATCAAGTGGATATCTTGTCGAGACTCCTCCAAGATCACTTGATCACCCTCCCTCCAAGAACTTGAAAGAAATTCTCTTCCAATACTTCATCCTGTTCCTATCATAGAGTTCATGGACACTCTACTAATGAGTGTAAAGCTTTGAGTTGTAAAATCCAACATTTTTAGGAATTTGGTATGCTTCCCTATGTGGGGCACCTACTTCCTCTAATTGCTATTGAATTTCACTCTAGCATGCATTTCATTAATCATTTTGGCTCACCTTTTTCCTACACTAAGTGGGGGCAAGGGGTTTGATAGCTTTGTCCTCGTATGTCATTTGTGGTTGCTTCCTTTAGCTAGTTGTTAAGCTTTCATGAATACATAAGAGGAAGCTTGGGATTTGGATGACATGCCTTAAGTTGGCTCGCATATGACATACTTCTCTTTTTCATGACGTAGCTTATTGGAAACATGACTTAGCATAGGGATTTCCGAATAAGCTCTCATGTCTTCTTCTTTGTTCTTTACTTTAAAGTAATTTCTCATAGTATGGGTGCTCACAACTGGTTTAAAGTGGGGGCATACATCACCACTTAGATTTCATTGTGCAATTTCTTTCTTCTTGTGATGTGTTATTTTCTTGGTGGAGTTAGTGGGCTTGATTCCCTCCAAGAGCATGATACTTCTTTTGAAACATCCTATCTTGGAGACATTAAGCACAGTATCCCCTACAATGAGACCTTGCATGAACAAAGAAAAATCCCTTTGAACAATTCTTACACTATTTTGCATTAACAATTTCTATGAGTGTCAAGCATATGAAGTTTTGCTTACCTCATAGAGCTTGAAAATCATTTTTCTTTGTGGCACCTTATTAAAGTTATCAAGAGGTATAACTTTGATATGGTTGAGTAGGAATCCCATCTAGTAGCATGACTTTCCCCATAGCCACATTTTTGTTTGCGAGTTCATACCAACTAGCATATGTTTCTCACCTTTTGGGATTTCTCACTTGATGGGAAAAAAAAATTTGTGGCCCCATAATGAGTATTTTTTGGACTTCTCACCCTACAGATGACCTGAAGTTTTGTGGCCCTAAAGTGAGTACATCTTTTCCTTCCCACATTTCTTCTCTTTAGATCTTGCCATTGCATGATTTTGTATATTGATGGTTTGACTTAGGATCTTAGATCCTGGGGCTTGCACAACCTCCTTTGATCTTTTTCATTCTTTGTTAGTTGCATCTATACACTCAGATCTCTCTTGAATGTCTACTTTAGTGTGAGTTTGAAGCAGGGTCATCCTCTCACTAAAGTGGGGGCTAAATGTGTTGTAGAAAAAAAGTACCCTTTGCTTGACATGGGAATAATTCATGATAAAATAGACTTAATGAGGTCTTAATCTAGTGGTTTGAGGCATTTTATGCATCCACACTAGTTTTTGGAACCTTGCAAATTGAATAACATGCTTTTAATGACATCTTGTAAAGGTGTTGTAAAGTGTTGTAAGATGCTTTCAGACTTTTCTAGACTTAATGAACGTATTTCTCCCTAATTCAACATTATAAAATGTGTTTAATAACATTATTACATCAATCTAGAAGGCTTGTAAAATAAAATTAATGATAAACTAGTTTTGTAATGTTTCTTTCATGTTCACATTGGTTCTTGTGTCTTCCTAGGCTATGTGGACTTTATTTGTGTTGTAAAATGTATATAATCACATTTTCACATTGAATTTTGTGTCCCAAGTCCTATTTGGAATTTAAATCATCACTAACAGGCTCCTATTAACGCATATTGTGCATCCAGAGGAATAATTTGATCAAATAACCAACATAATCATCATATAAGCTTAATTTTATTACTTCTCAACATTACAACTAGCAAAAATGGCCCCTATGGCACCCATTCACCATTAGTGGCGAATGAGTCCCATTTGAGCCATTTTTTAGGTTTTGAGTGGGAAAAATTAGGTTTTAAGTTTAATTTTTCTCCATGTTGGCCTTAGGGATCTAATTAATGAGAAAATAAGGTGAATTTCCTATAAAAGAGCCTCTTTAAACTCATTTTACATCCATTCATCCATTAACTTAATTCACATATTCATCTACAAATATTTCATCTCAAATCAAGCAACTAAGGGTTTTATTATTGCAAGGCATCAAGAAAGTTTCCCAAGAAACCCAAGGGAAGATTCTAAATGTTTTACTATAGAAATTCAAGATTAAACATCATGGCAAGGTAATCAACTCTATTATTGCATTTTTCATTCCATTCTCTCATCATTTTGGTTCAATTACCTAAAAGGGGTTTGACCAAGACAAACCCCCATGCCCTAACATTCAACATTTCTCTCTCATCTTGTGTGTATGTAGATTTAGACATCTTGAAAGCTTGGAAGTCATTAAGAATCAAGTGGAAAATTTTCTCAAGTCTTCTTCTCATTCAACAAGTCAAAATATCAACAAAATCTCAACTTTAGACCCGTAAATCAGAGTTTTAGAAGCAGATACTTGTATGGCATCAAAGTGCAGATCAGAAGCTTTGGAATCCACCTTTGAAAATCCAAAAATTTGAAAGTGGACTCATTCACCATGGGTGGTGAATTAGTCCCATCGCGAGGTCAGCTTTTTTATTTTTACATTTTTAGATACACTTTTGTCAAAAACGGGTTCCGGTATAGTTTGGCAGAACTGGGACTGATTCGCCTAGAATGGCGAATGAGTCCCTCTAGGCCTAAAAATCAGCATCAACAACATTTCAAAAGAAATTTCCAATCTCCTTCAAGCCTTTGGGTGCACACTTTCATTTTGATTCATTTATGTTGTAGTTTACTATTCATTCTTAGGTTATTTTGCATTACACAATGTGTTTTCAAACAAGTCATACTTCTTAGATTTTGCATTCATATTTGATGAATTTCATAGTTTACTTGCATTTATTTCATCTCATTTAGCTCATATAACATCATAAATAACATTATTTGAATGAACCCTTAGCATTTTTGGGCCCTATCTCTCTCCTTTTAGGTGAAAACCCCTAGAAGAGCTAGAGAAGTCCACAGGAACCCAAAAATCTATAGTTCATTTATTAATCTATTTTCACTTGCACATTCCTCCAATGATTAACTAATTAAGTAATTAATTGTCCTCTCACACATTGACTAATCAATCAATCTTTTTTATTATTCAATCAATTCCATTAACTAATCAATCAATCCCATTAATTGATCAATCAATCCCATTGATTGATCAATCAATCCCATTGATTAATCAATCGATGTCCACTTATTAAGCAATCAATTCCCTTGATTGAATAAATCAAGCTACTAAACTCTCCAATTTTTTTCCTCTAAATGGACCTTTACTTTTGATCTTGATCTTTCATCTTTGAATGTAGATCGTTCATCTGAAACAACCATTTCTATAAAAGCAAGCCTTCATAGCACATTGATGGCTAACCACAAACTCTAAAACTTCGGTGTTTGCATCATTGCAATCATCAAACATACTTGAAGCTTATGGTGAAAGGATAACATACCCATTTTTTAGAACAAAAGCATACAAAGAAGGAACAATGGAAGTCATCTATGGAAATACGGTGAAGGTGAATGTATCATTTTTTTGAATCTAGTTTTATCTATTATTGCATGTTTTCCATTGATTAAATTGGATCTTATTGAGTCTAGGATTGCAGATTGCAGTTGTTTGCATTGTTTCCTATTATCTCTATGACTGAATGGTTGATTTTCTAGTTTAAAATTTTGGTGAACTCAACGTGCATCTCAATTTTTTAACAACTTCTTTGTGGAATTAAGTTTTTGTGAAGCTACAAGAAGTGTGATGCAATCATGGAAAGTAGTGACATAATTTTGGGGTCTTGCACCACAATCGATTGATTGTTCAAGACATTTTTTGATATCAGTGATGCATACGAAGTTTTTCGTGTAGTACCTATCATTGTTATTTCTATTCTCTTTGTACGTTAAACTTGTCCACTACATTTGATTCATTTTACATCATAATAGAAGTATGATGCACCATATTCAAAACAACAAACACCATAGTCACCTATCTAAATTTTGCATCTGGGGTTTTGAGTATCATAGTCACTTCTCTATGTGATGCATTGGAGTCTTCATGCAGTGCAAGTGACTATCATAGACATAAAGGTAAAAGGTTGAGTTGTAATTTTCTATTTTATGTAAATTTCTTTAGCAATGTAAGTTTTTTGGTGTTACTAATCTATTTATTTCTAGCTTGTGACAATTTTTCAAATTATCTCACATTTCTCTTTTACTACTTTAAAAAAAATGATCTCACATAATTCTTTTGTTAAGTGCTTAAAATGAGCGTGATCTTACACATTTATTTTTAGTGCTCTTAAAAATAACAATGCAATCTCACACATTTCTTTTTAGTGCTCTTAAAAAGAACAATACAAATCTCATTTTACAATCAAGATTTAAAATGAATAGTGTGTTTGAACATGCAATATTTCACTTGGTGTTATAAAAAGTTAGCAGAGAAATTGCACACTTCATTTGGTGGAATTAAAAAGGAACAAATGATTTTTATATATGGTGCACTTGCACGCATTAGTCTTATACTAAAAGTAGTGTTTTCTTAAAGTATCCTCTCCCCTTGTACATTTAGTGCAATCTTGGGTGATAATAAATTGCAAACATATAAAATTTCCACTTTTTTTTTCTTAAGTAGGAGGCTTTCCTTAGGAAACATCCTCATAGAGAACCCAAGGGATCAACCTCAATCAATGTTTTCTAGTGCTCTATAAAAATTGGACAAGAGAGAAAGCTATAGTTTGATTCATGCATGTAGCACTCCAGACTTTCACTAGCGGTGTCTAGTTTTCTGAGCCCTAAAGAGACATTTGAGAGGCCAGTGATGTTCACAAAGATATACCCACTAAATTTTTTTTGTTGTAGTTTCCCTAGAATAACTTTTGAACATAACTTATAAAGTGGTGCAATGGATGCAAATTGTACCTTTAAGCTACTCACCATGTAATTTCTTAGGTTGAGATATATTTTCTTGAGTTACTAGCAATAGTTTTGAAGAAGCAAAAGGTGTGCACATGGTGTTTTTCAATGACCCCATGTCATTAGACATCTACTATCCGACTCTATATAGAGGTGTTTTTACAATTGACCCAATTTTTCAAATACCTAATCTTTCTATGTATTTACCACTTAAATGGGAGGTGGGCCTACCTACAATTATACACCTATTCTACTACTACATTAGGTTAATGTTTTGAGTCTTGTAATTACCAAGTGTAAACATTCTTATCATTTGATACAAAACCATCATAAATCACAACTAATAGCTAATAAAAAAATATTTTTTATGTTTTATCAAACTAAATTTCATCTAAAATCAAAAAATTAAACAAGATTAGGGTTCCTTAGAGGTTATATTTTTGAAAAAACTTGTGCATTGCATCTATTATCCTATACATCACAACTATTTATCTACATAAAAGAAACTTGATGAGAAACATCTATTAGTGACTACGACGCATTCATCAATTAAAACACCACATTTCTCTATTAGTAAAAATATTTCCTTAGTGAAAAACTTTGAATCACATCTGTGTGGAACACATTTGACTAGTTTTTCAATGCATCTATTGTAGATCACACCACAATCGCAATATAGGACACCACATCTATAGTTTTCTCTATCACATCTATCAGATAGATAAAATATAGTTAATATATAGAGGTTGCATAAAAATGCTCTTTTTACATAGAAATTTAAAATCTAAACAATCACCTTTTCCTATATTTTTAGTAAATTTTTAGCTTTCCTTGGTTGAAACGCCATCATTTTAGTGTCATATCATACAAGTCCCTAATAGTTTTGTCTCAAAAATATTGAATTTTAAAAACTAAAAACAAGTTTAGAAGTCAAATTATGTCTATAGTTATCATTTTAGAAAATCTCAAAACCTCGTCTTTACAAAAATAACCCCATCAACAGAAAGGAGGTTTCTCAACTCACTATTCTAGTTGAAAATCAACTTTTTAATATCAAAACCATCACCATCAGATGTTTAAGATTTTTTCACTTGGTTACATTAGTCCAATTTTTCTTTTTTTAAGGGTAATCAACCGTTAGGATCCAAAGTCAAGATATCAAAGGTCTTTGTATTTAACGAAATATCATCACAAAAATTAAAAAAATCATAGTTTTCATCTTAATCTTATAGCTTCCAAAATTTCCAAAAATAAAAAATATACCAAAAACATAAAGTAGATTCATCTTAGTTGCATCCATAACAAAAATTCACAAAAAACCAAAATAATCAAAATCTAGAAAAGCCAAACTTAAAGCATCACTTTTATGGTTGTGATATGATCACAAATCAAAAGAAAAGTGATGGACTCATCATCTAATCTAATTTACAACCCAACTAGTGAAATTAACTTTTGTGGAAATCCTAGTAGTCAGATGAACACAACAAAAAAAATTGGGATGGTTAGAAAGGAATATAACTAGTTTCTGGATGTATCAAGAGACCAAACATCTAAATACCCTAGTAGGGGTAGTTAGAGAAAAATATAAGCGTTTTGAGGAAGTCTATGACATTGAGGCTAGATCTGATAGTAATCCTGGATCATAATAGGATCCTAAACAAGAGCATGTGCTAGTTTCGGACCCACCACCCCAGCCTTCAATGTAGCAAAAGGAAAAGAAAAGGGACCAAATCATAGGGAATCATAAATCTCATCCTTCATTGACACTCTAGCAAGGGGTAAGAGGACTTGATGATCTCCAAAATGATCTACCGCAACTCTAATGATATAGGATTCATCAAACTTAGTCACCGAAGAATTGAAAGAAACCAGTGTAGCCCCTGCATTTAGAAAAGGATAATTCATGACTTAGGCTAACCAAGCTCCTTGAATAAAGGAGAACAAGAGGTAGAATTTTTTCTACCAGTATCTTTAGCCTCAAAAATATAAGTAAGTTTTGCACTTGCCATCCTTTCTTCTACTACATCTTTGGTTGTTGTTTCCCCCTGATTTGTCGAACAAAATCCTCCATCCATAGATTTTGATATCGGTGTCCTTAATACACTCTTGGCTATATCTGATAATGAGTTCCACATAGAAACCCTATGCACTCAACTTGCATCTTCCACCTCAGCTACAATTGACTCTTTGATCGCCTTATCAATGCACATGTTGTAAACACTAAGACACCCATGCTGCAAGTTTAATTTCCCTTGCCTACTTCTAGGCATATACCTCTTTTTCTCCCTACTCCCCCTTTTACTCCAATAGGCACCCTTCCTCCTTCTCAGGTCATACATGGCATCTCGACCTTTTCAATGATAACACTTATTTTTGCCTCCCCACAAACTCAATCATCCAAGACAACACTTGCTAGTACCCTCTATGGTCTCCTTGCCAGCGTTTCTATTGTTGTGTAGAGTATTGAGTCTCCACAGAGCCTCTGGACGCATATTGAATTAACAAGGAAGGCCCAACAAGAGAGGAAGCAAAAGTTGCAGGTAAAAGACATGATGAATCCAACCACCCCAAAGCTGGAGACTTTTTTTGATGAAAAGTTGAACACTCTATTGATCTTAGCTATGAGGTTGTGGGTATCCAAACTAGAAGGAGAAATGCAGTTCTAAGATTATGATATCTAGGCTCTAGGTTTCAATTTGAGTGGAATTTTTCCTTGCAACAAAGTAGGCTTGGCCAAGGAAATACCAAAGATGGTCTATACTGACTATGAAAAATTGGGCAACAAATCGAAAAGGCATGAGGTAGAGTTGGTAAATATAAACGCCACAGTAGATACACTGTAGGTGGAGTTCAAAGGAAAAGATATGGAGATGACCAGCTTAAGGTAGGCATAGGGTCAGCAAGGTGAAGCAACTAAGTTGCTCAAAGAAGCTCATAGTGAAAAGGATCGGCTTTATGCCAAGGTGCAAAGATTGAAATGTGAGATTGAGGTTGAGCATGAAACAACTGTTAAGTATCGATGAAGGAAAAAATAGCTTGAAGACACAACAAGATGGAAAAGCATTATATATGTGGAGTTGCAAAAGGAGTTGTAGGAAATGGATAAACATAAGGCAGATATATAGGAAGATTTGGCTAATTCTCAATCTCAAGCTACCGAAAATCTTCTAAAGGCTAAACAAAAATAGAGAAATAAAAACAGGAGAAGCAAGACATTGAGTCTATCCTATAGAATCATAATGGATAGATAGAGAAGTTGTGCTCGAAACTTTCAAATGCTCTCTAAGAAATGTAGCAATTATAGAAAAGCATGAGAGCTAAGGAATCCCAATTCCAATAGGAATCAGATATAGTGCAAGCATTTGGGATCCTCCTGATACTCAAAGGAATGCTATCCTCCCATTGGGAAAGGATCATGATTGCGGTAGTAGCCTTGAGGCTTGTCTTAAAGTTCCTAATGGATGCACGAGAATTAAATGCCAAGGTCAACCCAATAGTAGAGCAGATTCTAAAAATGATAACCCCTCATTCTGAAGAATCAGGGAGATTAATCGCTAAGATGTATAAAGCTAACGAGGAATCTTTGAGAGGTACAAGCATTCCAAACTAAAGGGTAGCGACCAGAAAGGTAAATGTGTTCACCGCTTGCACTCAGATCACTCAAGAGAGAAAGGCTTATCAATTGGCATTAACTAAAATGGTAAGAGATATCAGGGAGTATTTGTATGCTCTAATCAAGATTTGGTTTCCCTCCTTAGTTTTACATGATGGAGAGGTATTAGGAAAAGAAAAAAATTAGAGGGGCCATTAGGCTTAAACAATAGGGCTTCTCATCACTTCTAGGTCTGAGCCCATCTCCTTCAGTCGCAAAAATCAAGAAGGTGCTCCTTTATTTATCCCGCCTCTACTACTACATTAGAACTATTGCATCAAAATGGGGAAGATTTTATTTCAAGGAAGTTCTTGATCTCAATCATGCCTATGAGACACTACGCACACTTACTTTTCCCTCTAATGAAGACTGGGAGTCCCAACATGTTGCTTTCCTCAAACTTTGAAGATTATTTTATATCTGGGTTCATACCTCTGCAAGCAAAGGCCGCTTGTGAGTCACAAGAAACTGTGGAGAAATTTTTTCCTTCAATGTTTTAGTTTTCAAACCTTGCAAGTCTTCTTTTTAGCCCTTACTTCTTTTCTACAATTTGATGACACCATGCCCTGAAGGCTAAAGGTTACTCTTGCATAAAAGTATGAAATGTACCACGTGGTGGCTAAACAAATTTTATTTATATCAATTTCCTTTCAAGCCCAAACCAGGACATGTGGCTACCTGGTGAGGATTTTCCCAATGCTACTCTCACAAATTCAGAGATCAACTACTAGCATGCCACATCAGCCTTTTTTGTTGAGCGGGTTATTTCTTCCACAAATATATCTCTTTTGGTGGAGATTTTAAAGCAACGTAAAAAAACTCCTATCTTTGGGATTGGTCTTATGGGTGACATCATCATTTCTCATAGCTGATTGGATCATGTTTTGCTAGGCTGTATTAATATCTAATCATCTTCTGACAACATATCTTCATAGAACTTCTACAATATTAAGAGCCATTAATGAAGCAGCTCAATTTTTATTAGCAAAGATTGTTGTGATCCAATTAGGCCCTAGATTGGATTACAGTTTATCAGGCACATACACCTATTAGTTGTTTGTCCCTATTAGCTATAGTTGGTTTATCTTTCTGGCTATATAAGAGAGTTTGCAAAGCAAGAAATAATATTATTAAGGATAGGTTTCAAATTTAATCAAGAATGGGATGATTTTTACATAACACTGTTTATAGTCTATGTCATGCCTAAATCGTTAAGGCTATTAATTGGATTGGCATCTAACCTTTTCTTTCAATTGAATTATATTACAAGAACAAATATTATTAAGGAGAAATCTTTGAGATTGTGCATTTTACAACCTTTATCACTATTTTTTTTTTCCTATATTGTTTATGCTAAATGCTTTATGTCAAGTCTTACAAAGATAGTCTTGGTAATTATTTTATATGCCATTAGCTTTTATGTGTAATGTTATCTTTCAAAAATTGGATCATTTTCATTATACTCTTTCCTTTTCTATGAAGATTATGTTGAAGTTCATATTATGCCATAAGAGCAAAAGGATTTTATAAAGGTCTAAGCATTCCTATTAATTTTATGGTTCCTTATTTCTATCTGACCTTAATGGATGCTTCCCATGGGGAGATTTGAATGAATTATTTATGCTTTCTTTAGCCTAAGTCACTTTTTCTCTTTCCACCAATGAAGGGTTTATGGAATTTTGTGTCCATTTCATCAAGAGTAAGGAGTTTGGTAAACTTTGAAATGTTGTAAAATCTATGGTGCATCACCATATTTTTATTTTCTCTCCATTTCTCTCTTCCCATTTCCCTAAAACATAGAGAAGAGTCGACTTCTATAACAATCACAGAGGTCATTCATTGAGGCATAATTTGGTCCCCCACTCATTGAATTCCCATACAGTTGTTCAGAGAGGCGCAAGCTTTTATGATCAACACTATCCTAAAATATTCATCAATAAATATTAAGATTTACCTAGCCCCACCATTTGATTGATGATTCATACCTGCCCACATAGACTACTATGGATAGGTTCAAGAGATTTACTATTCATCCATTGGGTATGTGCAGGATCATCATGGAAAAAAAGGCCCTTAAATGGCAAAAAATTCAGAAAAATCAAAGTTAGGCAACTTGACGTTAAAAGTTGAATAAGTTATCTATATTATTTCAAAAATATGTAAGAATATAATCTGTAGAAAATTGAATGTAGTTTCTAAACTACTAGGTTTTTTTAAAAAACAAAAAAATCTATTTGGTGAAAAATTGAAATTTCAATGCAGTGGTACTTAAAATTTTAGGAAAATATAAGAAGTAGGTGTTTGTCGACCACCCTAACAAAAATGATAATTATTTTTATAATACTTTAGATATAAGTAGAGGACTCATGTCTCGATGTGATGCATATTTTTTGTAATTTTTTTCCATGTAAATAATTAATTATGAATTTTTTATTACAATTTTTTAAAACTCAGATGTCTGGCCACCTTAACTTGGTCAAAACTTCATAAAATTCATTTTTTATTTTTTTAATCTTATAGTATACAAATCATAGAATGTGACACATGTTTTTGATTCAAAAAAATATGATACTGTTTGAAAGCTATAGATGTTTTTCAATCAACCTATCAATCAGGACTTTAGTCATAATTTGAATAGAAAATGAATAGTAATTACTTATTAAATTCAAAGTAAAACATAATTTATATTGTTGGAAAGCTGAGAATCTCTTTTAAAAACCCTTTTTGTTTCATCAATTTTAGGTAAAAAAATAGTCGTCAGCGACATACCCATCATATTGCCACTTTTTGGCCCATCATGATCCTACACATACCCCACTTTACTCTTCAAATACTTATATTTTGTGTTAATCATTCATTTTATAAACATATTTTCTTACCCTAATCTATGGAAGTTCATTAACCACATTCATGTTTGAAAGAATAGAAAATATTTTATATTCAAATGACCAAATATTCATTACCACAATACACTTCTAGAGGAAGTTAAAGCCTATAGCTATGTAAATTGTGGTATCCATAGATGGTAAAAATTTGTAGATTTCATTATGCATAATTCTTGTACCCACAATTTTAAACTAATAGTTAATTATATGTATTAAAAACTTATTTGAATATAACTCCAATTTATAACTATGTTAATTTGTTTGAATTACAAATAAAATATTTGTATCAACTTAGGTACACGATACACACCTATTTTTTCAATTTTTTTTACTATAATGTCCTTTCATTGGAAGTGAACCTATTCCCTCAATTTCATGTCAACTATCATCAATAATAAATATCCTTCCACCTTTTACTTCCTCTAAAGAACCAAAGAAGTTCTCATTCTAGGTCATATGTCAAGCCTAGCCATAAATTAATGTACCAAAAATTATTTGAATTTCCTTCAATAGTTAACGAGACTACAAATAGATTTTTAATTTAATCTCCTTCTTCTTGAGATAGATTTTTGTGTTCCTTGATAAAAATTTCCCCATAGTGGGTCACGGACCACAAGCCAACCCTCCCTGTTTCGATGGCTTTTTTTATATATAGTTATTTTTTTCCTTATTTTTGACTTGTTTTATTTAGAACTTTATTTAATTTTACTTTATGTATATTTTTTGATTTGTAAATATATTTGTATTGATTATAAAATTGAATACTACATTTCAGATCAATTTTCTATCAAAAAATACCATACCGCACTAGAAACACCCACCAACAATAAAATACTGACACCACCATCATGCCAAATGATTCAAAACCATACACCTATAACAAACCCTTATGCAATCTACCACCTTGCACACCCTAGCAACCCATACATTCGATAGAAGGGCCAAGCATTTAGATACAAAACCAGAGATTAAACAAACCAGTCAGTCCACCATTAACACTCCATCAACAACTAGCAAGTCTCTAAAAACACAACGCCAATCCACCCCACTAGACGGTTCCAAATAGAGATAATGCTTTAGGAATATTAATTTGTGCCTTGCTCATTCGTGGTGCCTGTAAAGCTCCTCACTTTTAATATCCAATATGAAAGGATACAATTTAACCCATTTACTATGAATTTGAGCTCGTTGTAGGTCACGAGGCCGCAAAACCCCAACACCCAATGTGACAATCATAATAACATCCATAGCTCTCTATAAAAGATTATCCTAGACCAACTTTCTTTCCATGAGCATCACCATGGCCCGTGAAACCTCCAAGTCAGAAAGAACTACAAGAAATATTGTCGCAATGTCTACATTCATCTGCCATCACTCCACCATATTCATGAAATTTCACCCAATAGAACTTATGTAGCTCCCAACACCAATTCATCCCAAACCTTGAACACAAAATTTAGACATCCATGTTGGATTCTCCCATAGAGGGCTCACAGTTTCCTAATAGACAAAAGATTAATTGGAGACTCCATTGATTTTGTTGGTGAAAATGAGGGATGCCAAAAGCCTTAAGGAAATTTAACTCCAGTTCTGGCACATAAATCCCATCATCTACGTATTCCCATGCCACCCCATCCTTCAGCAAGCTATCTCATTAATGAAGTTGAATGGACGACCTATGCAATCCCTTTGCCACCCTCCAGCAAAGCCATGCCAACCAAGCCTATGTCATCCTTCCCCATGATGACACCAAATCCGGATCCACCCAGTTGGCAGCCATGGTTTACATTATATATAAAATATTTAATATTTTGAATATTCTATATATAGATATATAAATATTTCCATATATATATATATATTGTATGATATATAGATTATATTGAATATGGATAATGTTATATATATATATATGAAGTTATAAGTTATTTATATATACTCTCCATCTGTGCATATACATATCTCTTGTATAAATATTTGTTTATAATTTGAACATTATATAAATTGATTGTTACAATGGAGGTTTATTTGTGTTGATGGAGAACCTTCTGTCATATATTGAGCATATGGTTTCAATAATGCTAAAATAGTTGAGCTAGATTTATTTTTATAGTGTTCAAATATTTTTATAAAATTAATTAGGGGATAAATGTTATGAATTTTACATTAGTTAACTACTTATCAATTCTCCTTTGTTATCCTATTGAATAGTATAGTACATATTTTAGAGAATATTGAATTGAACTTTAGCATATAACTTTCTAAGATATATCAATACTCATAATGTCCATTTAAAAATAAAATGAAATGAAAATAAAAATAATTTGATTTAACAATGATTTTATATATTCATTCACAAATGCTCCATTGAACACACTCTTATTCCATATACCCATACGATCCAAAATAATCTAACCTTTCTTCTTTGTCACTTAAATTAACCTATTATTTGTTTATTTATTATGAAGGGAAATATAATGAAGCATATGTACCTTCAAGTATTTCTTGGCTCAAATATTTCTTTAAATAAAATACAAGAGATGAAAATGCATATCATGCCAATAATGAAACTTTCTTTATTCCATCTTTAAGAACATAAATATGAAACTTAAAAGAGCATACAAAGGAATAAAACTTGCTCCCCAATCTACCATAAATGAAATCATGAAGCCTCTTAGGGCTCTAGCCATTCCCCTGAGCAAGGAAAAACCATAGTAAAACCCATTAACTTTTAATATATCCAAATCCATACATAATAAAGGAAGCTGAATAATCATAGTCACAATGAACTCACATATCTTCTCAAGTTTCACATAAGATTTGAGATTTTAACTCACTCAAAAACACAACCCAACTAATTTCACACTAACATACTCTAAAATGAACTACACATGAACAACACAATCTTGTAATATTTTAACAAAAGATAAAGAGGTGGGGTAACTTATCTTCCTACATGGTTTGTAGGAATAAGCTCCTTCATTCTCCTTATCCAATCCATTATATCTTGATCACCACATCCTAAGAGAAATATTTCCTCTCTCCTTCCAACACTCTACTTTCAAAGCTCCAACACAAAAGACAATGAAAAATAAAGGGAAGAATCCCCAAACACTTCATCAAATGAGAAATATATATGATTTCAACACCAAAAACCTTTGAATGGGGAGGTGACACTTGTCACATTCACATTCCCTCCTCACTACACACTCTCCTACAAGTTCTCACACATGTGTGAGACTTTAATAGGTGTGGAGTGTACTTGTACTCTCCACCTAGCATCTTGGTATGTGTAGGATCATCATGGAAAAAATAGGCCCTTAAGTGGCAAAAAATTTAGAAAAATTAGACTTAGAAAACTTGACATAATTTTTTTAATAAATTATCTATATTATTTCAAAAATATGTAACAATAGAGTCTGTAGCAAATTAAATGTAGTTTCTAAACTACTAGGTTTGTTTAAATATATATATATTTGGTGAAAATTTGAAATTTCAATGCAGTAGTACTTAAATTTCAGGGAAAGAATAAGAAGTAGGTGTATGTCTGACCACCCTAACCACAATAAAATGATAGTATTTTTTTATAAGATTTTAGATATAGGTAGATAACTCATGTCCTGATGTGATGCATATTTTTTGTAATTTTTTTCATAGTAAATAATTAATTATGAATTTTTTATTACAAATTTTAAAAAATATAAAAACTCATATGTCTAACCACCTTAACTCAGTTAAAACTTCATAAAATTCATTTTTTCTTTTTTAGTCCTATAGTATGCAAACTGTAGAATGTGATGCATGTTTTGGATTCAAAAAATGTGATACTATTTGAAAGTTATGGATGTTTTTCAATCAACCTATCTATTAGGAATTTAGTCATAATTCAAATAGAAAATAAATAATAATTACTTATTAAATTAAAAGTAAAGAATAATTTATATTGGTGGAAAGCTGAGAATCTCCTTTAAAAATCCTTTTTGTTTCATCAATTTTGGGTTAAAAAAAAGTCATCAGCCACATACCCATCATATCGCCACTTTTTGGCCCATCATGATCCTACACATACCCATCTCTTACAAATTCACACATGAAAAATCCTTTATGCTCTTCCCAAGTTCATTAATGAACTTTAGGGAGTAGGATGGGAGAGTGACAAGTCACCTTTCCTAACTTCCAATGACTCAAACTAGTCGCATTCATTCATGTGGACTTTTGAAGGGTTATATCATACCCTAAGGTTAATTTCACAAATCCAAGGAGTCACCCTTCTATAGCTATAGACCCTAGGAGTCTATTTTTGCATTAAGATCCATAAATTTTACCAAAAAACATCCTTTAACATCCAACTTAAAGGAAAATTCAAAATTCAAGACTCAATTAAGGTTACCAAAACCCTAATACCACTTACACACTTAATCACATGACTTTACTCATTAAAACCTTACAAAAAACACTTACATATAACTCACAATCATTGGTTACATAAAAAAGATTTGTATATTAACATAAAACCTTAATTAATTTCTAGGTCATCAAGTTTAAAAAAATAATACTTCACAATGAAGTATTTAATTAGGGTCTAGATGGTTCTCCCTTTTTAATTATTGGAATTTATCTCATATGCATTTTTGGAAATACATGTTTGGTTAGAAATCATAATAATCACTTATTCAAAATCACAATAAGATCCAATTCAATAATTAGTGGATAAAAATATATCTATACATATATCCTTTCTACCTTCATCTATATAGAAATTCGAGTCTATCTTAGATAATAATGAAATTCCTAACCTTAATTATTTCACTACACTATTTAATTGATATTGGAACAATCCTTTATTACTAAATATCATTATACGATATTATATCCAATATATATAAACTACCTTGTTAATTCACCTTTGGTATACTTGTTGTCGATTAGAGTTGTCTTGATTAACCCTTGAAAATGTTTGGTCAATAATTCTTTTTGAACTTTGTTGCAACCTTAAAGGTCTTGCTTCATTCCCAATTATTATCCATTTCCAAGCAATTTGAAACACAATAGAAAATCATCTGAACTAATATTAGGTACATATAATTTCTGAGCTCATATCAACTTAATTTTTTTCTTCATATGATACTTGTACTATAAAATATTTATCTCACATACTCATATACATTTCTAACTAGTTTGTTAATTCATGTTTAATAACACATTTACTTGAATAATTATTTAAACTAGGTCATAAGAAAATTAGAATATTAAGCATGTAATTGGGTACAATCATCGATGGTCCCCTATACTTTTAGAACTTGAATAACTTTATCAATTACACACTCATTTTAACATGATGTGCTAAGAGATTAATAAATAAGGATTAACTCATACTATCCAAAAATGATTCAAATGGTATGTCATACTTAATCAATGTTGGTAAGCTCATCAAATTATTCACCAAAGGAGCATAATTGAACTTATCAAGGGGAGAAAAAAGTTATAGGAAAGGTTGGGCCTCACAACATAGTATAAATTTGGTGAATCACATGTGATTATAAGGTGATTATAGACCTGGGATTAGCATGTAGTTATCATAGTATTGACAAAATGGGTCCTCATACACAATTATTTTTTAATGTTATTAGTGAAATGGGTTCTCACATGCAGTGAACATTTATTGTTTCTGCAAAAATTGGTCCTCATACACAATGCATTTTTATAGTATTGGGTGAATTAATGCATGAATCCAAAATTATAGGAAAAAATATTAATTAGACAATTGGAAATATGTAATTTGTGATGGTGAAATTATTAATTACATATTTTGCATTCAAATAATTTGATGGTGAATTGAGATGCATTAGATCAATAACTCATAAAATTTAGGTAATTTGGCTACCCTATTGGTTGCAATGTATTTGTCAATTTAAAATTGGTCGATATGAGGTATATCCTGATTGGTGAATATTTTCCACTAAGAAAATCCCTAGCCATGAAAATTTAAATAACTTTCCTTCTTTGCAACTAGTAAAAGAAACTTGATTATTTTACTTTTTCTTAGCAACCACTTATCCATCATCCAACAAAATAGAGTGGACTTGTTTTCAAATTAGGGCTAGCCAAACAAAAGTTATGTTGTAATTGAGGAAGATACAAGATATCATAAAGTATAAAATTTTCAAGGCCATCCAACTTGTGTTGAATGCTTCCTTTTCCAATCGCCCTAATTATTGTTTTATCTACCAAATAAATTAGGCCACAAACACCTTCATGAATTTTTTTAAAATAATCATGCTAAAATGTACTATGTTGTGTGGCTCCAATATTTAAGACACAAGCTTCATGCCATGGAGTATTAAATAAATTATAATAGAAAAAATATGAAACAAAATGGGCATATTGATCATTATCACTACTGCATGCAAACTGGCTTGCTACTAAAGTTTATTATCATAATTTTTTTCGTCATTTTGTTTAAAATAATTTTCTATATTATCCCATGAGATCCTACATTCATGTGCTCTATTACTAACTTTTCAACCACAAAGTTTATAATAAAAGTGATTCCTATCATTTTGGTTATTATGCTAGGAGTGGCCTTCTTCATATGCAACTCCCCTTCCTTTATTCTTTGATTGAACTCTACCTTTTCATTTATCTCTATGGTCACCTCAAGAATATGTTTTATTAGGAGAATTTTATTTTTGACAAGAAAGAAAAACAATTTCACCAATGTTATCCATTTTTTTCTTCCAAAAGCTTTCTCATGTTCTTCTAACTTTTCAAATAATTGATCAAAAGTGATGGTCTTCAATTGATTACTTACTTGAAGAGACTCCAAACAAGTGGAATGTGTTGGATGGAGTTTCTCTATAAAGGTTATGAGATATATATCGAATTTCCACCAACAATATCAACATCTTGTTTTATTGTTTGAATTTCAAAAGCCGAACTCATGACATCACCATTCTTCAATTCAAAGTTAAATAATTTCAATTGTAGCTAAATAAACTCCAATTCAAAATGAGAATCATATAGATCTCTCAAATTTCAAGGGATATAACCCAATAAAATTTACACCCTTACAATATGTTTTTAAACATGTCTCTATTAACAATAGTTCTTATTAAGGCCACAATTTTTGAATTCTTTTATATTTCCATATTTTTTCTCTTTAACAATAGTTGGTGTTGTAGGTTGGACATATCCATTAGAAGTAATACACAATAGATCATTGAAAATGAGTTCTTTTTCTATTTTTTATATACCATTATATCCAAGGATCTTCTCCACTTAAAGTTCTCCCAATCATTGATACAACATATTAGTGCATTGTGAATTGTAAAAAAATGTTGATGTAACAATTTTCAGCTCTCTTTATTCTTTTGTTTCTTCTTCTCACACGTCATCTACGTACCCCTCCTCCTCAAGCCCTAAGTCATCCAATGAGAAAGTCTATTCTTCTTCCTCACATCATGTTAGCTCAATCAATCACCTTGTTGACTCCTACTCCAAGACTCTTGATCACTAGCTTTTCCCTCTCACTGATCCTCTCCCCTCCTTCCATGTGGTTTCTAGTTCCTCCGTGTCTCTCAAGAAATCACCTCAATTTTCCATGGTTGTAGTTTCCTCAGTGTGCCCTCCAGCCCACTCCTCTACCTTGTTTGACACAATTCAATTACATAATGACCTCTCAAACTCATGTCCCCTCATTTCAACCTCTAGTTCCCTCCAATCCAACCTCAATTTATGTACCTTCATTGTGGATTGGGAATCCAAGCTAGTTGTCAACCTTTCCAACCTTTTGATTGACCCCTTGGCTTCAAATTTTTTGAAACGTGGTCTATATTTTTTCTTTACTCCTCCTTCCATCCCCACAGTTGACTTTCTCATAGAAATTGAGAAATCCATCTAATCTCTTCCTATCCCAATTGCCGATGAAATCAAACAAGATTGTTCTATAACACTAAGATGTGTTAAACCCCCTAAGAATAATGTCCCCAAAAATAAATTCTTCGCCCTCAAAAAGCTTGCTAAAAATGATGACAGCATCATTACTAAGGCTGACAAAGGAAATATGGCGGTCATCTTAGAAAAGGATGTTTATGTTTCCAAAATGATTTCCCACCTCAATTTTGATAGACAAAAAACCTTCCTAAGAAACCCAATTTCCAAATTTGTCAGAAAAGTCAAGCTTGCCATCTCTCTTTCTTCCTTTTATGACTCCACTAAAAAGCATCTCATCCCTCACAAGGAATTTACCTTACACATTTATGGTACCCATAGAATCCAAAAATCTACCATACCCTTAAGGCTAATTGTTGACACCTCCCATTCCTCCTATAATTTAGCCTCTTTCCTTGCCAATTTGATCTCTCCTTTCATTGGCAACATTGACTCCTTCATCAAAGACTCCAACCAATTCATCAATTCCATTCAAGACAAAAAGGTTGAAAGTAATGAAATCCTTGTCAGCTTCAATGTCGTATCCTAGTTCACTAAGGTCCCCATTGGTGACACTGTGGAGTTAGTCAAACATAAAACAAATCTTGAAATTGCTTCTCTTGTTGACCTTTGCCTTCAGTCCACTTTCTTTTCCTTCCAAAATGTGATTTATGATAAATTTGATGGAGTTTCCATGGGCTCCCCCTTATCTCTTGCCATAGCCAATGTTTACATGGAATATTTTGAGGAGGTAGCTCTCAATTCTTTCCCTCTTAAACCTTATTGGTTGAAATGCTATGTAGATGACACCAATTTGTGTTGGTCTTATGGCCTTGACCAACTTAACCTTTTCCACTTCCACTTAAATAGCCATGTTGATTGCATTCAATTTACCAAAGAAGTCAAGTTTGACAACCAACTTTCTTTTCTTGACATCCTCATCATCATGAAAGAGGATGGTTCCTTGGCTTGTCGTATCTTTAGAAAATCCACACATATAGACATCTACCTTCATGCTTCTTCACACCACCATTTAGCACAAAAGGTTGGTTTCATCAATACTCTTGCAACTTGAGCTCATCACATTTGCGATGAAAACCACATCGACCTTGAACTTTGATGAGGGTGCTAACCCGAGACACAGAATAACACACGCAAAATAGAGAATAATATTTTATTCAAAAATATGGAATTCTTATGTGTAGAGGATCACAAATCCTCAAGCTCTGAAATACATGCAAATTACAGAAAACTACAGAAAATCTCCTTTTCCTAGTATTCACTCTTTTCCCCAAAAACCTATCAAAAATTAGAAAACCCCACCCATAAATAGATCCTTTTCAATTTTTGGAGCTAAACAACAATAGAATTATGATTTTTGGGGGTTTGGCACCAAAAATTACAATTTGAAATTCAAAAATTGAGTCCTAATTTGAAAATTGGAAATTTTCTAAAAATTGACCAACTTTTGGAAGCCATAACTTTTGATCTAGGAAATCCATTTTCCAAACCGTTTGAATCATTAGAAAGGTATCAGAGTGAATAACGCGCTAAGAACTAGTTCTATTAGTTCTGATAATTTATGGGCATGTATGGGACCGTTTAGTACCTCAAACTGGACTCAAAAGGTTTTTCAGGGCAAAAAGCAGAAATTGAAACTTGAATAACTTTCAAACTGGGAATGATCTTGACCTGATTCTTTCGCCAAAGTGATTTTTTTTTTTCCTAAAGCTTCCCATAAATTTCTCCCTCCTAATGCCTTCAAATTCAAAACCACTAAAAATATTAATTGAGTAGAAAAAGAAGAAAAAGCAATTCTGAAAGTTGGGAAATCTTATTCGACGAAAAGGGTATCTAGAAATGAAAAAATATCTACAAAAAGCTAACAAAAGGAAACATAAAGGAAAACATCTTTTTGGGTGATGCTAGATTTCCCTTACACCACTAGATGCTCCTGCATCAAACTTTCTCATATCTATCAAATTTTCAAGCTCAATGGTTATCATGATAAGAAAATATTTAAAGCCTTTGAGATTGCCAAAAATAAAGCCAACCCTACCCCCAAACCTAATGGAACCATCAATTTCCACTTTGCCACCTACCCCTATGTTGAAGGCCTCTGCAATAAGATTTAAAAAATTATTTATAAGAAAGGTATTTCTTGTGCCTTCAAACCCATATCCACCATAAGGAATCTCATCCCCTCCACCAAAGACCCCTTACCACTACTTCTCCATGCTAGAATGTACAAGATTGATTGCTCTTGTGGGACCCCATATATTGGAGAAATTGGGCGATCCATCAATGCTAGAATCAAAGAACACTATGATAACATTAGACATGATAGAATATCTAAATCAACCCTTGTAGAGCACTCCCATCACACCAAGCACCACATTTTCCTTGAGAAGACCAAAGTTGTGGTTAAGGAATATACTTTTTTCAAGTGAAAACTTGAAGAAGCCATTACCATAAAAAATCACGCCATCACTCTCAATCAGATGAAGGTTGACAATTGAGTCTAGCATGGTACCCTCTTTTAAACTCTCTCCATTCCACCCCTTGCCCTTAGTTTGTCCCACTTGCCTTATCCTTTACCCTTCTTCCCCCCTTATCTTTATCTTTTGATGTTTTTAATTTGGACAACCTTATTTTTATTATGTATTTTTCCTTTCTATTTCCATTTAATTGCTCTTTTCTTATTGCTTGTATGTTATTACTAATAATATCTAGTGCAGGAGCACCCATAGGTTATCTTAGGTTGTCTAGGACAATCTTATCTAGGACAACTAAGCAATAAAACTTAGTTCATTTGGATGTAAGCCTTAATGGAATTTTTGATTGAGTGTTGATCATCTGATGAAGGTCATGTTGACCATTGGTTAGGCCTAAGGATTTTGCTCAAACAAGGTTTTGACCTTTTAAGCCTTTTAGGAGTTTCTTTTCAATTTTTGCAAATAATGCTTAATTGGAGCTACAAGCAGCCAAGGAGAGCCCATGGGAGAGATAACTGAATTGGAGACCCTATTTATGGGATGCCTCGACATTGGAGTAGGGTTGGAAGCATTTGTTATGTTTTGAAGTTTTGTGAATTCAAGAAAAACAGTTGGTTTTGTGTGCTAATTTTCTGATTTTTGCTTGTAGTGTTGTTTTAATGGATTGAACAGGGCACTGTAGTTAGTGTAGGATGTAGTGTAATTAATCTTCAAGATCCGTGTGGCATTTAGATAGGTTTCTAATTCATTTTCAGCCTTATTTGTAAATAGTTTTGTTTCTTCACTGTTGCTGGTCTGAACCAGACAGTTTTGTGAAAATGGAGTGTTAGTTCACTTTCCCATCATACAAATTGTACGACCCTTTGGGAACAGTGACTAGACTCCATGGTTGTAAATATTGTAGGGTTTAGGTTCTTTGAAAGTGCAGGAGTTGTTGGAAAAGTCTTGCCTAGGCGAGCTAGGAAAGAGTCTGGCTAGGGAAGACCTTAGTGCAGAGCACTAGAATTGCAGGGGTGTCAACTTTTTGGAAAATCATTGCTTGGAGAAGATAGTTAAGTGTCTGGCCAAGACATGGCATGGAGGAGAAAGCTTCATCAATCCATCTGATGTGAGAAGAACTTAATAGTTTGGAAGAAGCCAGGAAAGGGCTCAAAAGACCTAGTTTTGCCCATTTTTAGGTTAGGGCATTGTACAGACAGTTGAGACCCAAGACCCCAAAAATATTTGAGAGGTAGCCATATGAACCAAGAATCCCAAGAAAAGATTGGGGTGTTCTTTGGAAAGTTTAGAGAACTAACCTATATTTTCTCAGAGAAGGAGGCCTAATTGGGGCTCCTAGGGCTAGTAGTCTTTTTGGACCTAAATGAGGGTTTGGTGGAAGCGACCAAGAAATGAAGTCAGGTGGACCCTCAAGAACCAAAATTGGATGGATTAAATGAATAGAAACACCTCCACATCCTTGCAAGGTTAAATTCAAGATTTTGGAGGTTTATAGTCTTTAGGGTGGATCAAGGGCTAAGTGTAGAGTTGGAAGTTTGTACCAGGGTGGACTTGGTAGGAAGAATTATGTTGGTAGTTGGGGTTGGCAAGGCAAAATTAGGGGATCCTAAGTAAAGAAAGGTCCTACAGGTTGAATTGGTGGAGAGAGACACCTTAGAGGTCTTCCAACAAGACTTAGAGCATGAAACTATGATTGTTTCATCTAACCTCCCTATCAATATCCTTTTAATAATCAATAGTTTATAACAATTATTAAGTATTTAATAAGTTATTATCAATATTCATAAGCATTTATTAATACCTTAATATTGACTTATTTTCTTAATAATATCCTTTTCTCTTTTTCTCATTCTCTTTTTCTAATATTATTTTTTAAGTATTACATTAATTATCTAATTGTCTCTTAATAACATTATTTTGTAATAATTTATAAGATTTTCTTTATATTAACCCTTCAAGCTTTTTTGTCAAGTCTTTATTTATTATTATTTTCTTTATTAAGTTACTAGTACTATTATTAATTATAATTAAATAGGAAGTTATTACATTTTATTGATTTGTATTAGTTGCTTTTTGCTTAATAGTTATTTTTTCCCTATTGCTCATTAATAACAACCTTTTTTAATTGTTGTAGTAATATTATAACTTGTGTTATTTTTTTACAACATTAGCATGCAATTATCAAATAATATTTTATTTGTATCTTTGTTTATTTCTTAGTAATCTAATTAATAAGTTTTTCTTTATTAATTTTTTTAGTTAAATAGCCAATTTTTATCAAGTTTAATTACTTTAATATCTTATTATTATTAGTATTTATTACTTAGTAATGGTTCAATCTTATTTTTAACCATCTTGTATTTTATGCTTGGCTTAATTTTTTTGTATATATTCATGTTTTATTATATTTTTTGATATTTTGAATTCCTCTATTTTCTCCTCTCATCTTCCTCGCCCTTCATAAGAATTGATTTGCATTCCCATCTCATTTTCTCCTCTTCCTAATGATGGATCACTGAGTGTGATCTGAAATGTCGACACAAAAATACACATAGTTGAATCCAAAAGCTAAACATTCTAACTATCCTTTAATTTTTATTGCTTAAATTTGTAATGAAAAATCAAGTTAAAAAATCTCAGTGACAAGAGATAAATAACAATAGACTAAATAGATTTCACCTGAATCAATATTTTCCTTATCTTCTTAAGCAATTTGTATCTCAGTGCTTATGTGGAGGGCTCCAATGTATTTAAGAAGCCTCATATTTCAATAAAAAATTTGGACTGCTCCAACATCCTTGAGGGGTTTATGTGCTAGGGTGGGGATTTCTCTCATAGAAAAGGAATTAATCTACGAGAGGGAGGTGATTTGAAGTTCACCTTTCGATCTAAATAAATATCGCTATGCTCAGATACCACTTTCAAGCCAAGTTTGGGTAGAAAAAGATTACTAAAATTAAGTTTCAAATGAAAGAGATTACAATTTATTTGAAGGTAATAAAAATGGTTAAGCTGCCTAAACAGAAAAAAGCAAAAAATAGAAAGAAAAAAAAAAAATCCAATTAACCTAATGATTAATACATTAACAAAAATGAGATATAGAAAGACTTCATATGACCAACTTAAAATAAATGATAAGTTGTTAGATAGTTGGTAAGCTTGCACACCATAGAATAAGATGCATAGGTGATTGTCAAGAGTGAAACCTATAAAATCAAAAGAAGAAAAAAAAAATCAAAGTTCCCCATGTATTGATGAAAATTACTTAAAAGAAATGTACCTATGTTTAGACTATTTATACTATTTTTTAAATGACTTAAATATTAAGAAGTTCAATTGTCTAATATGTGATGTTTGATTATTGAAATAAGTGATGCTTAGAACACTTTTGAACATCATTTATACATCATCTAATTTAATAATTCAACCTTCATTGATCATGTCAAATGACTTTTGGACTATTAAACTAGAAGATATATAAATGCTATGGTCAAATGACTTTATGACTTAAATATCAAGAAGTTCAATTGTCTAATATGTGACGTTTGATGATTGAAATAAGTGATAGTTTAAAACACTCTTGAACATCATTTATACATCATATAATTTAATAATTCAACCATCATTGATCATGTCAAATGATTTTTGTACTATTAAACCATATGATATATAGATCCTATAGTCAAATGACTCTCAAATTATTAAAATAGATAATATACAAATGATATTCAACATTATTTTTAGTGACCCTTTTTAATAATCAAACAACCAATAACAATTTTTATTGACCAAAAAAATATTTTATTGTGTTCTTAATTAGACTTTTTGTTTTTTTTTAAGAATTAAACCAATTTAGTATTAATGCAGTCACGGTCATCTATGCCTTCTCCATTTATAGAATAGACTACAGTTGGTGTTTCTCTGACCTCACAGCACATTACTAAATTTAGTTTGAATATCTACGAACAACGTTTACACAGACAAGTTTCGAAATTGAAGATATATATATTTTTTTTGTGTAACTCCTCTCCCTCTTGAGGGCATTTAATTCTGAAGAAAGGTAAAATAATAAAACACCATCCTCTATCACCGCTGCATTTGGGGCATTATGGAGGTGAATACATTTCTCGGAATGGGTGAAGAAGTCAAGCACATCAAATAAATCATCTTCACTAAAGATCGATCTAGTAGTTGGAAACGTTGTCCAAAGAAATGGGTATGCTTCGAAGAGATCCTTTAAATCCTTTTTGACTCTCTCCATAGCAGAATGAGCACGAAAGCTCTGGTATTCTACCCAATTAGGCGTGCCAAGGAGAAAAGGATCCATGAGACGAACGGAAAAGTTTTGGCTTTTGTTAGTTCTCTTATACCCATTTGGTTTTACCCGACTGGTGTATCCATGTGTTTTGTACTCTGGTGTATCAGGACATTAAAGAAATTTTAGTGGTTTCTACACCAACCCAGCGTAAAGTGCTCTGTTTGATTTCTTGTAGTGTGGAGCTATTGTGGAATTGATGAAAAAAGAGAAGCAAATTCAAATTGTTTGATATGAGCTATTTGTCAGTTAGTAAAGATTCACCACAAAAAAAAATTCTTAGTAATGAAAATTTAAATAATTTTCCTTCTTTGCATTTAGTAAAAGAAACATAATTATTTTACTTTTCCTTAACAATCACTTGTCCATCATCCAACAAAATAGAATGGGCTTGTTGTTGAATTAGGACCAGCAACAAGTTATCTTGTAATTGAGGAAGATACAAGATATCATGAAGTGCGAAGTTTGGAAGGCCATACAACTTGTGTTGAATGCTTCCTTTTCCAATTGCCTTAAATGATTGTTTATCTAGCAAATAGAATAGATCACAAACACCTTCATGAAAATCTTTAAAATAAGCATGCTGAAAGGTTGTATGTTATGTGGTTCTTGTATCTAAGATACGAGCATTATGCCATGAAGTATTAAATAAATTTTAAAATAAAAATTATGAAACAAAAAGAACATATTGATCATTATCACTATTGCATGCGAATTGGGTTCCTCATAAAGTTTAATCATCATAATTTGTTTTATCTTTTTGTTTAAAATGATTTTCTATCTTATCCCATGAGATCTTACATTCATGTGCTTTACTACTACCTTTTCAACCACATTGTTTACAATACAAGTGATGCCTATCATTTTGGTTATCATGTTAGGAGTGGCCTTTTTCATATGCACCTCCTCTTCCTTTATTCTTCCATTGACGCCTACCTTGTCCTTTATCGCTATGACCACCCCTAAAATATTTTTTATTAGGAGGATTTTATTTTTGGTGAACAAGAAAAACACTTTCACCAATGTTATCCATTTTTTTCTTCCATAATCTTTCTCATGTCCTTCTAAATTTTCAACCAATTAATCAAAAGTCATGGTCCTCAATTTTTTACTTATTTGAAGAGACTCCAAATAAGTGGAACATGTTGAAGGAGTTATTTTATTAAGGTTGTGAGATAGATATCAACTTTCCCTCCAACAATATCAACATCTTGTTTTATTGTTTGAATTTCAAAAGTCAAACTCATGACATCACCATTCTTCAATTCAAGGTTAAATAAATTCAACTGTAACTAAATAAAATCCAATTCAAAATGAGAATGATATATATCTCTCAAATTTTTAAGGGAAACTTAAGAAAATTTATACCCTTGTATTTTTTCTAAACATGTCTCTATGAACAAGAGTTCTTATCAAGGCCATAGTTTTTGAATTTTTATATTACCATATTTTTTCTCTTTAACAATAGTTGGTGTTGTAGGTTGGACATCTCTATCAAAAATATTACACTGTAGATGATTGAAAATGAGTGTTTTTTCTATTTTTTTATATCATTATATCAAAGAATATCCTCCAATTAAAGTTTCCTCAATCATTGATACAACATAGTGCATTATGAATTGTAAAAAAAACTACACACAATTTGTACATTTTGTAGATTCACAACTATTCTTTATATTTTCTTTCTTAAATTTGTAATGAAAAATCAAGATATATAATCTATGTGACAAGAGATAAATAGAAAGAGATCAAATATATTTCATTTGAATCAATATTTTCCTTGTTTTCTTAAGCAATTTTTATCATAGTGCTTATTTGGAGGGCTCCAAGAACTTCAAGAAGCCTCATATGTCAATAAGCAATTTTGAGGGCTCCAACATTTTGGGTGGTTTATGTGCTAGGGTGGAAATTTCACTTGTAGCAAAGGAATTAATCTTCAAAAGGGAGGTGACATCACTCACCTTTCAATCTAAAGAAATATCACTATGGTCTAATACCACTTTCAAGCCAAGTTGGGGTGGAAATAAATTAATAAAATTATGTTTCAAATGAAAGAGATTACAATTTTTTGAAGGAAATAAAAAATGGTTATACTACCTAAAAAAAGAAAAATACAGAAAGAAAGAAAAGAAAAACAATTAATCTGATTTTTAATACATTAACAAAATTGGACTATAGAAATACTTCATATGACTAACTTAAAATAAATGACAAGTTGTTAGATAGTTTTTGAAAAGGAAAAAATAGGTTTTACAGGGACTTGAAACCGCAAACTTAAGCAACAAAAGAAAGAGTAAAATAAGTCCAAACAAACAAACTATTGTCCCAAAAAGGAAATGACAGCACAAAGAGACAACAGGGTCCAGAAAAAAGGACTGCCCCAAAAAACCAAAAACAAACAACACCGCACTACTCCAAGGTTTTCATCAATTCCTCGGCCTTCTTTTCAACATCCTTCATATCCTGTAACCCTTGCTTGAGGATTTGAGCCGTATGTGAAGAAATCGGGGTCTTCCTCTTCGTGTTGGCCTGGGTATGAGTCGAAATCCCTTCACCAGCCGATTTGTTGCAACCTCTGTCTACATCCAAACCCACGACTAGCTAACCCTTTTGATTCTTTTCGAGCTTTTCCACCATTGCATTGATGATAATGGTGTTATCCCTGGCGATTTTGTGATTATTCTCCACAGTGGCCCTAATATTTTGGCTTATCTTGGACATACTACACTCAATCCTAGTCAATCTTTCCTCCTGCGAATGTTGTCTTTTCCTTGGTAAGGGGGTTTCCTGTCCCTCATCCTCTTTACGACTCCAGCTAATCATCTACTCCAAATCCATGACTTTGTTGTTGAGATCTCTATTACGACCTTTCAATTCACTGACATCCTTCTGGGTCCACTTGAGAATAGTAAAAAGGCCATCCGTAGTTTTTTCTGCCACACTCACAATATCCTCAAGCTTGAGCTTATTCAGTACATAATTAATTTCATCCTGATTAGGGGAATCAATAGGGGCATTCCCAAATCTTCCAAATGCAAGGGCACTAGGCACTGACTCCTTACTGACCATAGGTTTATCAGAAATAATTTCCATGGAATTCCCAGAATAAGAAACTAATTTCATAACAGAGGTGCCTTTAAAACCAGAGACCAAACCCAGAGTAGGGCAGCTAGGAGATGGCTAGGGATTTAGACAAGGCGACGAGGAAAAACCCAAGCTAGGGAAATCATGCAGAGGCTTTAGCTTAGGATATAACGGTGGAGCCGAGTCCATGAGGTCATTCTGACAAGACAGGGAATAGGGAGCAGTGGTATTAGGACCAACATGGGTACAAGCAGGAGGGGCCAGGGGTTCATTCTCCCTGCTACTCTCAGTATTCTTATCATCCAAATCCCCAATATCAAAAATTTTAGGCAAAGGAGGTAAATTTTGATAATGCTCAAAGATGAGCCTAACAAGACTAGGGTGAATAATAGAAGTCCTCCTAGGGTTTCTTTCAACTTCATCGAGGCAATTCTTCAAAGAAGAGAATAAGTAAAAAGGTAGAGAGATGCAAACCTTGTGACAGAAGTGGTTGAGAATGGCAAAGTGGTAACCATGCACCCTGGTGAAGCGGCCGTCAACCATGATATACTCCATAATAACTCTTAAAACTTTCCTCCAGATAGATTTGATGGACTCCACATCAAAGTAGCTATTAGCAACCTTAACTAGCTTAGCCTTCTCCTTGTCTTTTTTAGGAAATCTTATGACCGCTTCATCAGAGAACTGACGGTCCCGATAAAATTTCACACCCTCAATCGAAAGACTAGTAATCTCACCAATTATTTCCTCATTCAGCTTAACATTCCTACCAAACAACACAATCTCACCATTTTTCCAATTTTTGACAAAATAATCCAGCATCCCCTCATCGGTACCATGGAGCTTTTCCAAAAAAGGAACTAAACCTCCCTTTTCAATTCTTTCCCAGGCTTTTGCATTCTTTTTGTGCTTCTAAAAGGTGCTCGGTTCCACACGTTTTCTCTCTCCCCCCATCTTCAAAGCTCTGTTATACCTCACCCTACAGTTGCTCGGGGTCTCGTTTAGGCATATTTTATCAAACACCCAGAAAGCGTGTTAGAGACTCTTCTTGGAAAATAAAATGACATCAGTCCCATCAAATCTAATGAAATTGATGTACCTAATCTTTATCCATATCATCATGATGAAGACAACCTTCTCTTCCATGCACTGAATCATAATAAGTTAGCACTTTCACATCAGGATGGAGGTAGTCATTCTTCCTCCACATGTTTTCCCCGCCCTTATTAACCCCTTCATTGGTGAAGTAATCTGCCACCTTATTGGCTTCTCTATAGGTGTGGGACACTTTCACTTTATCGAATTTATTTAATAAGATTTTTGTATCTTCCATGCACTTTTTGATGGTCCATGAGGGAGGGGTAAGCCCAAGAATGCAATTTATTATATTCATTGAGTCACCCTCCAACCAAAGACATTTCATGTTCATCTTGAAAGCTAAGTTGACTGCATGATAAACCCCAATAGCTTCCGCAACATGATTAGTTTGGGTGCCAATGTCCATAGCAAAAGCTGCCATAAAAAGCCCCCAAATTGTCCCTGAAAACACACCCACTGCCAACTTTCTCAGGGTTTCCTTTATCCGTGCCATCAAAATTGGCTTTCACCCAACTCAAAGGCGGCAAAGACCAACTAGCATTCTCCCTTCCACAAACAACAAGTTTGGGGACATTCAACACAACTAATTTTGAATTCCAATTTTCGGCCATAGCAATATCGAAGGGAGACCAATTAGCTTTATCAACCATTTTTCTTGGGATTAAAGATAAATTTTCCTTTATTGCCCTAACAATTTTTTCGTACAAATCCCCTTCCAACATCTCTTTTTCCCTAAACACTCTGTTATTCCTTTCCTTCCAAATATTCCATGACACAAAAGGTAGAACAAAAGACTAGAGCTTTCGCACAAAATGATTTTTTGAGGGAGCTTTCCATTGCAAGAAAAAATCTTCGACAAAGGTAGGGGAGACCCAAACCACATCAAGAAGCACAAAAATTTTACCCCAGATATTTGCAACAAAAGGGAAATGAAGAAAAATATGATTAACAGTCTCAACATCATTCCTGCACATGTAGCACCTGTTAGGTAATTGAATTCCCCTTTTACCAAGATTGTTCAAAGTGAGAATCTTATTTTGTAGCATTATCCAATAGAAAAAATTGATTTTAGGAATTAGGTGATTAATCCAAGCCTTAGCCCAGAAGGGCAGAGGCTCCATCGGACTAACCAACATAGAAGTAGCAGAAGAAACTAAAGAAATACCAGACGGATTGTCTAACCAAATAGTAACATCCTCCACCTGGTGTTGAACTAGTCTTAGGGCCCTGAAGACAGACTGAACAGGGCTAAGATCCAAATTGATGGTCTTCAAATCAACCCAACCCCCATTCCTCCAATAATCTTTAACCAAGACCCCAAATTCCTTTTTACAAATATTCATCGACTTACTGAATTTCTCATCTCTAATTAAAGGATCTTTAAAAAGCCACCTGTCTTCCCAAAATCTTACCTGATTTCCTTTTCCAACCAGCCATCTAGTTCCCATTTCCAGCAACTTTCTACCTCTACTCATATCATTCTAGCAGACAGACCCTCGAGGTAAAGAAGAGGAATATATAACCTCATTAAGAGACTCATAGTTGCTAAAATATTTTGCTTTTAAAGTATCTCGCCATTCTCCTCTCAAAGTAAGAGTTCTCCAGAGCTATTTAGCAAGAAGGGACTGATTCAACACTTTAATTTTCCTTAAGCCTAGGCCCCCTCTCGATTTGGGTCTACAGACTAGATCCCATCCAACAAGTGGCATTCTCTTCTTGTCCTCCACACCAAACCAGAGAAACCTTTTTTAAAATTTTTCAATGGCCTCAGCATATTTAGCAGGAATTTTAAATAAACTAAGAGCATACACAGGAAGATTTTGCAGAGAAGCCTTTAGAAGTTGGATTTTTCTAGCTTGACTAAGAATGGCTCCTTTCCACCCAGATAACTTCTTGTTAAATTCTTGAATCAAAGAGATCCAAAATGAATCCAAGGGTTTAATGCAAAGAGGCAAACCAAGATAGGTTGACGGGAGAGGATCAATCTGGCACCTAAGAATCCGAGCAAGCTTAAATTATCTATGCTCTAGAGTATCGAGGAAGAAAATTGAGCTCTTAGCCCTATTAACAACTTGCCCAGAAGTAGATTCATAAAGATTCAGAATTCTTTTGAAAGTCTTAGCTTCAGCCACAATAGATTTTCCTATGAGAATGGTGTCATCAACAAATTGTTGGTGGGAACAGGTTAGAGGAGAAGAGGAAGGTCTTAAGCCAGCAAGGGATTTTTGATCAATAAGCTTTTTAATATTTCTTCCCAAACTCTCAGCCAAAATAGTAAATAGAATAGGAGAGATAGGATCTCCCTGTTTGAGGCCTCTGGAAGTCTAAAAAAACCTTGAGGGTGACCCATTCACAATAACATAAGAGGTAACTGTCGAAACTAGTTGGTTCACCAGCTGAATAGCTCTTTTATTAAAGCCAAACTTGACCAAGATTTTAAATAAAAAATTCCATTCAACCCGATCATAGGCTTTAGAAATGTCCAGTTTAAGAATGAACCCTTCAGTCTTCGAAGCCATTAAAGAATGTAAATTCTCATGAATAGTGACACAAGTTGTTAGATAGTTGGTAAGCTTGCACACTATAGAATAAGATCCATAGGTGGTTGTCAATAGTGAAAACTAGAAAATAAAAATATGAAAAAAAAATCAAAGTTCACCATGGATTGATGAAATAACTTAAAAGTAATGTACTTATATTTAGACTATTTATATTATTTGTGAATGACTTAAATATCAAGAAATTCAATTGTCTAATATGACATTTTTGATTATTGAAATAAGTGATAGTTTAAAACACTTTTGAACATCATTTATACATCATACATAATTGAATAATTCAACCATCATTGATCATATCAAATGATTTTTTGACTATTAAGTCAAATGATATATAGATGCTATAATCAAATGAATTTTAAATTATTAAAATAGATGATGTACAAATGATATTCAAGAATATCTTTGTGACACTCTTTTATAATGAAACACCCAATAACAATTTTTGTTGGCAAAAAAAATATTTTACTGTATTACAACAAAAATTTAGTCTTAATGCAGTGACCATTATCCTTGCCTCCCCCATTTATAGAATAGATTGGAGTTGGTATTTCTTTGACCTCACACCACATTACTAAATTTAGTTTGGATATCTAAAAGGAATGTTTACATAGACGAGTTTTGAAATTGAAAATATTTTATTCTATTTTGTTTAACTCCTCTCCCTCTCGAGGGAATTTAATTCCAAAGGAAGGTAAAATAATAAAACATCATCCTCTATCACCACTGCATTTGGGAAATTTTCCATTGTTATATGGAGGTGAATGAAGTGGGAAGAGACATAAGAAAATTAATAGAAAAATAAAAAATGGTAGATAGTGTTGTTGCACAATGACAAAATGATTCATTTCATTGCTTGCTTCAAAATGGTTTACAAGATGTCTTTATATAGAGGCAATAAGAAAAATCTAGAACCTTTATCTAAGATAGTTGACATATACAAAGATTAAAATAATTTTCTAGAAACATCTACACAACTAACATAAGATAAAACTTATCTACATGGTGGTAGAAATTACTAGATTATTATAACACTCCCCCCTAATTTCTACTATCAATAACTAGTTAGATCAATATTTACAATGCCAAAAATTTCTCTCAAATACTCAAATTGTTCTTGTGCTAATGCCTTTGTGAATATATATGTAAGTTTCTCCTTTGATTTGCAATGCTATAGGATGATTTCTCCATTGTTTACTAACTCTCAAATGAAGTGATATCTAGTGTCAATATGTTTTGTCCTCTTGTGAAAAACATGATTCTTTGATAGTGCAATGGTGGACTTGTTATCACAATAGATTGTAGTAGCCTCCTCTTGATCATGCATTAGATCCTTCAAGATTCTTTGCATCCAAAATACTTGATATGTTGCTGATGTACCTGCCACATACTTTACGTCTACTGATGAAATTGTCACTATAGGACACTTCTTTGATACCCATGCTACAACACCTGTTCCAAGATGAAATGCATATCTAGACATACTCTTTCTATCATCAATATTTCCTACAAAATCACTATCTATATATTCCACCAACTAAAAATTATATGAAGTAGAATACAATATGCCATGATTCATAGTTCTTGCAATGTACCTCAATATTCTCTTTCCATCTTGCCAATGTGAGTTCTTTAGTGAATCCATGAATCTAGAAATCAAAATAACTCCATACATTATATCTGGACTAGTTGTTATGAGATACATCAAACTAACAACCAATTTTCTAAATATAGTTGAATCAAAATCAATCTCATTATCTTCTATACTTAGTTTTGTGCCTATTGCCACTGGTGTAGAAACTGGACTACAATTTATCATTCTAAACCTCCTCAAAACATATTTTGCATATTTATTTTGACAAATGAAAATTCCCTTATCATCTTGTGTGACTTCAATGCCAAGAAAATACTTCATCAAACCCAAATCTATCATCTCAAATTCCTTTTGCATTGCTGATTTAAAAATGTCAATAGAAAGATTACCTATAAAAATCAAATCAGTAACATACAAGCAAACAATTAAAATCTAACCTTTCTCATTGAATTTGGTGTATGTAGTAGGCTCACTAGTACTTTTGTTGAATCCATTGCTTATCATGTATGAATCTATCATGTTGTACTATGCTCTTGGTGCCTGCTTCAATCCATAAAGTGCTTTCTTTAACCTGTAAACTTTGTCTTGATAACCTTTTATTTCATATCTTGGTTGTTGCTGCACATAAACCTCTTCTTCTAAATATTTGTCATTCAATCAATTTGATTTAACATCCATTTGATAAACTTTCCAATTTTTTTGAGCTGCAATAGCTAGTACCATTCTAATAGTGTCAATTCTTGCTACAGGTGTAAAAGTTTTGTTATAATGAACTCCATATTCTTGGAGTTCATCCTTTAGCTACTAGTATTTCCTTATATTTTTCAACTTCTTCATTTGCATTATACTTAGTTTTATTAACCCATTTCTCTCCTATTCATTCCTTGTGTTTTAGTAAATCAACTAACTCCCATGTAACATTTTTCTTAATGGATTCCATTTCATCATTCATTGCATTAATCCAATGTTCTTCCTTAATTGCATCTTCAAAATATATAGGACCTTGAACAAATAAAGAAAAATTTTGATTGCAAATCTATCCTATCTCCTTGATCATAAATTTCTTGCAAACTTCTAGTTTTCTTGCTTTTAATCCTTGTTCTTAATGATGCAAGTGTAGGATTTGAGTCATTACTTACTTTTGGACTTGATGATTCTCCTTTTTCAACATCCCTTTGTGTATTATCTCCTTGTGGACTTCTTGATGGAGTTACTCCTTGTTCATTTGATTGATCTCCTTGGTTTTCTTGATCTTTTCCTTCTTGTTCATGATATGGCAATGTTGCAGCACCTACAATTGTCTTGTCTATGTTTCCATCTCAAGATTCTTCTTCTTTGAACACAACATCGGGTCATCCCACAATAATGAGTTACACTTTTTGGCCAAACTTGACACTGAAATCAACATTTTCAAAAAAACTTCACTTTTTGACACCTATAGTAGGAAAACTATTAGGAATTTGAAAATGATGTAAACTAGTGATTTGTGAGATTTTTTTTGTAGATTTTAAATATATATTTTTTAAAAAAATTGGAA